>OV121075.1:44733951-45086451 GCA_921293005.1 Nemoura dubitans
CGGCAACTTTTGGTCTTTTTCGAGAAAAAAAAGGTAATTGTGCGATTTTGGCCACCCTGAAAATAATTTTTCCACTTAACTTGAAAAAATGGGTACTGCGTGTATGGTCTACATATGTGTCTTACAAGTGATGTGTCTCATGCCGATAGGAATATTAAAATAATGTGGCTATGAGAACTCGGCAATTTTTGGTCTTTTTCGAGAAAAAAAAGGTAATTGTGCGATTTTGGCCACCCTGAAAATAATTTTTCCACTTAACTTGAAAAAATGGGTACTGCGTGTAGGTCTACATATGTGTCTTACAAGTGATGTGTCTCATGCCGATAGGAGGCGATTTACTGAAACTGTTATCTGGAAGTGATCTCCCCCTTAAATTAGGATATATTATAGCTACTTTGGTATTTGATTGGTAAAAGTTTAATTATGTGCAATATTTCTGCACTAAACTGCCAATTATGGTTTTTATTGAGAGATTTTAGTTTGATTGTCGGAGTTATTAATTCATTAATTTGCCATAACAGCGGAAAGTTTTCTCACTCTAAATTAACCAAAACTTTTTAGTATTACATGTTTAAATTGGATTCTGGTCAATCGGGAGTTTTATTAGTTTGGCTAATCTATTATAGAAAACAAAATAGTAAGTCACCTTTGGGTAGTTGAGCCCCGAAGAGCGCTAACACAACCAGCATCGTGAGGACTCCCTGGGTCTGCATGTTCGCTGTCTTCTGTTTGCTGAAGGAAGATCTTGCTTCACTGATGACCATGCCGACTTCGAATCTTCCTTATATACTGACTCTGCACGTGCCAAGCTAGGATCAGCCTGGACGCACCCTGCATTTGCCGTATTTTAACACCATTATTGCCTCGGCTTTTGCTGATTATTTTAATGGTGCCAGCAGAATACGTGGATCCCTTCACGCACCATTCAATTGAATTGGTTTGTCATTCATGACGTTGAGGTAACCAAGAGGGAGAGATTTTTATTGGCAATTGTGTTTAGAAATTAACAGAATTTAAAAAAATATTAAACCAGTTAAGCGTAGCGAGCGAAACGAAATCTTAAATTCATTACTAGTAAAAAAAATACATTTGTGTGCATATTTATGTGAGCGCTCTGCAGACCAAATACCTGCTCCGATTTCAATTAATTTTCATGGTGTCTATACGTTTAAATCTAGAGCATCGACGAGGTATTTAAATAATATGGTGGGTCCCTCTCCTTTTACACTTTTAAATTTATTTGCTGATGAATTATCAGCTATCAAAACTGGCCACAACTTGGCTTGTTGTGGCAACTAAGGGTGCACTTGTTACCAATGCTAGTGACACGATGTCATGGACATTGGCTCTGGACCAATCAGATACTGCCAATGTTCGTGACATCGTGTCAGTAACATTGCGTGATTTAAACCCAGCAACGGAGTCTCTGATTGGGCCAGAGCCAATGTTGATGACATCGTGTCACTGACATTTCTAGCTGTAAACCCAGCTTATGTGTACACCACGGTTAGCATCGTAGGTACTTCTCTAGCTAGATCCGAAATTGTAAACTTTTGAGGATTAGAAGCACTATGGTAAGGACTCAGATGATCAAAGGCTTCTCGAAGTGGTAGCAATATTATGCACTTACGTTGTCGAAGTGTTGACATAATTTACACGATTTTTGACAAAATCGTGACATAATTTACACCCCCTATGTACTGTCCTCTTAGACGTAGTTCTAAGTCCAAACCAATTTAGCCCCGGGTTTAGGATAGCCCCGTGTTAAAAGGATTGACAATAAACCATGGGATAACCCCAAATCCAGACAGGGATAATCGGAGAGTAGTTTTTCACTTAAGCTCTGTGGTACTCAAGCTTTTTTGGCACTGGGCCATGTTAAAGAAATGTGTGACCTTTGCGGGCTGCAAGGGTAATTTGACGAAAAACTTGCGAAATGCAAGATATATTATTGTGTTAATTTGTGGGTGTTTTTTGAACGCATTTTCGTAACTTGATCGTGCAACGTGCTTGCACTTGATAAATGGAAGTTGATATATCTTATGGCACGATGAGGCATTTGGGGATTCAATCTTCAAGAAAAATTTGATAACAACATTTTTTTGTGTGAAAATCTATGTGCTTTAAGGACTTCTGTGCTTTACACATATCTTGAAATTGCCCACTTTTTAAGGAGGTTGTTGTAATTTGTAATCAATATATTTTTCCCAGAGAATTCCATTCATTAACTGAATTCCATTCATTGGCTTCATTAACTGAATCAGTACCAACCGAAGAACGAATAGTTCTTCGAGCCCCAAACTCCTAGGTTCGATTTGTTTGAAAGTTATACTGTTATTTCTAAAGAATTAAAATAAATGTGTAACTACACACCCTTTTTAACATAAAAACTGTGGTGTAGAACTAGAACTATAGCTGTGCATCAAAGCATATACCTACTGTTAAAAAGCACCTCAAATTAGAAAAAAAATACACATATTTTTCAATAATTCCGTAACGACGCACCAACGACCGTATCGCCAAACAAGCAACGACAAAATAGAATTGATTTTATAAAATAACAGATTATATTATACAAAAGATACCATTTACATCCACCTCAAGGCTATGAAACTAAATAACCCACGAACTTACAAACCATTGACTGTCATGTTCCAGCACATGGCTATGCTGGTGCACAAGCTCCTAACTACGAGGTCGTTCAGTTTCTTTGAGATGTTCTCCTCAGAGTGACCGGTGCCGAGGCCATTGAGATTGCAGACCTCAATGGTGACGGCAAATTGCAGATTTTTGAAGCTACTGACTACTTGAAGCAATTTTATCCTCCTCTAGAAACGGCCCATCTATAGCCAAGTACGACACAAATAAAGACACATTCCTTTCTGCTGCCGAAATTGACAAAGCTAAGGAGGCTTTGAATGCTGGACTCCTTAGGGCCGGCAAGTCATACGGGAAGTAATTTGAAAGCAATGCGCAATTTGGAAAGTCATATGGAAAGCAGATGTAATACGGAAGTAATCAGGAAAGTCATATAAAATGACCAGCAAATGACGGAAAATATATCTGATTAAAGGAAAACATATTGTAATCAAATTTCTTACATTGAATGATGATTTTGGGATTGTTCAACTCCAAAAGATATTAAAGGCTACTTAAATTAGACAATAATAGTATTTTGAAATATATTTTTCATCCAAGTAACCGCAATTAAGAAAAAAGCCACAAAAAAACTCTCTGCCGCCAAAAGTCATAAAAATTCACCGACCGCCACAAAATGTGATAAAAACCCAATAACTGCCTTGTCCGCTGCTACCAATGGAAACAATATCAAAACCGAGTTTTTTTAGTTGTAATACGAGTTTTAGATGTAATACGGAAGTAATCAGGAAAGTCATATAAAATGACCAGCAAATGACGGAAAATATATCTGATTAAAGGAAAACACATTGTAATCAAATTTCTTACATTGAATGATGATTTTGGGATTGTTCAACTCCAAAAGATATTAAAGGCTACTTAAATTAGACAATAATAGTATTTTGAAATATATTTTTCATCCAAGTAACCGCAATTAAGAAAAAAGCCACAAAAAAACTCTCTGCCGCCAAAAGTCATAAAAATTCACCGACCGCCACAAAATGTGATAAAAACCCAATAACTGCCTTGTCCGCTGCTACCAATGGAAACAATATCAAAACCGAGTTTTTTTAGTTTGCTCTGCGGGCTGCGTCTAGGAGAACTAGAGCAAATGTACCGAGTTCGCTCTGCGGGTTGCGTCTAGGAGTTCTAATACAAAGGAACCGAGTTTGCCCTGCGGGCTGCGTCTAGGAATTTTTAGCGTATACTGAAGCCGACCATTCCTTTTTTAAATTGGTGGTTAACGAAGCGGTTTGCCAAGGAAATAATATAATCAAGTCTGATCTAAAGCAAAACGTATGACAAGTCATTCATTCCGGTACAACACTGAAATACCACTAGCACAAGCATTCCAACGATCAAAGTTTTGCTTGAGACGTTTGAGATCGCCGGATCCTCGCTAAGAATCATTGCAGAACAAACTAGAAACCCAACCTTCCCGATAACTAAAAACATTAAAATCGCAACCAAATCAAAATCGTCGAGATACACAAAATGCGAAATGTTGACTAAACTCGCAGCTGCTTTGCAATAACTTGAACCACGGCGACATTCTTTCTTCCAGTCAGCATGACGTGTCCAAAGTGGCGCTTTTCTGAGCGCGCTGGGCCCACAAGTGGGTTCATCAAAGACCCAGGGACTCAGACACAAGACTCAGGGACTGCGAACTAGTGCCGCGGCCCTGGGAGCTCGAACTCTGAGCGGCGTCCTGGGACCTTGCTCGGGTCAACGGGCATTAGGGCACAGTTGAACCGCACGCCAGTCCCCGCCACGGGGACGAGCTCTGCGTGCCGGGCGTCGTGGGGTGGTGCGCCACTGAGAGGTTACACCTCCTCGTTGTTTTTTCTTAGGTTTGTCGTCTGGCTCGGGATCTGAGGCGGCTTCGATGTCAGCAGCATCGCCACGTAAACGTCTAAAACGCGCAAATTGCATTTGTTAGCGAGCTTTTCGCTGATATCATTTCTATCTGTGCTGATATTCAAATTAGCTTAATTAAAAGACTGGGCTTCTGTTCTAATGATGTGAGAAATTTAATTAACTGTAGGCACCGAGACATTTTTAAAACTCAATACACATCAGTATAACGGAAGCATTTGAACTGTGGCAATAAAAAGGGAATCGGGTTTATGGGCATCGCTCCCTAGAAAATTTTAGTTCAAGGTTATTTTTGGTAAAAATCAACTCGTTTGAGGGTGAAATTCAACCTCCGATTGCAAAAGTTAAAAAGGGATTGCAAACGGTTCTGTATAGGCATCAACAAGCATCAAGAGGGAAGACGGACAGGAATAATATGGAAAATTTTCATTTTTGCCCGCAATTCCACATTTCAAGCTCATCGAAGGTATACCATTGTTTATTTGCCAAACGCTCTTGGAAGGGCTAGGGTCGTGCCAAACGCTCTTGGAAGGGTTAGGGTCGTGCCAAACGCTCTTGGAAGGGCTATGGTCGTGCCAAACGCTCTTGGAAGGGTTAGGGTCGTGCCAAACGCTCTTGGAAGGGCTATGGTCGTGCCAAACGCTCTTGGAAGGGCTAGGGTAGTGCCAAACACTCTTGGAAGGGCTAGGGTCGTGCCAAACGCTCTTGGAAGGGTTAGGGTCGTGCCAAACGCTCTTGGAAGGGATTGGGTCGTGCCAAACGCTCCACCAACATTTTTTTTTTAAATATTCCATGAGAAACCAACTCTCGAAAATATTCCCGAGGATCAGGAGCCATATAATATATAAAAAGAAGCCCAATGGGTTTATCGATATTAACCAATGAGTATGGAGCAACATAACTATATGACAATAATTTAAGGGCATCACGAGAATGAGGAAAATTAACAATGCAAAGAGCTACTCAATTTTAGACTGGAGCCACGGTCAAACACGTTTTCTTGAAAGCGCCATAATTTTGTTTGACGTCGGTCATTGGACCGGCAAAATCGAGAAAGTTTTTACTTAGTACATCTATAGTTTTACTGAAACTAGACACATTTGACAGAAAGTTATTCAATAGCGTTGATTTTCGATGTATCCATATGTGTAAATTAAAATAATGTATGCACTACATTTTGATTTCCCTAAAGGTGATCATAACATATGGACTAAAATTTTAAAGTACCTATAGATAGGCAATAACTCAGCTGGGACTCACCGTCTTACTAATTCCTTTACATCGTGGTACAACCAATTTGCGGTCCAGCCGCTTAAAAATAAAACCAAAGCGAGTCCCCAATCTGGTTTTTCAAGCCATTTCCAAATTGCCTTGAGCGCGAAGGGCCGGACCGCCTCCCAAGCCCGGATCGTAACGATCACTAGGCTCAGGAAATTTATTGGGTGCATGTTTCTTTCCTGTGGAAATAACAGCAGGGATAAGTCAAATATCACAGAAGTATAACGTGTCCGCACAAAGAAATTTTGCGCTTACGGCAATAGTTTTTGGTTATAGATTAACAGCGTCCATTTCTTAATATATTATTGCTTTTGAGTTGATTTATTTTCTAATATTTGAAGGTAAAACCTCAGGTAAAACATTTCTTCGAACTGTGAAAATGTTTTTTTCAATGTCCAAACTTACTACTTGGAAATTACGAGAGAAAACCTTTGAAGCCACAATGTGTAGGTAGGTAACTGGCTAGTGGCTAAGCCGACCTGCTTTCTGCAATGGCATGGCATCATTAAAGAATAAAGTTTTTGGATCCATCGGCGTGGAAGTTCTAAGCAAAACTTATTCACATTGACACTAAGTTGTTTTCTAGAGCCTATGCAAAATGCAAATGATAATTAACCAAGTTGAAATTAAAAAATATAGAAAATATTCTCACGCGTATATAATATAATATAATAATTTATAATAATATAATATAGGATGTAGCAGCTAGACGTCGTCTACGAGATGGCCTATAACAAAATGTCACAGCCTTCTGGACCAGCTGATTCAATCAACTTAAATTTACTTTTCCTGCCCCCCATTTTTGTCAACTGCAGATGGTAGGCTAAAAAATGTCGCAATAATATTATTATACTTGATACTTCCTTTGATGTTGGCGCCCCCATAGAAAACTCGTTCTGGTTTCCACAATTTTCCAGCAATAGGTATTCCGGGATTGACGACACTAATTAGCACTAATTCAGCACCAACTCCTTCATCGCACCAGGGAGCCACCTAGAAATGACCTCGAAAGGACAAAATTCCCTGGCCCTTGGCCCTTGTGGCAGGGTTCGAGGGCCTGAGCTATGCCCTCCATTCAAGGGCATCCCTCGTTGCCCTTGGGAGCTTGATCGCATTTCAAGTTAAAGGAGCCCTCCGAATTGCTTTTAAAAGAACATACATAGTGTACAAAATACCAATTGATTAAACATCCCGTTTGAATTCGTTGAAAAAAAACATTTGCGTCGGAATAATCGCACATTTTCGTTTTGGCGCGGCACCTCCTCGTGACGTATCCTTGGGGAACGGCTAGCGCCAGCAGCATGCGCTACGCAGTGTTAATTGCATCTCAATTGACAGCGACATTACATCGAATTGTTGTGAGCCATTTCAAATACGAGAGTTGTGTCAGGAAGGCGAGTGCATTACTGAGCACGGCTCTATCGATGTAATTACAAAAAAACATTGATGTGCTAAACAAAACAGATACCACGAGGTATTTTCTGTCAAGTAACTCTCCTCGTCTCCTTTCTTCGACTAGTTTAACATTATTTTCCGCGATTTCTGTTTGAGAGAACGTCGGATCCATATACTACATGGAGGTCCTGCCATATTCACTCCAAATCGGCAAGCGACCCGACCGCGAAAGCTATCGGCCTAATACTAGACACTGCGTAGCGCGGCCGAACGCATGCTGCTGGCGGTAGCCGTTCCCCAAGGATACGTCACGAGGAGGTGCCGCGCCAAAACGAAAATATGCGATTATTCCTACGCAAAAAAAAAAAAAAAAATCAAACGGGATGTTTAATTAGTTGGTATTCTGTACACTATATGTTCTTTTAAAAGCAATTCGGAGGGCTCCTTTAAGAGGGAGAGAAGATTTGCATCTTCCTCCATGAGGACCCGCTGCTGCTAGACACAAGCTATGAGATTCATAACTTACAAGCCATGTCATTGGGCCAGACAACAGGCTTTATGGACAGTTTTTAAACTCTGAACATATTTCTAGCGTCAGTGGGTATTGAAGAAGCTGCAAATCCACTCCGGCCTTCTTAACGCGATATGGAGTATATGCTGCCCGGCACGGAAGGCGTGAGGTACAGCCTTCGGTATGACTGACTGTGTTTAGAATTGGTTCCGCAGTTCAGATACGTAGCATCACAGGAGCATGGGTTGCCTAGGGCATTCCTGCACCTCCCCCCCCCCCCTACCACCCCCGTAGACCTTTTGGGTGGGTGAGTGTCTGAGCCCAGAGAACTCTCGCGTCAGTTCATGGGGCAGGCTCAAGCAGCAACTGCAAAAAATGGCACTTCACAAGACTTCACAAGAATTCACTGTCACGTCACTTCACAAGACTTCACAAGAATTCACTGGCACGTTACTTCACCAGAGATTGTCCGTCACACAATATCACATTTTGTTCATTTCCCATGCATTGCTTATTATAGAAGCATTTTCTGCAAGCAAGTGCTAAACTTTTAATTTCACAAGTAGGTAGGTACACTACTTGTTCAGTAAAATATAACATATCTGCACCCATTGTTATAAGCTGAAAAGACTAGGTACTGATGTGATGTATAAAAACACTTTGCATTTCAGATGAAAATTTGAGCATTTTAATGAACAGGAATTGTAGGCACAGACAAGTTGTGTTCAGCAATAAATGTTGCACTACAAATTTTATTGCATACAGAAATTTAATATGGAAAAATTATTCTAGAATCGTGGATTTACCACAACATATTATTTACGACAAAATATAATTTTACTTCTCAGTTTTTTCATTTTAAGTAAAAAGTAAAAATGTCATTTAAAAAAACTAAAAAGAATTTTTGCTTTTAAAACAAAGCTAAAAAACAAACAGTACAGCTAACTTTGCCAGGAATTTATACTCAAGACAAGGAAGACTCTTTGTTAATACATCAAAATTAAACTTAATCAAGAACAGAAAAACTACAAGCAGTTAAAAATTTTTTTCAAAAGTTTAGTACCAATCATGTAAGAAACAAAGAATGAAAGAAGATTTTTGAAACTCACAGCAAACTTTTAACGGTACCAAGATTTAACATAACAACTTTATTTTAATAAATAATCACTTATTTTAATTACCTGTTCAACCAGTTGACAAGGTAAATACATTTAAACAAGAATCATTATTACAAAATTAATTAGTAACCTACTAAAACGTACTTCCTCTGTGTTTTGCAATAACGTGTTCTAAACTACACATTGTTAACAAGATAGACGATCAAGACGAATAAATTATCAAGACAAATCCACACATTCAATTCAGGTCTTCTCAATTGTGTACCTGGCAATTATTTTAGGTACCTATACCTGTATCATATTAGAATATATCATAAAATGCACATCATTAGGAAAAGGTAAACGATTCAGAACAGTTAGTAAATAATACTGAGATTTGAATGTCAAAGTCGATTTGACGAGTATTGTTAGTGCTTCGTTTACAACTCTAAAATCTAAATCCGAACAAGAAATCAGGTCAAATGGCTTCAGGGATTTACAATCCACGCCATAGGCAGCCATCAAAGTCGTTTTCCAAACTCTCTGACGGCAAAATACGGCTCCAGCCTCATATAATTAGTGAATGGGAGGGTGTTTGGGATGCTCTGGGTCCAAAATGCCCTCAAAAAGTACACGATTTTGCCCACTGAGTCACAAAGTATGGGTGGGAAGTTTTGAAACTAGAATCAGTATGTTCTTCTAGGAGATATATAACATACAAATTACAAGCCGACTTTATATATAAATAATCTTCATTTCCTATGATGTTATTTTTAGCATGAAACATTTTTTGTGTGACTGTATTACTGTGCTAGTCTTACTGACCAAAAAAAAAGGCTAGCCAAGTGACCTATCCCTTTAAATTTCGGATTTGTAAAGCTGCAGTAAACGAAGCACATTGTGGTTCGACATGGGAAGAAAATGCAGTAGCATTGGTCATTAATGCAATCCGAAATGACTGAAAATGGTCCATTACGGAACTCGGATAATTTCGCTCTAAAATCAGGTCCCGGATGGGGCTGCACAGATAGTCCACGCGTCTGTTAAAAGAAGATACGCAAAATCTTCCAGAATACTGGTGTTTCCGGCATCCGCGAGCCAAAATAAATGGAGTCAAATGTTGATATCCGTTTCACTCCTTACCCCCATCATTGTTATGCAGTCCTCTCTATCAACTCATAATAAGCCACTCAAAATATGTAAGCTTAGTTATACTGCCATCAAGGATTTTTTTAGCCTTCATATGGATGAACTGTCCGTAAATAAAGTCAATATTCCACAAGGATAGGTGGGTTCAATTTCAACATAATACTAGAGTCGATTAGTGAATACTGAATTATTGACTGCCACCGAGGCATTGACCAGACATTTATAATCTCGTGGAATACCGACTTTTACTTCAACCCTGTACCACAGACATAAGGTTACCCAGAAATTCTACCACACCTGGCTATGGCTACGGCAAAAATTTGATGCTGGTAGTTTGGCCGGCAATCGCTGGGGTGCGTTGGCAACCTGTTTTAACATCATCTACCAGGCCGTGACACAAGGTCAATTATAATCAAGGGACCCAATGTTCCTCAGGTGGTTACAGTTATTGCTTCATCTACCAGGCCATGGCACAAGGTCAATATAATCAAGGGACCCAATGTTCCTCAGGTGGTTACAGATATGGCTTCATCTACCAGGCCATGGCACAGGGTCAATTATAATCAAGGGACCCAATGTTCCTCAGGTGGTTACAGTTTCCTGGTTATAGGTGAAATAACTACAAACAGGAGCTCCATCCCTTGACTGCCGGAAAAACTATTATTGCGGGCGGAGGGCTTTCGCGTAGCTGCTTTAGTATAGGGGTGGAAAATCTGGGTAACTTCTATCTGTGCCTCTACGTCTGCAAAGACGGATTTTCCAAAATAGGTACTGTTCAGAAATAGCCCGATCAGCTAGGTCATGTTGGGCTTTGGTGATGCATAGGACCCTGGTACAGAGGATTCAATTCCGAGAATCCGTTAAAAAATCTGGACTGCATTTCAAACAGTTACAGCATCAATTGCATCAGGACAGATCTTACAATGTGTGGCACTGAGAATATTATACGTAGAGTACTGAGTTCCTAATTTATTTTAAGTTATTGAGAAAACTACTTGTCTAGCTAAAAAAAAAAACAATTACCAATATCACTGTATGCTTCAAATTATTGCTTGAACTTTTGTAAACCTAACGTAAGTACACTTTTTGCAGCAGTTTTATCAAAGGCGAAAAGCTCTAGGCTTCATGAATATCTGTACGAGTTCAGACTAGTTGGCCTGGCTGAATTGAACAATCAAAATAGTCATGGTATGGAGGAAAAGAGATTTTCACAAAATGTTGCCAAAAAATTACGGAAATTCATTCGGATCGTTCAATAGTCAGTTTAAAATTTGAAACTCTGGTTTCAAATTCCACTGCACTTACCACTAGGTTTTTAACAAAAGTGGACTATATGGACTATTGACCATTCATTGCGCTGGATCACGTTCATACCCAATTTCTTAGAATCCATTGGGACTCCATTTGGGACTTCACAGTTAACAGTCATGTGAAAGCAGTCAAAAACATAGCTTGCCAATCATATTCACTTCATCTGGGACAGTATTCGCAGAGAAAAGTCGGAAACCATCCAGGGATATTTTATCAGCAACATATGGTACCTACCTACCCCATTCTTGCTACGATTGTTAATCAATAATCACCTTTGCAGCCATGAACGTGCCACCCGAAGGCTTAACCAGGTTTTCCAGCGGCACGTTAAATATCTCATAGTCATGGTCTGTTAACTTGTTATTTCCTTAGCAACGTCCAATCACAGCCCTTAATTTCCTTGCTAATGGACCGTTAAATCTTAACGGGTCACTGAAAAACCGGCTCGTAAACCAGCAAGCGATGGATGGAAGGAAGACAAGACTTTGTCTACCTTTAGTACTTAATAAACAATCTGATCATGAACTGAATGGCTTAGCAACAATCAGTTCAAGAGTTTGAATGGAGGTTGACAGCACAAAATTGCCACTTAGAGGATTTTGAGAGCTTTGCTCATTGAAGAATGCATCGTGCAGATGATTTTGCCTACGCTTTCTTGCCTGACGTGATGTTGCTAACATCGAAACCCGCTAAATCACTTTTGGCCGCTTCAATCGATTGGGTACCGAAAATCTTTCCAATCTTTCCTGCAACCGCTAAACTTGTCGGCGGCCCATTCTTGCAAGTTTGATTTGCGGGCTTGCAGAGACAGCAGCTGTAGCCTCATAAATAAAGCAGTTCTTTTGACGGTTATCAGTTTGAATCGTCTAGGATCCATCCCCAGATACGGACCCTCTGACGCCGAAGCATTGATGAAGTCTCTCACGTAGCTCGCTTCGAATTTGACGGCGCTCTCCCTGCATCTATCACTTGAAGCCGTCGAGTATCGCCGAGGCGGCCAGCTCGAGATTCCAGTCCGACTTTTGCAACGCCATCTCGCACTGATGTCTGGAAGCAAGACCCAACCTGCGAAAAGCAACGAGAGGTTGGAAAGTGAGATCACGTCTCCAGTAGTCACACTAATCAGTAATCACGGATGGTGATACTAATAGTCCTGACGATGAGCCCTGAGAATTCTGGGACGTTGTCTAGAGCGGCCACTCGTAGTCCGGGGATTACTAGCAGCATCCCCTGGCTAATTAATACCACCACAGCACCAAGCAAAAACTCGGATTTAGAGCGGCCACTCGAAGTCCGGGGATTACTAGTAGCATCCCCTGGCTAATTAATGCCACCGTAGCACCAAGCAGTAACCCGGACCTAGAGCGGCAGGGTGTAATAGCACCGATTTGAGATACTCTGACTTCAGTAACAAGCCATGAGATTGGTTGATTTGACCTCACTGCACAATGATGATCGTTTAAAAAGCAGTACGCCTTCTTCAAAACGCTATGATGGTAGCACCACCGTAATACTGGTTGCTAGTGCTGCTAAGAAATCAACAAACTTGAAACCACCCATTGTTGAAATGGCCGCTTTAGGTCTGAGTTATATAACCAGGCCAGTCAGGTTAATTAGCTGCATGGTATCCCCACCATATGGCCGCTCTAGGTAAGGCCCCAGGACAACGATTCTGTAACTTTTTCCAAGTGAGATGACAAGAAATGAGAGTGACAACTCTAAGGTCGCCTATGTTTTCATATGGAACAAATGAAGGTTCTCACTCTCATTTCATTTCGTCTCACATCTGAAAAGTTACAGAATAGGGGTCCAGGACTACTCCCCGCACGGTAACCCCACCAAATGGCCGCTCTAGGCACGGCCCCCTTAACTATTCCCCGCACGTTCACCTGAGCAGCCGGTCGAGCCTGAGGTTCCTGACGGCGGCGTTGACGTCCCACGCCGACGCCTGCAGCGCCGCCAGACATTCCTCCTCCGTGTTGTCGCCGACTTGCGCCAGCACGCGCGACACCTTCTCGCCGCGCAGCTCGCCGCCGACGCTCGGCGCGGGCCGCTGTCGGGGCAGACGCAACGACGGCTCGCTTAGCGCGTGTCTCAATTGGTCAGGTCTCGGTCTTGCGATTTGGTCTCGGTCTTGCCTGCTTGGTCTCGGTGACTTCATTAATCATTCGTTCCATATTCGTACAGATAACTTCTGCTACCTGACCTAATCACGGTACCGACAGCCATTTGATAACAGGCAAGTCACCGAGACCAAGTCTGTGAGACTGCATCGTCCAAGTCTCGCGTACTCGCTCTGCTATGCGGACTTGGTCTCGGTGACTTAATTTGTTTCATATTCGTACAGATAACTTCTGCTACCTGACATAGTTACGGTACCGACCGCCATTTGATAACAGGCAAGTCACCGAGACCAAGTCTGTGAGACTGCATCGTCCAAGTCTCATGTGCTCGCTCTGCTTTGCGGTATTGGTCTCGGTGGTTTTGCAATTCAGACAGGACTAGTGACATCATTTGTCAAGAACGAGTACGCAAGACCGCATGAAACAGCCAATTCGGTCCATTACCGACACAGATTGATTCTTTGTCTACAACTTCCTTGCTTACTTCAATAGTTTATCTATTACGGTTTAGTAAAAAAGCGCATACTCGTTAGACTCTGAATTTGCGCTATCTCGCAGCTGCGAGCAGCTGGGATTGAGGTAGTCCCTTTAAGCAGACAATACCTCTTCCTTTTGAAGATAAAACGTAGAGTACTACTCTCAAACGTAGAAACAGGCCCGAAAACGGGCGGAGGACGTACCGTTGGTTGCCGCTCGGACTGCGCGGCCTTGGCCACGCTGGCCGCGTACAGCGCCGCCTCGTCACGCTGGGCGGGAACTTCCCGTGACGGAAGCGTTCCGTAGAGACGGCCGTTCTGCGCGGAACTGGGGAACGGCTCGGCGTTCTGCCCGCTGCTGGGAACGGTAAGCGGAGAAGGTTTTGATTATGAAAGTAATTGCCAAGAAAATTGGAGTGTCTTTCTTGCTCTTGGTAATGAGGGTACCTACAAGGCTACAGGTAACCTAAAAATAGCACCTTAGTTGCTCAAATAGTGCTAAATAGTTCTGAATAGTGCTAAAGATAGGCTATAGTAGACATGAGTCTAAGAAATTTAGCAGCTTAGTTATTTGTGCTTTGAGAAGAAGTGCAGGGACAGATAGAAGATTAAAATTTTAAACAAAAACCCCATTAGGTACTACTACTGTTTCTTATTTTATTTTTTTAAATCGATGGCCACTTTGGATCAACAAACATATTTTTATGCCACAGTTGTACCTACCTACTACCAGGTACTATCAGCACATTCTACACATTTAAAAAAATTCTCTGAAGTCTAAGTGCCGAAATTCAGTGACCCGTTAAGATTTAACGATCCATTCGCAAGAAAATTAAGGGCTCTGATTGGACGTAGTTAAGCAAATAACAAGTTAACAGACCGTTTGGTATTTAATGTGCCACTGAAAAACCGGGTCTAAGAGGGGTCAATAGCCTGTGGAGCATTACTGGGACTTAAAAAAAAAAAGTAATTATAATTTTGACTTAACTATGAAGCAAATCTCATCGCTACCACCTTCGACCAATTAGGAACCAAACCCAAGCGAATCACTGCCGCATCGCTACTCACATCGCTTGCATCTGCAGCGCGCGCATCTCCTGCTGCCGACTCCGCACCCGTTTCGGCGAGTCGAACGACGACGGCGGGAACAGCTTCGACGGCGAAATCCCCCCGTCGCCCGCAGTCACGCCCGCGCCCTTCCCCGCGTAGATGGCCGCGTTTATCGTCGAGTTCACGCGATGGGCATCGCTGACTGGACGCGTCGGCTGCAAAATCCCGTTGTCCTGGTACGTCGGTGGCGCGGCCAAGTTAGTCCACGCGCTCGGCACGTTTCGAACGCCGTACGCAGCGACTCCGACTTGATAATCGGGCGCCGAAGTGTAGTTCGCGGCCGTTGGCGAGTGAAACGGAGCGTTCGACGTCGGGTTGACGTGGAAATCGGGTCTCGCGGCCCCGGTGTTGTACTCGACCGTCTGATTTCGAGGGTGTTCCGTTCTGACGCTGCCGTAGTTCTCGCGCCGCAGACTCCCGTAGTTCGAGTCGACGTGGCCCGGGCTCGGGAGGCAGACGCTCAGGGACCGCGGCGGCCGCGCGTTGCCGTCCGTTTCCCGCATGTTGACCGTCTTCGAGTAGAGCGAGTTCTGCACCTTCGAGTCGTAGTGCGACATCGGCGACCGCGACAACGGCTTCTGCGACACTTTGCTCGATTGCGGCGGCGGCCGCAGGGCGGGAATCACGGCAGACGTCCGGTTGTTCGCCGTTTGGTTGTTCGTCGCTTCGTTGTTGGCGACCTCTTTTCGACCGTCCAACGAATTCGCACTCGCTTCTTTCTGTCCTAAATGTTTTTCCAGTTCCGCTATGAACTTCGCATCGAGCTTCAACGGCAATTCGACCGTCTCCTTCGACACCGTCAGCCTCGACAAATCGGGCATCTTCATCTCTTCCGACCAATCGAACACCGAAGGCTCCACTTTCACCGAAACTTCACTACACTTCGCCGATTCACCAACGATCACGTCGTCAGGCCAAGGTTTTTCCGCTTCCATCGTGTTTCTGTAAGTCGATTCGGGGACCACCTGCGAGTAGTACCGCGGATTTCCGTAGATCGCCGTGGTATCGAACGGATCCGGCGAACCCGGCCTGTTCGGCGGAAGCGAATACGACGAGGGAGATTGCGCCTGGTACTCGTAGGTTATGTCTGCGGGCAGTTTGACGGGCAGCGAGGCCAGGTTTTCGGGCAGCGACGACAAGTTGGAAGGCAGCGAAGGGAGGTTGGCGTAGAAGTGGTCTTCTTCGTGCCATCGCGACGATTCGGACTCCTGCTCTTCGATCGGCTCGTCGAGGAGAGAGCTCGGCGGTTGATGGTATTTCGGCGGCTGGACGTACGACGGGGTCGGAGGGAGCTGGAACGGAAATACGAAGTGAGAAAACAATTGTGTCGGCAAAGAAAGTCACTGCTGTAGGGTACGAAATGTTGGGAAAACAGGGAAAACGAGTGGTTTAAACAGTTATTTAGGAAACTACACTCTTATACAGACAGAGCCTATTAATAAAGTATCTTTGCTCTATCCCATGAGATGAGAGGATCTACTTCCTAATGCACGGCTAGAGTCACTTTTGCATGCAGTTTGTTGCAGTAAGGGCTGCCATCTTGAAGACGCATCAGCAAAATACAGGCAAAAGCTACACTAGCGCTCCAGTGGAAAGTATCTCATGCGACAGAGTGTAGTGCTAAGGTTACATACAATTAGATAAGAAATTATATAAAAAATGTAATCACACTGGAGTTTTTGTGCAGTGATCTTCATTTAAAAATAGAAATAAGTCAGAACGGACAAATTGTGGGAGCACTGACCTGTGAGCCGCCCACACTCGTCGCGTTATTGACGTCCACGAGCAGCGCCTCGGCGTTGCGAGCATCTCCGAGACTGGGAAGCCGCCCTGCTCCGTTGAGCTGCCCTGCGCCGTCTAGCAGCGCCGCGCCGTTGAGCCGCGCCGAGCCGTTGCGTTGCGCGGCCGCGTTGGTCAGCTTCGAGTAGTTGAACGGTTTGCCGCCGCCGGCTCGCTCTTTCGCCAGCTCTGCGGACGCGAGGACAGAAACGTGCCCATCCGTTGAGTGATGATGTTTCGAGGAGGCACTATTTTGGCACGAGAAATTGCATGCTGTGGGTAACTGCTTGTCCTGCTTTATGTTATGTACCTACTCCATTTCACGTGAAGACGGAGAGTGGATTTGCATCTTCCTCAAGAACCCACTGCTGCTAGACACAAGCTAAGAGTCTGCTCTAGGGGCCTTACTTTCATGGCCCAAGACATGGCTTGTGAGTTTTGAAACTCCAAGCTTGTGTCTAGCAGCAGTGGGTCCTCGAGGAAGATGCAAATCCACTCTCATTCTTAACGTGAAATGAAGATTAGTGCTTTAACACCGTGGCGCCACGAGCGTGCTAATATTACTGAAGGCTGGAATATTTAGGGCTACGCAAAGTCGTGAAATACGTTACGGGAAGTTGCTCTTGCATATTCATCAAATTGTTGCCAATTTCAATGCAGCAATGGACAGATTAGCCATAACTTAAGAGAGAAGTAAACGGTTTTATTATTATGTACACAAATTAGCCTCCCAAAAATGTTGTCCATTCCGGGATTGGAACCCGGGTCCCCAACTTACGCGGCTGGTGCTCTAACCAGCTGAGCTAAATGGCCATTCAATTTGGGACCCGGGTTCAAATCCCGGAATGGACAACATTTTTGGGAGGCTAATTTGTGTACATAATAATAAAATGAATAGCCAATTACGAGCTTTCGTAATTTAAATAAGATTAAAAAGAGAAGTAAACGGTTGTTGTTTTGGTCGATTTTCGCATAAATTTCACATTCATATGGAACGTCTCCTGGCTACAAATAATTTACAATAATTTTGGAAAAAAATACACGCGTTGAAGAGCTGCTGAATGGCGGATACTTTTTTTTCCGTAATTTTTGTTAAACTTGCAGCTGGGGGAATTTTCTAAAAGTGCCTAAAATGGCCTAAAATGGCACTTTTAGAAAATTCCCACAGCTGAAAGTTTTTAAAAAACGGCGAAAAAAAATAGTATCCGCCATTCAGCAGGTCTTTCACAACACGTGTATTTTTTTTTCAACATTTTTGTAAATAATTTGTAGCCAGGAGACGTTCCATATGAATGTGAAATTTATGCAAAAATCGACCAAAACGACAACCGTTTACTTCCCTCTTAACACAAAATCTGCAAGATTTTAATAAGAACTCGAAGAACTTTGCAAACTCGCTACGTTAAAGTAACGTTTGGTCCATTTGGGGGGGGGGGGGGGGGGCGAAGGCCAGCACAGCAGCGTTTCCACTCACTCTTCTTCCTGTCCGGCAGCTTGGGGGACGGCCCGGCAGCCTGCTCCAGCCCCAGCACGTCGGGCGGCTCCATGGGGTTGGCCAGATAGACGCGGTCGATGTAGGCCGGACTGCCCCAGGACTGGCCGACCGGGGAGCCGTGTCCGGCGTGGATGAAGCTGTGCTGCAGCGGCCGCGAGATGTCCTCGGCCGCCTTGCGCCGCATCGGGTCGGCCACGCAGCGCGGGAACTGGCCTGCGGGGCAACGCCGGCGTTACGGAGGTCACTGACGCAGGTAAAATATTTGAAAGGTTTCTCTTCGAACGAACTGTGCTCAGGTAAAAGTTTTAACTTTTTATGCAGAAGCAAAAAAATATTTATATGCGATTCCGTAAACAGCGGTTTTTTGGAGCCCTTGAAGATGCCATCGAGGACATTGTGATTGGGTTTTCGGCTGGATTTACCGTTCCTTAGCAGCGATTTGCTGCAAACTTGCTGGAATGACTCCTAACAGAAATCGATTTGTTAATTGGGAATTGACTTTCTAATGTAAATTTCTTGTAAATTGTAAATTGACTAATTTGAAATAAGCAAGTGAAGACAAAACGGTTTTTGGACTGAAGAAAAAGATTGATAAGAAATTGCTTGATTATGCAACTTGTTTCAAATAAAAAACCAAAATATAGGACATCTGAGTGTCAACATAGAAAAGTATTTTCAGTGCTTATCATCCACGAAAAAGGTAAGGTTACAGAAGTTGAGGAAACCGATTGAAACATATATTTTAAAACCCGTCCGAAACATTTAACTATATAATCTCCCGTCCCGTCTCACCGATGTCGAACGTGCGCAGATTCTGCCCCTTCCACCAGTACATCTCGGGCCGGCCGTCGATGATGGCCACGGAGTCCCCGGCTTCCACTTGCAACCGGTCGGGCTCGTGGAAGGTCGAGGACGCCTTCATCACGAGCGGGACGGTCTCGCAGAGGAACTCCTTCAGCGCCTGGAAGGTGGGGCGGTCGGCCGGGTCCCTGGACCAGCACTGCGGACAACGAGCAGCCGTTAGCGCTCGGTGGTCGTGCGAGATGTCCGAAAACATGACAACCGCTGCGAATCTAGGTGGCCATTTGGGATGCTCAAACATCGATATTGTCTAGGGGTGTGCGAATAGTGGTTTTCTTGATTGGGATCGAATTTCGAATAGTTTAAAAATCATCATTCGAAATCGAATTAGTTTGGCTCGAATAATTCGCATTAAGTTCGAATAATATGTACCTGAAAAGCGAATATTTGCAGCAAAGTGCTTATCAGTGGTGCCAAATATTCAAACTATTTGAATTTTTTGAATATTGGTTTTTAGAATAAAATTTCGATTTTGAATACGAATTCCAATTGTTTGAAAATCACTAGGTATCCGAAATTCGAATACAAATAATTTGAATACAAATAATTCATCCATTTCGAATATTCGCACACTCCTAATATCATCGATTCGATAAACGATATGGCTTTTTGAGGCGGTTTTCGATAGTGATTTAATTATCGAAATGATCGACAACAGAAATTAAAAGCAAAAAGCCGTACATTTCCGCCGATTTCAAATGTTTGTGTCACGGCGGAAATTCGCTTCTCTGCTTGGAGCGCTGCCTTTTGGGAAAAGAGTGAAGCTGCAAGCTCGCCGTGTCACTCAGAGTCAGCTGATAGCCAGTGGAGCAGCAGAAGCGTTGGAGGAATGTCGGGTTCTGTGAGTTGAACTGCGTTTGAATACGCAGACAAGTCTTTAGAATAATCAATCGATATTATCGATACGATAATGATAAATGACTAATGAGAATCATAATGTTTTTATCGATAGTGATTTCATTATTGTTGAACATCCCTAGTTTTCACCCAAACAAAATCCCAAAATTTTCACCTGATTCGCCAAATCGTGAACCAAATCGAACCAAAATAAACCGGAAAATCCTCCAAAATAAATTTGGGGTAGGTATGTTTCGGTTAAATAAAAGGTTACGGCACTTTCAAATAACGTTTTACTTTGATTTCTTTTCGGTTCTCGGGTTCGGTTTGGTTCAAGGCCCTGCCAATGCCGAGAAAATGTTATCAATATCAATTCATTAATCCTTTAGCCATATTGTGTTCTCTGGACTCTACTTCCTCTATTTTTCACCTATTTACAAAGCTGGGTTAACAATGAAAAGCAAAGTTTAACAGCTTTCCAAGAATTTCAATACCTGCCATAGAAGCATGGCCACACATGGCATATATACCAAATTTTCTTTTGAAGCAGAAATTTGTTTCTGCCGCCTTCTAAACCTTGATTCGAATTTAATTACAAAATGCTTTTTCTCATTAACAGTGAACAATTACGTATCCAAGACCGTAAGAACAGGTATAAAACGCTGCAAATCGCACAAGTTGTGTTTCAAGGTCCTCAGACACAACTCATATTGCAAAAGCTATACAAGATCTTGCCTCTAGACGAGGCTATCAAATATGTTAATTCATTCAACAGCGACTGACCTGCGTGATGAGCCGATAAATCTCCGGCGGACACCCTTCGGGCTGCGGCAGCCGCTCGTCCTCGCGGTCGATCTTGCGCAGGATCTGCGCGCCGTTGAGTCCCACCCACGGCTCCTCGCCGAACGAGAACATCTCCCAGACTGTGACGCCGAACATCCACGTGTCCGACGCGTGGCTGAACTGCCGCACCTGACAGGGAACGGAACGGAACGGGTTTCGACGGGACTCTTTTAAAACGCACTTCCCCTCTTTGATGTAGTCAGTTTGAAAATGGAAAAGTAATTATGAAAACTTAAGTATAGTTTAGTAGTAATTGTGAACAATAGTTTTTATAATTACTTACCCATTTTCAAACTGACTTATGAATGCTAAGTGGTTGCTGGTTTTTTAACCTTTTGTAACACGTACCTAGCGGATACTTCCTCCAGTGAAAGTTTTCGAATCGGCCAAGGGCCAGTTTTACAATATTTTCCAATTCTGGGTTAAGCGTCTAACCCTCAGAAACAGATGAATTCCACGGCATCCTATTGGCGGTTGCCATGACAAATACTTCAGCTGTGGGTTGAGGTACTTGTAAAACTGGCCCTTAACAAAATAACTAATAGTAATAGGTACAAGTTACAAAATATTAAGAAGTAAGACTTCACTTACGTCATTTTTGTCCTTTGTCCTTTGGACTTATCTGACATATCTTTATGAAAATAGCTTCAGCAAAAGGAATTTACATTTCCCGTTGAAATGATGCTGATGTAAATTATGTGGGGTAGGGAAAATTCTATCCCCTTAACAATTAATTGCCAAATTATATGTCAATCGTTATGAACCACTTGTTTCAAACACTGAAAAAGCCCCAAATTAAGCTTACCTATTTATTATTACCTATTTATTTACATAAAAAATTAGTGACGTACCTTGAGACTTTCCGGAGCGCACCACGGAAAAGGGACCTTCTTGTGTTCCGTCATCACGTAGCAGTCGTCCTGCTGCGGCAGCATCCGCATCAGTCCAAAGTCACCGATTTTGATCTGCAAACAAAGTATGTCGTCGGGATAAGTAGCGATTCAACGCTTTGAGATGGGTCCTGAAAAGCTCGATCTATTACTTTGTGACAGTTTACTATGAAACTCATGCCTTTAATATAAAATGGAAATCTAGAGACATTAATAATGAAATATGAAACCAATAAAACTTTTTTGGTGCCAAAATTTGACTATTTTAGATGACTGAAAATGTGTACCATTATTATTTATTTATTTGCATTACCTGGAGGCTGTAGGTTTAAAAAAAAAGTCCAAGATAAGCCAAATGTACTGCTTCTAAGACCAGCATCACTGCATTAGAGAACTATATTTTGCTTTTGTTAATAAAATAGTCAAGAAAATGCGATATCTCATAAAGAGCAAGCCAAATGTATGTAGGACGACTTTTGAAAAGAGGACCTTTTTGTGCACTTATACCAACGATTAGGGATGGCCATCGATTCGATTAAATCGAATCGATTAATCGATTTTGAAGAAAAAAACGATTATCGATTTCACAACAAAAAATCGATTTTTTACGTTTTAGCGTTATTTTTAAATCTACCGCTCTGTGAAGCCTACTTCAGTTTTACAATTTACTGGTAGATGGCACCTTAGTTGTAATATGCTAGTTGCTGTTGGATGATGGGTGTTGGCAGCATTGCGCCTACAGGTTGAAACTTCAAAATGGCGTCTGATGCCTGTGCTTCCATGCGAAAGCGCAAGCTATTTACCCCAACCACCTATTTTGAGAAGTGAAGTAGGTATGGGTTAACTTTGGTTTCGAAGACGATGCTAAGAAAACGCTCTCAGAAAAGAAATAGCTTGCTGTCGTCATTGTGACCATCCTGTAAAGTATTGCTCCAACACATCCAACCTCAGACAGCACCTGGCACGCTGCCATGCTGATGAAAATTCGATTTTAAATCGATTTATCGATAAATCGATTTTTAATCGATTTGAGAGTCATAAAATCGATTCTCAAATCGATTTAGATTTTTTAATCGATGGCCATCCCTACCAACGATAAAGAATAAGACGAGCCGCACCGAACCGTTCCGAACGCATCGTACCTTGTCCACGGCCTGCAAGAGCACGTTCCTGCACGCGAGGTCGCGGTGAATGAACCGCTTCGACTCCAGATACGCCATCCCGGTGGACACCTGCAGCGCGTAGTCCCACAGGGTGGTGATGGGCGTCCGGCGGCACTGCTTGCGCAAGTAGTCCAGCAGACTGCCCAGCGGAGCGAGCTCGGTGATCATCATCATGGGCTGAGACAGCACCACCCCGAACAGTCTGCAGGCGAGGGGAAAGGTGGGCGTCAGACGATATTACTAAATATGTCACTTTGCAATTTGAAGGTATCGTGCCACATGGCTGATAAAATCGGAAGGGAAATGCGTAAAGCATGAAGAAATACATGATCACGTCAAGTAACCATAGGCTGTCCGAACCGGGCGTAGAAGAGGGTAGAGTATTTTCGATCGTTGCTAGCCGGGATGTGCAACTAGCCTAGCAAGCTCGAAATCAAAGTGATGTTGCCGCGCAGCGTTCAAGAAGGACAAACCCAAGCCTTGCCAGCTGTCACAACGCTGTCAGATCAACTCTGTGACGAAGATTACGTCGATATGCATTGATATTTGAAAGCTGAAATATGTAACGGTGGCTTTTAAAACGAAGTAAATAGAATTTTAGAGCTCGCTGAATGATTCCAGCGTTTGATTCTATTCCCGCTTACCCGCTTTTAAGAAGAAGTGGAAACCTACACACATCACGTATGCAGTAACAGCTGACACGGCATACGAGTTGGCAGTTGCCTATCCCGTCCCGGAGCAGTGATCGAAAGCGAGCGTGTCCTCCTTCCCGGGGACGGGGACGACACGGACATAAAGGCGTCTCAGTCTCACCGTATGAGGTTGTGGTGGTCCAGCTGATGCATGGACTGCACCTCCTTGACGAAGTCCTCGAAGACGCCGGGCATGGCCAGCGCGTCCTGCTTCAGGATCTTGACGGCGACGGCCTGCGTGCGACCCGTCGACGTCGTCCACTCGCCCTTGCGCACGACGCCGAACGAGCCGTCGCCGAGCTTCGTCGAGAGGCTGTCCGAAGAGACGTCAGCGTTTCTTTTTCAATGCTTTATAAATGCCTAACTATACTCGGGCTCACGGGTGGCGATTATGTTATTATTTAGCGGCCGGTATCTAGGGATAACAATCGGTATCTAGGGGCACTTCGATGTTATTTGGTCGAGATAATGAATGTTATCTCAAACGAAATTTTACATTATCGCCACCCTGGGTACCTCCACTGCCGCACCGATTCGGACCTTTGCTTTTATGTGCTTTTTGACTAAACCGTAGGTGATAACCTAATAGAGTAAGCGAGGGAGTTGTAGATATAGAGTCAATTTGTGTCGGAAACGGACCCGTTTTTCCAATTTTTGGGTCTAAAAGGGCCAAAACCGCTTCTTGAAATGTGGTATTTTGACATTTTTTTGCGCTTTTTCGTGAATCGATCAAGAGACGAAGGGTAGAATAACTAAAAAAAAAGGCTCTGTTGCCGACACAGATTGATTCTTTATCTACAACTCTCTCGCTTTGTACAATAGTTTATCTCTTACGGTTTAGTCAAAAACTGCATAATAGCAAAGGTCGCATCTGTGACGGCAGTGGAGGTACCCAGGAGCCTTAAATCTCTACTCTCTTCAAACCTTAGCACTGGTTTTCATATACTTTATTCAGGACATCTCTCTCGGAGAACCCCTTATCCCACCCGGCGAAACGGGAGAATGCGTGCCCTTATAGCTAGGACGGTAAAGCACCTGACTGGCAATCAACAGGTTCTGGGTTTGTATCCCAGGGTTCAATTGCACATTTATTAGCTTTGCTACCTTTCCAAACACATTATTGAATGCTAAGGGGAGATGTAACCATTTTCAGAATGTTTTAACCAATACTTATCAAGGGGTAGATAAGCTGGCCGATTTGCTTTTAGGTACATTACGGTCAATTTTATCTTACTATGTCCATTGCACAGCCTTCTATCTGGACCTGACATAAATTGGCTCGTACGGCCATCACATTGCCAGAAGGCATTGGGAAGCATCTCGAAGTGACTCACGTGATGTCCTTCTCCTGGATGAGACACGTCAGGCTGATGCCACCGACCCCGTCCCCGACCGCCTCCTTCTTCGTCGGCCCCGCCTTGCTCGATCCCATCGGAATCAGCATGGTCAGGATGCTCTTCTTCCGCTGCTGCGCCTTGCGCTTCTTGACCGCCTCCAGCAGCCGACGGATGCCCGGCTTGCCCATGCCGATCTTCTCGAGGTCCTCGGCTTGGACGTAGTCGAAGTGGACCAGGCGGGTGACCTGTCAAAATGGTTGGCGTCGGAATGCGCAGCTCGGTGCAGCTCCGATTTTGTTGGAAGGGAAGCGGAGCTGGAAAAACGTGCGACTGAACCGGGATACAACCCGGGACTGCTTGATTGCCGGGCAGGTGCTCTACCAGCTGAGCTATCTGAACTCGTATTCTGTAACATTTTCCAAGTGATGACAAGAAATGAGAGTGACAACTCCAAGGTCACCTGTGTTATCATATGGAACAAATTAAGGTTCACAGTCTCATTTCATGTCATCTCACATCAGAAAAGTTACAGAATAGGGATCCTGGACACACATTCTCCCGCTTTGCTAGGTGGGACGAGGGACAAGGGGTGGGGTGGGACAAGGGGATCTCCGAAAGAGACGAGTAAGTACGGGTCGCTCGGCCTCTCATCTCCTTCGAAGATCACCTTATCCCACCTGGCAAAGTGGGAGAATGTGGGCCCGTATAGCTCAGTTCGTTGGTTGGCAGTTTGTATCCCGGTTCGGTTGCACATTTGTCCAGCATCGCTTCCCTTCCTTCCATTGCATACTGGTATCTGCTTGAACCAGTAAAAATATCCTCTCGTCTGATGTTGTTTATCTTGGTTTCAAAATAGTAACATAAATTGGACAACAATAGGGATTTTATCAATCAGAACCAATGGTGGCAAAACGAAAAGGTTCAGCAATGGCAACGCTGGTCTCAGATCCACAAAGAGATCTTCAAAACCATGAGGAAATTTTGTTATCTCTATGGCGACAACCAATAGGAGAAACATTGTCTAAACATTCAGATAAACCACCTTATTCTATTAAAGCTTGATTATTTAGGTAGAAGGGCATTGGTTGGGTGACTGTACCTGTAAATCATCTCTAATTCTGGTGAGAAACTGCTCCAGCTGGACATCTTGGAGGAGTTCGTAGAGCCATTCGATACCGCCTTCTTCAGCCATGGCGGCTCGGAATTAAAGCCTGCAAGGCAAAAAATATCTGAATCTTTATTCAGTTCATGGTGACTACTGACTAGTGTTGGTGCTGATCTTGTTTCACTGGCTGTTGATGAATAACAGGCCAATTAAGACAGTCAAACTTAGAATTGTTAGTCCAGGGTGGACCCGGTGCCGGCACTGAGGCCTGCTACCGTCCAACAGCACCAAGGGCCGGCCACCGCTTAGCCTTGTCCCTTTGACACACTGTGTTGGCACTGTCTCTGTGGCACTGGTCTATTGGCTGTCGGTGAATGACAGGCTGATGATGAAGCTAGCCTGGCCTGGAAGGGAGCCGAGGGTGGACCCGGTGCCGGCACTAAGGCCTGCTACCGTCAAACAGCACCAAGGGTCGGCCACCGCTTAGCATTGTCACTTTGACACACTGTGTTGGCACTGTCTCTGTGGCACTGGGCCTAAAATTAAAGATTCCAAACAGAATTTCTACAGTCTGCCTGCAGGTGGAATAAAAGAAATTGACACATTGTCACATTATACAAATAAACAACTTTCTCTACTTATTTAAAGTAATTAACTATGACAGGAAACTAACAATAGAATACAATTTTGAACTCCTAAGCATGAATCTGTTTGCCTGATGCATTGCACGAAACTTTCTTCAAACGCAGACGGAATCACTTTCGGTTTGCCGAGATCTTAAAGGGTTGCTAATTTGCAGCCTTGCTAAGAGATCAATTTAAAATACCTACCTCACCAACAATGGAGCTAGCAATCAAGGAAGTCTCAATTAGAAAATGACAGGAAATTGCATCTGTGGCTGTTGAGTGACAATTGACACTTGTCTTGTCATGGCAAATTGGCAGTCATGCTACATTGACTCATGAATTGTGTGAATGGATTTGCAAAAGGGAGCCTAAACTAAACAATGTTTTGCGCAAAAGAGAGGACACTTTTTCTGAACCTGTGCCTTTACAACAACAGCAAAAATGCTATAGTTACAACGATTTCATTCCAATTTCAGCCCACTTCATAACATTTGCCATTTAGGTACCAAGTACCGAAGCCAGATTAGCTGAATAGGTATTGACTTAGAGTGACCTGATAACTAAAGCATCTTTCAGCACAAAATTGAAAAAGGAGACAACTTTTGCATGAGGTAGAACTTAAAAACTGAAGAAAATGAGTAAATAAGGCACAACAATTTGCAAAGAATACCAAATTTAAAAATGCAATATGTTCGGTAAGTAGCAACATATTATGTAACTTAGCGATTTATGCACTATCCACAAACCTACCTTCTATACTTCCAGGAGCAAACCTCTTTAAAATAATACAATGCCAATTTACAGAAATAATTTATAAATAACTGATTGTGCTATCTACCTTAATACACAACCTATTTAAATAGGTAGGTACAAATACCTAAGGCATTTGACTCCTAATGCCTTCACACTTTATTTCAATTCACCAAGGAATGTACTTGATTGTAAGCCACACAAACATTACCTTGTATCATTTCAAGTCTTGCATGAACAGACCATGACAGCATTTAGTAACGTGTACGTAATGATGACTGAATGGGTGACGAGATAACAAATTCCAGTGACAACTATTTCATCAGCTGGTTTCTCCAAATGGATTTTCTGGACTGCTAAATAAGCGCTACCCTGGTGGTGATTTTGTTAGGCACCTCTGCCACTCGTTTACTATTTTGAAGCCAATCTTTCAAAACTATCGACAGATAGAAGGGTTACCCAGATGTTCCACTCCCATACTAAAACAGCTACGCAAAAGCCCGCAATACTTTCGCCAACAGTCAAGGGATGGAGCCACGGTCTGTTATGTCACCTGTAACCAGGTAACCGTAACCACCTGTGGAACATTGGGTTGCTTGATTATATTGACCTTGTGCCATGGCCTGGTAGATGAAGCCATAACTGTAACCACCTGAGGATCATTGGTACCCTTGATTATATTGACCTTGTGTCATGGCCTGGTAGATGATGTTAATACAGGTTGCCAACGCACCCCAGCGATTGCCGGCCAAACTACTAGCATCTATACTACTATACTAGTAACTACTAACTACTAGCAAGGAATGGACAACACTTTTGGGAGGCTAATTTGTGTACATAATAATAAAATGAATAGCCAATTACGAGCTTTCGTAATTTAAATAAGATTACTAGCATCAAATTTTTGCTGTGGCCACAGCTAGGTAAGGTAGTATGTCTGGGTAACGACATGTCTGTGCTATTGATATTGAAAAAGTTTAACACATGCACCCATTTCCATTGCAGAAAAGCATTACTTTTTTTCAAGAATTGGAATGAAAATAGAATTACCAAGCAATGGGTAGGTACTAGCACTAAAGTTGTGTTCAATACTAATGTCTTGGAACTATCTCAAACTCAGCGTTCTACTGGGAAGGAAATAGATCAACGGATGCACAATATCGTACGTTGATGAATCTAGAATGGAGTGTCAGTTATCACTTATCAGACAGGAAACCAATGTACTCTATGGAGGCGATACTTGAATGTCAAAGAGTGTGATCTTCAAAACTGCTACAAATTGCAAATTGCAAAACTGCAAATTGTGCTTTTGAATTGGCAATAATACATTTCATTAGGTACCTAGGTATATACTACTTTGTAGAGTTTGTTTCAGTATAGACTAACTACCAAACTTGGTACCTACCTAGAAATAAAATTTGTAGCTAAATATATATTTTCTGTCTGTTTGATTCATTTTTTTACTTGCTTTTGATCAAAGACTTGCAATAATTGGCTACCTATACCTACAGTACCTACTACCTAAGTTTCCAGCACAGCCACATGTGTGCCATTCTTTTAAATGCAATTTGGGGCTTGCTAAAATGTGTTGGTTCTATTCCAATATGTGTCAAAGAAAATTTATTTTACAGGCATAGGGGAACGTCAATTTAACAAAATAAATATTGATCAAAACTGTAATTTTCTAGAGACAATTCCACAAAGGCTTAAATTATTTTGCAAATCAAAGATTATTGGCCTTTTGTCTTTTAACGAATTTGACATTATAATTACTTTTAGACAATTATAACTGCTTTTAGTTTGAATTGCTGATCTACCTTCTGTACAAAGAGAATGGCACCAACAAGTTAGTAGGTACCTATACAAGCCTATACATAGTAGGTACCTGATTATCAAGTCGAATCACACTTCATTATCAAACAATCGATGTCGTTGTAAACAGAATGGAAACATTAAATGATTCTGAGGCGTGACAGGAATAATGAACTTAGAGTTACGCCTCACAGAACAATTCAAGCTATATAAACTGCAAGAAATATTGCAAAATTGCAACTAGCTTTCACAATGTTACATATTTGGTTTAGATGCTGTAATGAGATGAATCTCAATACATTTGAGCAGATAACTGTACAATAAAATAAGATGAGTATGTGTTGAACTTTGCAATTACCTTATCTTAATTACTTGTGCTTCAGTGTCAATGCCATTTGTGGGAAAAAACTAAAAAAAATAGCACAACCGAAAAACACTTCCTCCTTGTCCGAAAGACTGACAGCTGTGTGATATATGTGCTGAGGATGCTCAATAGATGGCGCCTTGTTGGCTCTATGGCCAACACTACAAAATAAATGTGAGATCAATTAAAACCTGTGTTAAAACAAAGAACTCTGCTAAACAAGAAACTATTGCTAAAAGTTTTTATGATTTTTAAGTTGGACTGATTCCCTGCTTAGTTTTCATAGATATATATATATATATTTTGCTTCATTTCGTCAGTTTTCATTATCGGCCATGTTCGGTGGACTTCGTTTTACTTCGCTTTTGGTGCCCAAATACAAAAACTCACAGAGTAATCGAAATAACATATATATTAAGTACATCAAATATTTCAAGTGGCAAGAAGTCAAAGATTTTGAAACTTAATTCAGCTTTTTATAACCAAATCAGAGAATACTAGCTGTGTTAATGCTTGTGAAAGCGATAAAGCTAAAGACTACGGCAAACCACAACCAGAATCACCAACCTCGTATCGCTAAAAATGCGTGTGAAAAACTTCGGGACTATAATTTCGAAAATATAAGTGATGCAATAAATAAATGCAATATTTTAAAAACTTTACTTGTTTTTGGAGTTCAAAAATAATGTTCAGCTTCTTTATAGAACATGATAGAACACTATCAAAAAAAAGAGTAATAAAGAAGGGCGAATAGGCTCGTACGTGTCTGCATGCTCGCACGACTATCGTGTGCATAGCGCAGCTGTCTCGAGTCGCTGAAAATGAGTGTTCCAGTACCAAAAGACGTTTTGGGGTTATATAGAAATTTACTTCGGTATTCGAGAAATCTGCAATTCACAGACTCTAGCTATTTTACAAGAAGGGTCAAAACTGAATTTTCAAAAAATAAAACTCTAGTCAATCCAGAGGACATAGTGTTCCGATACAAAGTAAGTTTGCTTGTGGTTTGGCAATCCATTCCTCACTTTTTTTGTACCTACCTAGGTAGTAAACTACCTTCTGTTTAATACTGTGTTTTCGTGTTTAGAAAGGTTTGTCAGTATTGACAAATAAACGGATCTTATGATGCTGTTACGTCGCCTCGCCCTTCCAAGCAGTATTCACAACATCACTGCTAAACCATTCTCTTTTGCCACAACACTACGGAGTAAAATTGTCATTGACTATTCCAAAGTTCCTACGCTCCATGAAGAAGATCTATCTGAGAAGTTCGTCCGTGGTAGTGGGCCTGGCGGTTCGGCCGTGAACAAGAACTCAAACTGCGTTGTACTGTCACATATACCAACAGGTAGCCAACGAAGATTTTTGAGTTACTCTTGTGTTAGGCATTCGAAAGTTGTGATAGATTACTCCCGCGTCCCTGTAATAAGAGAAGAAGATCTTGAGGAGAAGTTCGTTAGAGGAAGTGGGCCTGGGGGCCAAGCAGTGAATAAGAATTCCAACTGTGTTGTTTTGACTCACATCCCATCAGGTAATTTTTTAAATCTAGAAGAGTGATTCTCAGGCTAAAATGAAATTATCTGCTTGCAAGAAACATATTACACCCAGTTTTAGTTTGGTACCTACCAACCTTCGATCACTGCTTCGGTACGGGATAGGCAACTAGCATGCCGTGCCAGCTCTTACTGAGTTCACAATATATGTTGCCGTTTTTCCGTTGTCTTAAAACTGAACAAACATTCCATCAAGGGGATTATTTAGCTACCTACTTCTAAAATTCATTAGACTTATTTAGAATGTACCTACTAGTAAATATTTAATCTTTTAAATAGCAATACATAACAACATAATCATGGTTATAGAGTTTATCTGTTCGATGATCACAGCTGGTAAGGCCTATACTTTAACGTTGCATGGGAAACATACAGCGTTGAGCTAGTTGCGTATCCCGGCTAGCAATGGTCGAAGTACCTACCTACCTACCTACCTAAATGGCTAACTTGAAGGTGCTTTGTATTTTCATGTGTCAGATTTATTGCAACTGGCAACTAATTGTCGTAAGAAATGGAAATTAAAATTGTAAACGGCTAAAAAAATCACATGCTAAATTATTTTTGCGAGACATATCTCTGTAGAAAGAGGTACATGGTAGCTCCACTAAATTGCAATTAAACTGGCAAATGTCATATTCAATAACCTTTATTGCAAAAAACTATTCAAACTTTCTGCGATTTAAAATTAGGTACAAGCACAGGTACAAGTACAAGTCCAGGCACTCTCCTTTGAGACCCAATTTTCGTTGTCTAAACCATCAGACAACCGGCAAGATCTTTGTTCAACATCATTCTCTTCCATGCATTTAGCTTAAATCCTCAGCAGCAGCAGCACCAACAGAAGATTATCAACATGATAACTGTGGAGAAAAAATTTAAAGATTTAACTTCATGAGTGAAATTCTTAAGAACTAATGCTAGCTAGTAGGTACAAAAGAGACCTACCTACCTACTGAAAATGAATGCATTTTCTATTAGGTGTATGTTAATTTGATTAATTTTTTCTTTCTTCTCTACAAGCCTAATTCAAGGTGATTTTGAAATCGCGTAGAAACACACGGAATGCATTCCTGAAATCAATTTATTCCCGGGGCTCGGGCCCGGACCCGCATGATGCTGGGGGGGCCCTCCCCCAGGCCCCCATTTCGCTTTGTAGAGAATCGTATTTCCCGCCTTACATATATATCGCGCTGAGTGGTCTGCGAGATATACACGTGAGGGTTATCTAAGAGGTCCACATGTAGGTACGAAAAGGTTGGCGACCGCGAGCAATAAATTTGCTTTCACGAAGAAAGCAGTATATATAAAGCAATGGCTATTTGCTGGAAAATTGGTGCTAGCAGTTGCTCCTGCAGCCTCTACGACTGTTAGTATAACAAGTTTGTGTTGGCATTGCCAAAAGTGATAACCGACAGGATAGAGAAAAGTATGTAGGTAGCAAAAATTGGCAGAGCAAGAGAATCTGATACTATCACAAACAGTGTCTTGATCCTGCGACTGCAGAATACATCAAATTATATTGTAGGTACCTTATCGATAAGTCTGAAATCTTGCTGGGTGACCGGCTAGCAAGACAATGCATTCTCTGGTAATGCAATCTAGCTGTAGTTGCGCATGGACCACCCATATAATAATCTGTGCTCTCACCCAAAATGTATGTTGGTATTGTAATTATAACAATACTTTGTCGATATGATTCTTGAGGATCAATAACAGCTACGTCTCTTTTTGAGCGCAGTTCAAGTTCTGTAGCTGCCGCATTCGTTTTCCTGGCATCTCGGCCAATGTTTGGAGCAGCATCCAAGTCTCTCAATAAATGCACTTCTCGTTTTTGTTCATCCTGATTTGCTTGGTCTAAAGATCCAGTGCTGCTGGATTGCTTCCGAATCAAATCCTGTGGTTCTTGTTCAAATTCTTTTGCATTTTCGGTGACACTGTGCCTGCTTGCCCAAGTTCGGTCAGCAAAATTCCGGGAACCTTTTTGGTCGGCCAGTTTGTTAGCTTTGCTGAGCCGTTGCTGCTCATAGAAAGTATTACTTGTTCAGTTCTCCAAATTTTAACAGTAAGGACAATCTACATAAAAAATTCTAAATTCTTCCAAATTACATTTTAATTGTTTGTATATTGAATACCTAATAGCTATTTTATTATTTATTTTTCTCTGTTTTGGCAATTTGCCTGTGTAGGTACGTAGGTACCAAGTAGGTAATTTTAAGAAACGTGTGAAGATTGTTAGATTAAAGTAAGCAAAACCAGGAACCAGAATTTGCAATACCATTTTAAACAATTAAATACTCACAATAATTATGGCATCTCTTTGCCTTCGTGAGCGAGCTGCATCTAGGATCGCTGTCTTTTTTAACTTCTTTCGAAGGGAAGCTGCTGTCGTCTCTGCCAAAACTGGACAAGTATAGTGGGTATAGTCATGCGTAAAGCAGATTTCCTTAACTTTTCACTGAGTGCTGACAGTAGGTACATCAAAAGACATTGGTTGTTAAAAATTGAGCATTTTGGACAAATTATCCTTTCTGCAACTATGGCTTCTTATTTCATTGGATTGGCAGGGTAGAAAAAAGGGGTTGAGTTCACTGTACCCTAGATGTACTCACAGATGAATAAAGTTATCCACACAACTAGTCCAAATGCAACACTCTGAAAATTCATTCTACTAATAGTAAAGTGTCTCAAGATACTCGTTCGAAGAAGAAAATATGTTTGATTAGCCGCAATTCTCTCAAATTACAAAAGGAATAAAGCAATTATGCAAATTTCTTACACTTTTGGAACATGTGCCATGGAAATAATATTGTATTTTCTATTATTGTCCACTTACCTATAGGAATAATTGTCGTTTTAAATCTTGGCTGAAATTTCTCTAAATTTGTTGTGCATGATCCTGTCAGTTGAAAGTTGAGCTATTGGCCAGGCAGTTAGTTGCAATCTACCCGTTTCCCTAAAATTGACACATTTTATTCATAACTTGTCTGTCAGTTTTTCAAGACTAATTTGCAATTTTTTAGAATTGCAAGGAAAAAGTGAATGATCATTTAGGAATTTTTCAATAAAATTTGTTTCTTTCGGCAGGCAACGTAGTGAAGTGCCACCTGTCGCGCTCGCAAGACGTGAACAGAAAGCTGGCTCGAGAGATGCTTGTGGCAAGACTGGACGACGAGGTCAACGGAGAGCTGAGCGTTAAATCGCAGCTGCGAGCTGCCCAAGACCAGAAGAGCGGGGAACAGAACCGCAAAAGCCGGCTGAAGCGAGACATGAAAACTAAATGGAAGGAACGCGAAGGAATCGCATAGGGCCATGAGTACTTGTTTTATTAGTTAAAATGTATTTAATTTATTAAATATGTACTTTAGTCTTAACATTAAATTTTGATTCAATGCAAATTTCGCATATCAATTGATTTCACTCTATATAACCTAAAAAGGTAGGGTCTTGTTTCACTTCTTGATTGAAAGAAATGACTTTTGGCATCTGTATTCTTTGTACTTTCAAAAGATCCCGCGATCATCTGAACTAAAAATTTGTCCAATGAATTCAAATTACGCGGTAATTCGCGAGGTACCAACTGGCCGTAATCCGCTTTTTCAAATGAGAGCGCGTTCAAATGTCGGTCAGCCATCTGTCAAATTTTCGTGCCTTAGACGTTTTCCGCCTAATTTCTTCAAAGCAAGTAAGTTTTTATATGTCTTTTCTCTCGAAAATCTGTAATTCAGCCCAAAAATCTTCACACTTGATGAACTATAAAATTTAGAAAGGGAAAGTTCAATATCGGCTTCGGCTGCAAGTACGTACCTACTGATTGTGCTGCCCTCTGGCAGCCTTCCAGCGCAAGTTTTATATCCAATCCCACTACCTCCCACCATCTTAACAATACCGTTGCATTTGCCTTTGCCTTCCCGAGCCCACAGTTCATTGTTCGACGGGTCCGCGTTTGCTGATCTTACTACAAGAGCAGCATCAAACGAGTGCATCCATCGAACTAGTGAAGTGACACTTAGTGCCCTGAGGATTACGTGAACATCAAATTAAGGTGAGTTAAAAATATCAACATGCCACTTTCATCTTCATCCCCTGGATGTTCACACCTTTGCGTTGGTCTGAACGTGATGATGATATGACATTGCCAGAGGAGTTTACTTATCAAAATAATTACTGCACTCACGTCCTGCAATAATTACTCGAGTGACAATACATTTGAATGATGTACCTACATCATACGATAGCTTCGGTCCTTTGTGATGGTTAAAAAATTAAAAATGTTCTCATATTATGTCCATTTTTGGACTATGGACCTTGTCTCATGAAGGCTAACAATTCACGCAATCTTGACTTCCTATTTACGATTTTTTAAATCTATAAATAAATTCTATTTCCAACTTCTTCGAGCATGGCGGTAAAAATAAAGCATAGGAGCCAATGTACGTACCTACCCACTCGAAAGTAAATAAGCCTTGTCAACCCTTCTAGTCAATGATTTTACTGTCAACATGGCCTTATTATCGATATATTTAAATTATACCAATTATGCGACCTCTCTTTGAGAAACTGGTAGGTTTACTGCCCAAGGACTAGAGACGTGTTGTGTATTATTTTTTCACTTTCGTAATTGATCTAGTAGAACCGTTCAAGTAAAAGTGCTCCTAATTATATTACTGCTCTGCAGGTAGGTAGTACTAGTATAGTACCTACGTGAAGACAATAGCGCATGCTGCATTATTAATACCTATCGCAATTTAATAACAAAATACCTTCTCTGATTATAATAGAAAATCGCCTTGCACTTTCGCAATAACAGACATGCCGTATAATACGACTGAGTGATAACAAGTTATGATAGCATGCGATCAATGAACAATTAGGTGTATACGTAGGTACGTAGGTACTTTAACGTGATCTGATAGCTAATTTGGTGAAATTTCCAATATTTTTGCTTGGCATTTTTCCCAGAGTTATTCCATTGTCTCAAAGTGCTTGGCATTGAAACTCAGGAGAGGCTACTGACCTATTGCTAAAGGATCTAACGTCTTACATTTATTTTTAATTCTACTCCATTACATTTTACATGGACATTAAACTAACGCTGGACAAAACATGTGACTTTTATAGACCAAGTCAACTCTGGAATCGGGAAATTTAAAGCAGTCTGTTGAGATTCTTCTAGTTTTTGGTGTCGCTATCTTGTTTGTCCAGTTTCCCACAATACTTTAAATGGAAATTAACACCGGCTTGTCATTCTCATCTGGTGGATAAAGTTTGTACCTTACCTACCTACCTTATGTGTCACATTACTTACATGGAACTAGCGTCGTAAATAGGAGACAATCTTCAATCCATTTCAATTAACGACCTGACTTTGTCATGATTGCAACCCCAATGAATAATAACCTACCATTTGCTTCTAGGAAGGGGCAATTTATTACATGGTAATGCATTTTGTGGAATCACTTAGAATACCTAGTTTGAGAGTGTAGATACTTTGTAGGTATACCTACCTAATTTATAATATGACTGTTGTAAAATCGTGGCAGCTATCCAAGGAATTGAGAGATTGATAGATTTTCGTTGTTGTACTTAAGATGTTGTGTGTTCCACTTAACACAGGGTAATAAAATTGCTATAATAATCATTTTTAGTTGATTGACTTCACTTTATTATCAGCAGACGAAATGTGGGCATCGCAAAGTAGGTATGAGGGAAATGAGATTGAGAACAACTTCATTTATATGCCTAGTATAATCTATACAAAGATTCGACCATGTAAGGAACTATTTTCCCCCCGAGTTTGCAAATCTTGATTTATAAACCGTTGACCCACTGACACAGCTGATCACCATCATCCAATTAAAAAACAATGCCAAATGTTCAGACTCGACCGTTTAGCCGGGCACCATGGCAATTTACAACATTCTTGATACATCGACTTTTTCTAAACGTTTCATTCCAGTTCCTTTAATATTTCTTGCACGATGAAATAAATCGCTTTGATTGAAGAGCACCATGTTATCAAGATCATGTTTACTTTGGCGTACTATTGACAAAAGGTCTCGCATTTCTTGAGATAGCATCTGGTCAATTACTTATTTTGGAAACAATCTTGGCCTACAAAGGGCAAACAATTCGAATAAATTAAGGGGAAATCGAAATTTTCGTCGTTGCCTATAACATACCTCATGAAAAATCCCCTATAATTTATTATTTTTTTGATTACTTTTGCGTTTGGAAAGCCGCTACGCCGTTGAACTAAGCTACAATTGTGTGCCGTAAATATTCAAGCTAAAAAGTTTAACCAATAACTGGGGATCACCTTAAAATAACGTATTAGCACCTTAAATAAGGTCTGTAGGTATTGTTGAAATCCAAGATACCACCACTGTGTCTGTAGTCTGAGAAAATTAAAACATGTTTATAGGTACCTAGTGTTAAGAAGTACCTAGATAAAAGTACCTATACCGAGATGAGATGTCATATACCGAGATATAACATTGCAAATGTTATGCAATCGCAACGTACGGTTACTATTCGTTGCCCTTTTCTCTATTCTAGTAGTGGTACCACCTACCAAAGAGATTTCTCAACAATGCACGACAATTCAACAAACAGATAAAAATCAACTAGCAGTCTAGCAGCACAAAAATACATCCACCTAGACTAATGCTAACAGCACGTGACCAGCAAAGAAAATATGAAAGCCACATTTCCGTAGCAACAATAAATTAATAATCTAAACTTCCCTGAAGCTCACGGTGCTGAAACTTCCTTCTTTGGACATGACATCCCGTGAGCCCGTTCCATTCCACGGAGCGAAATATCATGTTATTATCATTGTTGTTGATTGTTGTTGACGATGAAGGCACCGAGGAACACCATGTTTATGTACTAGAACCGTGGACGCGAAGGCGTGAGCGTAATTTCACTACCAAGATTGGTGAAATTAAATTACTCCACCTGTCTTGCGCTGCCTGGTTTGGAAGTGTACACCGTAAATCATGTTTCAATATCGCAGCTGTGAAGCTTTGTGAGTTCGTATCGGTGTACTGCGCACTTGGTAATTGCAATGTGGAAACTTGTGCTGGGTTGGTGTCTGGTTGTGAAGTGGCATTTTAATGTTTGAAAGGACAAAAAAACATGACGTTTGGCCATATGGGATGCATAACATTGACGTTGAATATGATGTGTGGTTATCTGAAATTTTGTGTGTTTTTACATATGAAATGAAATGCATTGTTGAATTAATGCACCACATTAATCACCACAGATTGGCTTCACTAATTATACGAAATCCACAAGCTTTGCAAAGTTATTTGTGGTGCGTCGCTTTGCTATAGGTACGTTTCTCACTCTCTCTCGCTAATGTTTTCAAATAATAATTATTCTGGTTGTGAAGTGGCATTTTAAAGTTTGAAAGGACAAAAAACATGACGTTTCGCCATATGGGATGCATAACATGGGCATTGTCGTCGAATATGATGTGTGGTTATCTGAAGTTTTGTGTGTTTTTACATATGAAATGCAATGCATTGTTGAATTAATGGCCCAAGTTGTACAGGATTACTGTGCTGATAAAGAATCCTCCATGTCCCATCGTGCCCTAGCTCTTTCATGATCACACTGTGGTGTCTGGATCGATTTGTGCTACTGGTTTGTTTATGTTTTGTTTTTTAAGCGCTGTACACAAGTTGTTCTAATTATATATCTCCCTCTGTGCCGATTTCTTGCGCGCGAGCAGTGAGCATCCCGTTCTTTCGTCCCAGATTCATAGCAATTTTCTTGAGTGTACAGCCTTTAGTCGAACGAACTTTCGACGCTGTAATACTCACCTCGACACCAGCTGCTAAATCGAATCCAAACCAATTTTACATATTATCAATCATAAAATATCAATTTGGCACGCCGCACGCATCAATCCTGTACATGCCAGGCTTTATTATTATTATTGTTATTATTGAATCTTTATTGTATACATACATGTTCGACCCCAAATTTACAATATAATATAACAGATCCATTCCACGACAACAACAGCAAAACCATCACACATAACATTTATCAGTCATCACAGAGAGATTCAATTTCCATTTATAATTTTACGAACCACGATCTTGAAATAAATTGTTGAAAATAATCAATTGTGATGCTGTGTGACTCGATGGCACACAGTGTTCAATAGTCAATATGACCTTGATGGCGTTCTCGTCGCCAAGATTTATACATAATAACACAACTATTGACAGTATCGATGTCCTATTCCAACACGGCTTTTCTCACAGCCGAAGTTAAGCAACACTCCGCTCAGTTAGGCATTGGATGGGTGACCGTCGTACTAGTTATTTCGGGTGATGTTTTGGCGCGTTCTAAGCGTAGTGCAACATCGAGGTCTCGGTCCTTTCTGGGGTATTTCATCCTCCTGAAATTGCCATAGCCATAGAATTTACCTATATTGGGCCTATAGGTATAAAGTTCGTTCGGGAATTACCTACTGACCAAACCACTTACCTACGGGCTTCTGACAATGTAATTGTTAACACAGATATTCATCTTTCTGTTCTTCAATGTAATTTCCTCCAACTCTGTCCCTTTCTTAGTCCTAAGTAGTCAGTTTTCGGGGTAACCCCTTCAATGCCAATCATCTAAGTACCATTCACCTAATTGCTCTCGCAAAAATGATTTACAAGTTGCAACGCCTTACAATTCGGTAACGTTACTTTTGTCTACTTCTTATTTGGTAGGCTAGGAACTAAAGATGTCCGATTCTGGTTTTCCTAAATTTAATTTCTAATTCTATGGTATTTGCTCGTCTTCTAAAGTTACCCCACTGATTGACAACGTGCCGAACAAACAATAAAACCAACCTGATCCATCCAGACAGATCAACCCGATCCCGTTGCCAATCCAGTGCTAGCGACAAGTGGCCGCGTTTACAGCGTCGTTACCTAGCGCTGGCTGGAGCCGGAGCGTAAACACGAGATCGCTGGCCGAGAATAAACCGAAACGCAAACAAATGAACGAGAGCTTTAGCGCCTGGCGCGCCACACATCTTTGTGAGCGCAAGTCAGTGTGTGAGTGTGTGTGTGTGTGTGTGTTTCGAAAGTGGGCTAATCCCTGCGCGGTGATACGCCGAATCTGAAAAATCTCCTGCGAAGAATTCTAGCGGCTCGAGGAAGTGAAGCCTTGAGATGCTGAGAGCCCTTTTCACTTCCTGCTAGCCGACGTGAGCCAAAATGTGACGAGTGTAAATCTCAGCTGTAGACAGGCAATTGGTTGTTGTTAGATTTTAGTTTCTTCGCCGTATGTCTATGCAGTAAGGACCAAGGATACCATTCACCCAATCATAGGGATTATATACCAAATAGCGATGCACATGCATTTTCAACAGCAGTGGCTCTATATAAACAGCAAGGTTGGATAGCTGCACTTGCCAGGCAGATCACATACGTTTAAGACAGTGACCGCATTTTCGCGCATACGCACATACCTACTTGAACTTGATACTTTAGGAACTGCTTTTAAGGATATTTAGATAGGTTATCAACAGAAATGGGGCGTATGAACATCATTCGATCATTGCATTTCTTGTGCACTTGTCTACTTGCCCTATCTCTATCACTAGTTCTTGAATGCTAAATAAAAGCTGTAGAAGCAATGATACTTTTATTAAGCATTCAAAAGGCCAGTTTGAAATAGTTTTTTCCGCATCCGATGATTGTGACTTGTGCGCCGGCGTGTTTGGCTTTAGATTTAAAAAAAAATGTACTCCGGTTTTAGTGGAATCGTGCTGGAATTGTCATGTCACGACACACTTTGGGAGTCGGCCGAACTGTCACACACATGCGGCCTGTAAAAAGTGCAAAGCCGGGTAATTTAATCGATCACGTGACATTTAAATCATGTAATTAGATCACGCACCTGTTGCGATCACGCGCGCTCCTATTTCGTATCCGGTACTGCGAAGACGGCCGCGCTTTTTGTCGGCTAACCGCGCTCTCTCGCGGACTCGGAACGGGGACTCGGACCTTGAGGCGGGTGTCAAGGGTCACGGTGCTGCCGCTGTGGTCGAAGAAAAGAATTGGCTGGGAAGCGGAGGATTGTTGTGCTTTGTTTTGTCCCCCGAGGCTTGAAAACGTCAAGACAGGCTCTCAAAACGGTTCGTGCTGTGGTAGACTGATCTGTGGTTCCGCTTATTAGGCAACTAGAATTTTTTTTTTTATTGTGATGGCTTGTGTACGTTTGGTGTTGGCAGATTAGGGGGTGTGTTGAGAGGTGAAAGGGTCAAATACATGTTTGACACGTTTCAAGCACCGCCAGGGTGTGATTCATAAATCATATTCCACGTCCTCCAGGCAAGGCTGGGACATGGGACATGGGGGCAGGGTCCACGTTAGGCAGGGCGCGATGGGACAGGGTGGGTTCTTGGCACGCTGCAAGCACAGCCATGGTGTGATTCATACCCCACGACCTCCAGGCAAGGCTGGGACATGGGACATGGGGGCAGGGTCCACGTTAGGCAGGGCGCGATGGGACAGGGTGGGTTCTTGGCACGCTGCAAGCACAGCCATGGTGTGATTCATACCCCACGACCTCCAGGCAAGGCTGGGACATGGGACATGGGGGCAGGGTCCACGTTAGGCAGGGTGCGATGGGACAGGGTGGGTTCTTGGCACGCTGCAAGCACAGCCATGGTGTGATTCGTACCCCACGACATCCAGGCAAGGCTGGGACATGGGACATGGGGGCAGGGTCCATGTTAGGCAGGGCGTGATGGGACAGGGTGGGTTCTTGGCACGCTGCAAGCACAGCCATGGTGTGATTCGTACCCCACGACATCCAGGCAAGGCTGGGACATGGGGGCAGGGCCCACGTTAGGCAGGGCGCGATGGGACAGGGTGGGTTCTTGGCACGCTGCAAGCACAGCCATGGTGTGATTCCACGACCTCCAGGCAAAGCTGGGACATGGGACATGGGGGCAGGGTCCACGTTAGGCAGGGCGCGATGGGACAGGGTGGGTTCTTGGCACGCTGCAAGCACAGCCATGGTGTGATTCGTACCCCACGACCTCCAGGCAAGGCTGGGACATGGGACATGGGGGCAGGGTCCTCGTTAGGCAGGGCGCGATGGGACAGGGTGGGTTCTTGCCATAAGGACGCCACGCTACATGCATTGCCGTCTGCCATATGTTGTGGTTGTAGATTTTGAAGCTATTAATACTACCTAGTTTACTATTTCACAGGTTGTTATGTTATTATGTCTCCCGCTGCTACAGACCGACTTTCAGGCACCTCATTCACTCTTCGGTCGTTAGTCTTTCAAAAGACGGCCTTTTGTTTTTTCTCTCCTTTGTCGCGCCGCGGCCGTAGCAAAGAGAGAAAGAGAGCCGATGGACGTCAATTGACAGCTGATTGACAGATCGTTAGCGCGACACGATCGGGGTCATCGGGACTTGGTTTCATCTTTGTTTTACGACCGCACTCGACGTGCTTGCATCGTGTACATGTGACCCACTCCGCTATGCCTCGTTTCGTCTTGAGAATGAGTTTGGGGCTTTGTCCCGCTAGAAAGGCCGCCCACTTGCTGTTAGGCGCGAGTCAAACGGTTGAGATTACAACCTTGCGATTAGTTGCGACAGTTTTTGACACTTATACCGCACTTACTCTATCCCTAGTATACAGCTCAAGGCGTCGCTTTCCAAACGTTTTAAAGTTTGCAATCCACGCTGTTTTCCAGCCCAAGGCATGGCTTGCCAAAAGTTTCTAAACTCCCAGCCCGTGCTGGTGTCCAGCTCAAGGAGTCAAAGCTTGCACAGTCCATTCTGCTTTCCAGGCATGGCTTTCCGACGCCTCAAAGCTTAGAGCCCATGCTGTTGTCCTGCTCAAAGCATGGCTTGGCAAGGCAAACGTTGTCTAAAGCTTTCAGCCAATACTTCTGTCCAGCTAATGGCATAGCTTGCAATATGCTTCTAAACAATACTGAGCTCTCTTTTAATCTTATTTAAATTACGAAAGCTCGTAATTGGCTATTCATTTTATTATTATGTACACAAATTAGCCTCCCAAAAATGTTAGCCTTTCCGGGATTTGAACCCGGGTCCCCAACTTTCGCGGCTGGTGCTCTAAAAATTGGAGTTACTCGAGGTTGAATGTAAATGTGGTTGCAGTATAGCATCACGCGGTACCAGAGCCACTATGAGTATTCGTAGACTCTGGACCATACCCCCCTGGGGACATTCAATTCTCACCCTGTATGCAAATTACTTCTCCCAAATTTCATGGCCCGTTTAGCTCAGCTGGTTAGAGCACCAGCCGCGAAAGTTGGGGACCCGGGTTCAAATCCCGGAATGGGTAACATTTTTGGGAGGCTTATTTGTGTACATAATAATTTAAAAAAAAAAATACTGAGCTGTTTTAGCTATTTCTTTCAATCTAGGTAACTGAGATGTCTCCTTGGTGGAGTAGTCCAATATGTACTTATAGTTATATGTACCTTATATATGAACTTATTGTAAAAAGTTTAGATTTAGCTATAGGCTCATACACAAACTAGAATATGGTACCTACTTGTCCAGAGTTTGTCAAGAGTATAAATACAAATACAAATCTCTTTATCAAGATGAAATGCAGTTTGGCATGGACACCATCGAGTTTAGCACGATCTTACGCCGTGATTTTATTGATCCTCTCCGATCTGTGTCGCCTGCACCGCAAACTGCACTGCACGTTCGCCGGATGTAATTGCCGCGCTGTTTATGTCTCGCCGCTCCGTGGTTTTACGATGCATTTTAAGATGCACTTACGCTGATGGTTTGTACTAAAAACCGGTGAAATTGTCCTCGAAATCGATATTTTGTGTTGCTTGGGTGGAATCGTTGAACTTTGGAGATTCGGCGGCGTCATATAGTCTCTGTTTATCTGGAAGAGCACCAACTAGACCGAATTCACGCCCGGAAGTAATACTGCCAAGTTCCAACTCTGGGCAACCCATTTTGACCGCAAGTAAACGAAAAGAACACGATGCGGAGTTTGGAAATTGAACCCAGTTTACTGGCAATATTTTACATTATAAATCCATTTCGCCGAAATGACATTTTAATTATGGTCCCTATCCATAATCTGTTTCTGCGGATTATTGCTTAACTTTGGTGATCTCACAACATATCACAAGACTCATGCCTGCAGCATACTTATCGGAGGCCTTTAGACCGTCGCCGTATGATCTCATTTTATTGATCACACGCCGGTGAGGGTCACTATCACCTGTGTACGTGGTGCGGATTTTATTAATCCATTACGTATGCATATTAGTACCGAGAAAGTGAAGATTAGCCATGTCTTGTGTACACGCTCCTAGAAACCACGTATGACCCCTAATTACTCTGAAACAATCTGGCGACGGTGGATTCATTCCCATTGTTAATAATTCATAAACTGTCCTGGGTTATATTATTATGGACGTCTAAAAGTCGCAAGATCTTTTATCAGCGACATTAGACATAAAATATTACAGTGGCTTCCAACGACGCACTTCTGAACGAATATCAGCTCTGGGTTCAAGTTTTACAGACACAATGCTAGAAGCAATGATTAAAAATTATTCGTTAGGTATAAATTAATATAAAATTATTTAATTATTATAAAAATGGCAGCTCTTGGTGTGTGATGTATGCCTGAAAGTTAATTTCCACCTGTCAAAAATTGATAGAGGAAAAAAAACGATATTTTAAAAAAAAATGCTCCGAGTTCGGTCTGGTTAGGTCCTTGATGTTTGTGGACATGATCATCTGCTCCCTTATATACGATAGTCGATACCACGTGATCTGGGCACAGATGATGCTGTTGATTACAGGAGCACGTGTATTTTACGTGTCCTCTTTACCGTGCCCAACGGACGTAAGGTATGCTAAATTTCCCTCTTTGGCTGTTCATACTATTTAAAAAAATACCAGAATTCACTAATCGGGGAATGTCAAAGAATTGAGTCAAGAAAGTGGATGCATATAACGAAGGACGGTGTAAATAAGATCGTTTACATTCGTGTTAGCCATTTACCACAGCCTCGTGGACTTCGAAGTAAAGTATCATGTTTGACTCTTTACCAATTTGTAAAGAGTAAAATGGTAAATAATGGTCATGATAAATACCATTTTTAATGGTAATGATAAAAACTTAATCATTCGACTCTTTGGTATGGTACTCTATGTTGTGAGATCCTCAGAAAGTGGCAAACACAAATTAATTCTAGTGTAGCCTCATGCTATTGCCCAGGAAACCAGCTACCAGTATACATGTAGATACACCATGTTTTACATTCGGCTCCCCTATACGCTGTACCACGTGATGTCTGGACCCAGATGTGCTGGTGTTCAGGTGCAACACATGGGACACCCTGGGTTCCTCTCGACTCCCTTCTAGTCTAGGCAACTTTCTTGCCAACCTCAATTCAATTCAATTTATTTCATCATCAAAACCATGTCAAACATTTGGCATAGACAAGTCAAATCTTAAATCTAATGTTACATTTAATTTTTTAATTTTAAAACTCTTTGGTCGAATAAAAAGCAGTTTGAATTAGAACATTTTTTACTTCAGTTTTAAAGGATTTCAATTTTAAATGATATAATATTATTTTTCACAAAAGTCTGCTTACAATCTGCCAAAAGCTTATTATAAAAACATTTTCCGTTTGCCATTGGGCTCTTATTAAAGTAGAACAATATTTATCTATCTTTATCGTGCAATTGTTTCTACTGCTATATGTTCATGAATTGTATTTAGTTAAATTGTTTGATTATCGTTGTCTATTACATTTAAAAAAATCGCCAAAACCCATCGCTTCATCCATTAGCATCTAGCCTATACTACAGCCCATAATGTAAAATTAGTATATAGTATAGACCACAGGTTATATTATACTCTGATATTTGTGAACACAATATATTAAATTTGTACTGGTGGGCTTTGCCCGTTACAAATAAATACTGAATAATAATAATTATTATTATTATAACTATTATATATATATATATATATATATATATATATATATATATATATATATATATATATATATATATATATATATATATATATATATAATTTTTTTTTTTTTTTTTTTTTTTTTTTTTTTTTTAATAATAATAATAATATAATAATAATAATAATAATAATAATAATAATAGGAATGATAAAAATAAAAATAATGCCGACAAAGGTGCCGCGTTTGACCCCAAATAATCACGTGCACCTCAATAGCTGAGACCTCATTTCGAGCCCGCCTCTCGCAGATTCGAATCGCTGAGCCGTGAGAATAGTCCGTTGCATGCGGTGTGTCAACACAGACACAGCCCGAGCGCTGGGTCCCCTGCGCCTGTCATCGGGCATGAATCGTCGAGTAAACATAACGGGTTCCGCTAACCGACCGGAACTGGCTCTCTAGGTGTGGAGCACGGCGCATGATCTGCACTTGCGTCGATGGGCTGGTTGGTGGTCTCGCTTCCGGTTTCTAGAATCGTCGAAATTTTTGGACGGTCGTTGACGACTGATTCGATTTCTGACGAAATACGTGCGTGATTCTTTCTGAAGTTTTTACTTTTTAAGATTTCTGATTTCTGACTCATTTATTTGCGTCAGTGATTTGCGGTAGGTGGGTTAATTTTGTGAAATATATTGCTAGCACCGCACAAGCACATATCACTTATATTCCTTCTCATATTTGATCATGGAAACTATGAGAATGATTTTTAGTACACTAGAATTAATTTGAGTTTGCCACTTTTTGGGGATCTCATATCGTAGAATCAAATATAGAATCAAATGATTATCATTACCATTAAAAATATCTGTCAAAAATAATGTAAAAAAATATAAATATTTTAAAAATATAAAAATAAATATTATAAAAAATATAAATATATGGAAATATAAAAATATGTCATTATATGTTAATATATATAATTACCATTAATATAGAATCAAATGATTGAGTTTTTATCATTACCATTAAAAATGGTTTTTATCATTATCATTATTTATAATTTTACTCTTAACAAATCGTAAAAGAGTTTAATGATATTTTACTTCAAAGTCCACCAGGCTGTGGTAAAGTAAGGCTAACACGACTGTAGCGCTGGTTTACCTTCGTAAACCTCCTGATTTCAATTTTTAGAGTTTTTAATAACGGGGTGACCTTCGCACATGTATTTCTTTTGCTCACACAAATATAGATGCGCGGTTTTATTCAATTTCGAGGAAGCGTGCACTGTTGTTTGTCTGCTCCCGGGCGGAAATTTGAAATAAAAAGTCCATGTGGCTGCACTATTTGTTGCCAGCGCCAAAGACGCGAACCTTTAAACATCGATTAATCAACTCGTTTACCAGCAGCATCATTCAAAATTCTTTCGTCACAGCCGAAGCCACCCACAACAAATGTACTTATTTGTATATTTCTCTTCGACTGCGTAACCTCGCTATAATGCCGTGGTCGTCATTCGTCAGTGTACGAAGCATACGAAAGAGTCGCTATTGACTGTACTATTTATACCTCAATGATCACAATCAAATCGAGTGGTCGTGTTTGGCAATTGCACCGAAACAAGAACAAGGATATCCTAGCACATGTCACTAGGTCCCAAGAAGCACAAAAACGTACAGCGAACGTTACTTCGAACGTTCGGTGGACGCCGAAAAGCTAACGGGGGATAACTTGCGTTCTACGTTCACATCCGCCAAATGTTCGATTAGGTTCTACCCAAACGTTGAACGCAAGTTATACCCCGCGTTAGCTTTTCGACGTCCACCGAACGTTGAACGCAAGTTATCCCCCACGTTAGCTTTTCGACGTCCACCGAACGTTCGTGATAATGGTGTTTGTGCTACTTGGGTGGAGTGAATTTCGTTACATCGAGGGAAGATTTTTCAATTTTCAAATAAAACCACAGTGACAGATATAATATATACGCTAGAATTAATTTGAGTTTTCGACTTTCTGGGGAACTCATTTCTTTGAGTACCATATACCAAAGAGTCAAATGATTAAGTTTTTATCATTACCATTATTGACCATTTGACTCTTTACAAATCGTAAAAGAGTCAAATGACATTGAACTTCGAAGTCCACCAGGCTGTGATAATCTTAGGCTAACACGACTGTATAAAACCTATTTCCAAAAATCTTTATACGCTACAGTTACATCTATGAACCTACTCAGTTTACTACTTCAAAATCCACAGTTTTGACAAAGCATGGATGGATCAATGAAAATTTTAAACATTGTGTCGCATATAAAGCTTTGCAAAATTATTTATTAGACATCTTCGTGGATGTCTGTGGATTATAGTGAATTCTGATAGTTTAATCTAAAATTAAAAAAATCAAAAAAAATCCTGTTTAAAAACCTTGTCCGATCTACAAATATGATGAACACTGATTAGCCAACAACACACAGCGCTTACAGATTTTCAGGGATCACAATAGCAAAGTTAATCCTGTTTTCGCCTTATCTTCGCTTTGCCGACCTGCAAGGCCACGGATATTCGACCAGAAATACTATTCCAAGCTGAAGTAACAAGAAAACAAGCGTGGCTTCAATTATGCATAGTACTACAATGTCCTCCGAGCATTATTAGGAGGACCATGCTTGGTCGATGCACAACTCAACGCCCGTCCTACCAACCACGTGGGCCGACCCAGCGATTGCATCAAAACAAGAACAAGGATATCCCCGCTAATCGAGAGAGTCGGCCACGTCATTTATAACCACGTGAATTCATTATCGGTGATGACGCTCGATGTTTTGTACGTGTGTGTGTGTGTGTGTGTGTGTCGCGTCGAATATGACGCGGTGATAATGCCGATTTAATCGGGATTTTCTGCACATCAGTTTCGGGTATTTCGATGTCAGAGATGTGACGTCTGTGTTGCTAATTTGCATTCGTTTATGTGCGTAATGCAGTGATGGCTGTCCGGAATTTATATTTATGAAGTGGTTTTTGACGCATTCAAGGATTGTCGAGAAGGGACACACATTTGTACGCTTTACAGCTGTTGCTGTGGTCCAGCTCGATTGCCTTGCCAATAGTTTCGAAGTTTACAGCCCTGCCGGTGACCATCTCAACTCTCAAAGCTTCACTTGTCAAAAGCAATCTTTCAAAACTTGGTTAGTACTTGACCTTCGACGCTAAGTCTAGGAACTGGGGCTAATTTGAGAATGCCATGCTTATAAAAGATACTTTGTTTTACTGCAAAATTGTAGTCCAAAGCCAGTAATTAAAACTATGCGATCCTTCATCCGCTGTTCATTTAACGTTAAAATACTATGTGTAGTATTTTTAATACTATGTAATACTATGTATAGTATTTTTCACGTTTAGAAGGAGATCGGTATTTTCCTCTCCAATAGGCTCCCCTGCTATTAGAAGAGTCGAAAGTGTCAACATTCGCAGGCCGTCCCATTGTTCTGCTAAAGGGTTGAATGGTCTGAGCATCGAATGATTGACAGCGCAATGTCTAGTCATACAGAACTATATATACTTTCGTTCTCAACTTGAAAAATACCATAGACGCAAAGTTCTAAAGGATATGAACATTATTCCAGTATACGGCTGTCTTTGACGGTCTTTGACCACAGTATATTATTTATAGACAGTACTCGCTTGAAAGAAAAATCAATTCTCTCGAAGGCAACAACCTTGTTCCCTTTGGACTCCGACAGCCGTCGCACGTGATGCCCCCTGCTCTGTCTGGACAACTTGGACCGGGAACACGCACGAGGAGCTCACGCACCGGGCCGAGGGACCAGTGGCGTCACTAGATGGGATCAGGCACACCAGTGGTCGGGGCCAGGGGGCCTCCTAAGAAGTTTTTGGGACCCGCAAAGGCCCAAGTTTATCCGAAAACATGGCTGCGTCGTTTTTATATGGGAACGGATATCTTGAAAAGAAAGTTAATCCGAAAACAAGGCGGCGACCTTGTTAGTGAACTTATATTTTGAAATCCGGACAAGGCGGCGACAATGTTTGTAGGGAATGGATGTTTTGAAGCGTTAATCCGAAAAGACGGCGGGGACGTTTTGTTTAGGGAATGGGCTTATTTGCAGCAAGACCATAGAGACTGGTGACGGGGGACCTCAGACTTTGTTTGCTCTAAAGCCTCCGATTTGAAGGTACGCCACTGCGAGGGGCGGTGCAATTGATAGCGTCAAATGCACCTCCTTGCATCGGCACAATGACATTGCGCGTATAGATCGTTCAGGAATTACTGGTCAAAACCACGTAGGGGGCTTCGGACAATGCCGTTGTTAACACAGAAATGGATCTTGACACGTGTCAAGAATTTGCACAAACTCTGTCCCTTTTTCAGCCCTGTTGCCAATTTTCGGGGAAACCCTTTCATTGCCAATCATCATGTAGGTAAGCACACAAGAGGGACGAAAGTGACAACGCAGCTATTTGAAAGGAGATCCGTCAGTTGTCACTCTCGAAGAGAACACAGTAGAGCTTAGCAGAGATTACACAGAGGTCCTCTTTATAATCTTATTTAAATTACGGAAGCTCGTAATTGGCTAGTCATTTTGTTTTTATGTACACAAATTAGCCTCCCAAAAATGTTGCCCATTCCGGGATGGGAGGCTAATTTGTGTACATAAAAATAAAATTACACAGGCGTCTTCCTACCCCGAAATCTCAAGTGGTTTTGAGCAGTAATTCGTGAACGCACTATACCCGAAACTGGGGCACGTACACGGGTGTCCGAGGTACTTGCGCGACATTGTGGAACGCAGCTACCGCACCTTGGTCGGCGCGTGATGAGTGGGACATCCGCTTTTGTGGGACTTCTTTCGGGGTCGTGGGCTTTTGAGTTGTGCTGGCAAAGGCGTGGGGAGCAAGAGGGGCAGTTGGGAGACGATTTCGCAGCCTTCGCCGATACTGTTGTGTTCGTCTTGAAAATTTAACATTTGAGTATAAGTACCTACTGACATTTTAAGTCTCAAAATTATATGGTTCCTTCGCGATGAGTGTACCATTAATATTATATTAACCTTCGATTCGAAGGTCTTTAGCGGCTACTTCCCCCCAATTCATCCCTCTTTTGTTGCAACGGCAGTTTTAATCGGCTCCCTTGTTCCCTTTCTTTTTAACCTCACTTTGTTAAAAATTTTTTTTGAATGCTATATTGTATATTGTATATCTAAATATTAAATATAGGTACGAATGCATTGTTTCCCTGCCTTTCATAACAAATAATAATACAGGCTTCAATAAGAATAGGAAAACAGGACTTGACTTATAACAGTTATAACATTCAACTGGCAGACAGCTAATGCATTTTTAACCTACACATACAGTGGCTTTAATTTGATACACATTTGATAAGCCATAAAAAGCCTACTAACGAATGCCATTTCGAAGACTGCACAAAACAAATTTGATCGTTCCGCGATAGAATTGTGAAACGGTAGGGGGGTGTGAATTGAACGGGATGTAATACAATTGTCTCTGTACTCTGGTAACACAAAGTCACACTATGCACTCTGACTAGCCGCAATTCACAACGAAATGCATTATGACTTCACCTGCCTGCACTTTAGACCCAGTACCACTTCGCCGTACAAAAACATGACAGAGCTTTTTATCGAAAATGTAACTCGCTTGCGCAAACGAGGTCTCACCTTATTGCAAGGTGTGTTATAAAAAGAAATGTAGGTAGTGCATTAAAGCGTGGAGTGATAAACGTATCTCATTAAGTACATTTGCCAGTTAACCGTTATTTTTAGGCTATCATAAAAGGGAAATGTCATCCTCTCTATCTCTTTTACGTGCGATTTGGGAGCGTTTCGCGCGACCGTCTGGCGATTTCGTGGCCGTCTGGCGATTTCGTGACCGTCTGGCGATTTTGTGACCGTCTGGCGATTTCGCGACAACCCATGCGATTTCGTGACAGTCGGGCGATTTTGTGACAGCCTAGCGATTTCATGACAGTCTGCCGATTTCGTGACAGTTTGCCGATTTCGTGACAGTCTGGCGATTTCGTGGCAGTCTGGCGATTTCGTGACATGTGACTTATTGGTGGGATGGCATTTTATTTTCGATACGACTCTGCTCTGGTATCACTCTTGCTGAGGGGTGGCGCCTTGCCGCCTAATGGACTTTACCAATCGAAATGTGGTTACTTATTTCCTGCCTCTGGTGATGTTAGTTTCAACGTTGTCCAAGAATTCGTGACAACTCCGAAAATCCCATCACCGACTCGATGTATTTTGCTGGGTTAAGCAACAGTGCGCTGAGTCAGGGTTTGGATGGGTGACCTAAATGCATATTGCAGGCAACCAAAGGTTCGTGGCGGAATCCACCGACTGCCTTGATGCTTTTAGCAAGTAACAGGCAACGAGACAGTACCGGGTTCCTTTCGGCTATAAACCTATAGCTTTATCTGCCTCTAATTCACTACTTGATGTCAATAGGTACTTATTAGAGCCAAAGGTGTCAAACGGACCATTCTAAACTCCATTTCACGATAAGAAGTAGAGTGGATTTGCATCTTCATCGAGGACACATTGGTGTTGTAGACATGAGCTAGTTTGTTGCTGACCCTTGGTGCTGTTAGGCTTATCAATCACCAAGCAACGCTCTCTTATGGCTTGACAAATCACCGCCAATTAATCTACCAACCCAAGACACCAGTGCCACATTGCCCGCAACCAAAACAATGCGCCGTTAAACAAAGAAAATCAACACTACGCAGAGAAACCAGACAAGCGCATGTGGTACCACTTCATTACAAACAACACGAACTTATTTTATTATTATGTACACAAATTAGCCTCCCAAAAGTGTTGTCCATTCCGGGATTTGAACCCGGGTCCCCAACTTTCGCGGCTGGTGCTCTAACCATAATAATAAATGATAATAATAATAATAAAATGAATAGCCAATTACGAGCTTTCGTAATTTAAATAAGATTAAAAGAGAATTGAACGCATCCAACGTTAATTTGGAGTTACTCGAGGTTGAATGTAAAATGTGGTTGCAGTATAGCATCACGCGGTACCAGAGCCACTATGAGTATTCGTAGACTCTGGACCATACCCCCCTGGGGACATTCAATTCTCACCCTGTATGCAAATTACTTCTCCCAAATTTAATGGCCATTTAGCTCAGCGGTTAGAGCACCAGCCGCGAAAGTTGGGGACCCGGGTTCAAATCCCGGAATGGACAACACTTTTGGGAGGATAATTTGTGTACATAATAATAAAATGAATAGCCAATTACGAGCTTTCGTAATTTAAATAAGATTAAAAGAGAACACGAACTTCCTTTTAGCACACATCACGGAATTAGGCTATCGGCCGGCAGAGTGCTAATCACTCTCTATCTTAGGCACCTTGTGGTTAGCCCCTCAGGCCGGGCACATGGTACTTGTGGTTAGCCCCTCAGGCCGGGCACATGGTACTTGTGGTTAGCCCCTCAGGCCGGGCTCATGCCCGACGGGTCGACGAGCAAGTGGCTATCAATCCCGCGCCGTGCGTGACATGCTGATTCGAACACGTGCCACTTTCGTCGTGCGAAAGTGGACTTGTATAGGTATAAATGGCGAAGTCCGTCGGCGAAATAGTGCGTCGTTAAGAGATAAGTAAGCGGTTGTCGTTTTGGTCGATTTTCGCATAAATTTCACATTCATTGGGAACGTCTCCTGGCTACAAATAATTTACAAAAATTTTGAAAAAAAAATACACGCGTTTGAGCTGCTGAATGGCGGATACTATTTTTTTTCGTCGTTTTTTTGAAACTTGCAGCTGGGGGAATTTTCTAAAAGTGCCTAAAATGGCACTTTTAGATAATCCCCCCAGCTGAAAGTTTTAAAAAAACGACGAAAAAAAATAGTATCCGCCATTCAGCAGCTCTTTCACAACACGTGTATTTTATTTTCAAAATTTTTGTAAATAATTTGTAGCCAGGAGACGTTCCCTATGGATGTGAAATTTATGCGAAAATCGACCAAAACGACAACCGTTTACTTCTCTCTTAAGTCTGTTCAATGAGCTCCAAAGTCGAGCCGTTTCCTTCACCTCGTAAGGTATACACTTTCCAGGCCACACCTTTCGTCGGATCGCGACGAAACCTATATTTTCGGAATCTTCACACTTCGGACAACCAATTGAACCATTTTCATTTCGCAAGATTCACTCGTCAATTACTTACAAGAGTTTTAAAATAACCATGTTTAACCGGTATATTGAAAGATGTACTTAAAGGGTTAATTCCAGCCAAGAATTAACCTCTTACCGTATACACTTTCCAGGCCACACCCGTTATCCGATCGCAACGAAACAAATATCTACGGAATCCTCACACTTTGGACAACCAATTGAATATTTCAGAACCTCGAAATATCTCTGGGAAATCCATAAAAAGTTGAATTTAATTAACCTCAACAACCATCAATGAATGGTTGTTCGGTTGCTTTTACTTCCAAGCTCAGAGAGAAGCACCCCCACCCCATCTTCTTTACATTCTGTAATACAAAATAAACGGTATTTCTGATTTAAAAAGAGTTGTAATTAATTGTGTATTTCTCGCGAGATCCCTTACTACAGGTTTTTTGTGATGACTTTTACTCCATTTTACGTTAAGAACAAGCGTGGATTTGCATCTTCGTCGAGGGCGCGAGCTAAGAGTTTTAAAACTGTCCTTGTAGGTCGGTTTAATTGGCATGGTTTTGTCAATTTTTAAACTCTTAGCTCGTGTAAAGCAGCCGTGGGTCCCATTGGAATATGAAAATCCCCTTCCTTCTTAATGTGAAATGCAGTAAAGAACGATACCCTTGCTGGTACACTAAACACCTATACGGTCAATAAATTTGACAGGAGTTACCTAATTTTTTTCTATATTTATGGAGTGATAGTCTATTGTACATCAAATCTCATGGACGTGTTTCAGGCACTGGCAAAGATATTGTAAATTGCGATAGAGTTGCACCATGTTTTATTTCATCCCCCTTTACATCTTCAAGGTTATAGCTCATCATGCTCATAAATCATATTTGACTGTGGACCTGCGCATAGTGGTCGCTTTCAAAACTGTGCGTCGTTAAACACCAGCTATCGGTCGTAATAAGCCAGGGTCAAGTTTAAATCGACGCAGCAGAGTGGTCGTTAAATTTGAATTTTTAAAACGTTACGCTCCTTCTATCGCCGCGTTGTTTTTTCTGGTATAATTAGACGATAATTAGACAATGGCTGTTAGTCATCGTAATGCCTTGGTCATGCTGTCTCGTAAAGGAGAGATATGTCTTAGAAATTGAAAGTTACCAAAACTTGTAAACCAGTATGCGATTAAATTTGCTGCTTAACGGTAACAACTTTGTTAAAACATTGGCTGTGTATAAGTTTGGTCAAAATCGAAAATGCCTCAATTCAGCGGTTATGTTTTGGTCACTGATAAATTTGCACAAAGTTATTGTCAGTTTGTTAGTTTTCTGTTTTATTTTTTATTTTTGTATTTGACAGTTGGTTGTATGGTTGTATAAACACCTACCTAACTGATCTTATTGTTATAGAGACTAGAGGGTTTCACATTTCGTGTAAACTGTCTTTCATATACAAAGGTTATCGACAAACACAAAATAACACGTAAATTGGACTTGTTTTCATTTCTTTCTAAGTTCTAGCCGTTCACGCAATCTGTGATGTCAATGCAATAACAAGGCGATATTTTGCGCTAAAAAAACCACAACGTTAGAACATAAATTGGAAAAACGAAAGCGCAACAAAAGAGGTAACAATGAACGAGCAAGTCGACCGTATAGCGACCGGTCGTATTAAAACCCGAGGCTTACTTGATTTCGTGTCGATTTCCCCTGCTTACACTTCATGGAACTTGATGAAATTTGACGGCTGCATATATTCATAATGTATGTCTGATACTAGCGAGAAATAAACGCAAGGCTGGTTCAAGGAGGTTGTTGTAAAATAGTCAAATAAAATATCGTTTCATACTGCTATGCTTAGCGTATTTACGAGAACTTTTTTCTCCATTTTTTGTGCGCTTCCATTGTCCTCATCCAGATGGTCCATTTGACTTCAATTTGCGTCGAAATTTAGCGGGGAGAAAAAATGTGTTGGTTCCGTTTTTGTGAGGTACCCAAAGAAAACATAAATACGCATTTGTTTTCTTACCGAACGTGTGAAGTTTACCGCTGTTGATTTTCTTGTCGGGTATATTCAATTGAAAGTCAAGGCCAAGGATGGGGTGGATTTCATTGCATTTTTGTTCGCTTTTTGTTTGGCAGTCTTGGATGAATTCGGAACTCTTATACCTCTTCTCGTTCCAGTCACTCAAACGATAGAGAGCTCATGCGCACAGTTTTCGATTTTTTTTATTGTTATACCATTATTATTACAGGTAGTTATTGTCACCATAAGCCCACACGAAGTATTAAATCGTTGATCAATTTTCTAACAACCCTTCAAACATTTGCACATCAAAGTTGTTTAACATGGAAAAAAGCATACACTACAAATTAATTTGAGTTTGCCACTCTTTGGGCATCTCATACCATAGAGTACCATGTGATAGAATCAAATGACAAAGATTTTATCATTACAATTATTTACCATTTCACTCTTTAAAAATCATAAAGAGTCAAACGATACTTAACTTCGAAGCCCACCAGGCTGTGGTAAAGTAAGGCTAACACTGGACGCTCTCATACAAATACGCACTAGCGGCCTCTCTGATCATCCCACAGATCACCTTTTAAAGTTTTAATTGATAACACGTTCCTTTTTCGTCCGCCATCGCCACGTAACCGTCTATTTAAATACCGCTCGTGTACTGCGAGAGAGGAATACAAGATCAGCGTACCGGAGCCCAAGATCGGGCGCATATTTTGGCGGCACCTCCGTCTTCATACCGGCCCGTCCATTGTCGCGCACGGCGGCATCACGTATTTGTGTCCCGTCGTCGACCACATTCGCCGTGGCCTTGACGCTCGTCGTCGCTCGAAAGACAGGAAGACGAATGCATTTGCATTTTTATATTGTGCTGGCTGCATGCTTGGCGTTTCTTGTTTTAATTTTTTGTTAACTTGCGTGTTATTTCGCGGCCATTTTGTTTGTGATTTGAATTCGTTTGCGGTTGGAGAAACAGGCTGATTAAGGCTTGTTAGGCTTTTGATGTTTTCGGAGTATGAAGATTGCTTTTTTATCTTTATTTTATTTTCAAATTGCTTTATCGTTAGCCTTGTACAGTCTGGTCATGATATTTTGAGTCTGCAGGGGTTTGTAGAAATAAGACACTGGATGGGGGCATTTATACCTACAATCAATTCGCCATTCTGTTTTTGGACGACCTTGAGACGTAATTTTTGTTTAAATAAACACTGATCTATGCTTAAACTAGGCTCATTTGAATTATATAATTAAAGAAAACCGTGGTTTTATTTGGCGTATAATACTGTCCCACTGTAGCGTACCCATGTCCCTATGTATCTTGTATCTTACCTATTCAAAGAGTTACAAATGGCAATTTCAAAAGCTTGCAATGCTATAATTGGACATAAAAGTGTGCACCTCCAGCTGTTAAATTCTCTTCGAAATCACATATCTATAAAATAAAAAACGTCCCAGTCTCCCTGAACTTCGCCCACGCATCTCGACTTCACACGCGCCTATTTTGTATTTATAACCAACCGCCTTTGATTATAAAACATTTAATCGAGCGTGCCACAGCTATAGGTGTTGAGACACCACAAATCGCCGCGCGTAGTGTCTTGAGCTACAGTTTTGTCCCTGCACACCTTATTGTGTTATCGCGTGCAGCCTGTCGACAGCGCAGCCTTGTAAATTATCTTTGGTGGTGTTGTTTTGTACAAGACAGGAAGAAGACGTTGCACACATTTTCTTGTCGCCGGCGATGAGGTTCTTCTGAGCTTGGCACCGACGCTCCTAGCGCGCGCTCCGTGAGGTTTTAGCGAAACTTTTGCAGAGAGTCGCGCTCGGGTGCGGGAGTGGGCGGCCAAACTTGTTGGGTTTTAAGGGTCCTCCACACCCCCTCTAAAAAGTTGAATGCAGAGGTCCAAGTGAACAGAAAAATGAACCCCTAAATATGTTCCAATCTTTAATTTTAAGATACCAGTAGATGAAGGAAGAGTATATCTAGTCATGGATAACCACCAAAATTCGATATTTAAACAAATGTGTATGGTGCAAACTTTCAAAAATCGCATAAATGAGCTCATTTTTACGACTTTTGAAAGTTTGCACCATACACATATTTGAAAATATCAAAATTTTGTGGTTATCCATGACTAGATATACTCTTCCTTCATCTACTGGTATCTTAAAATTAAAGATTGGAACATATTTAGGGGTTCATTTTTCTGTTCGCTTGGACCTCTGCATTCAACGTTTAAATGGGAGTTGTGGGTTAAAGGATTAACTGTGAGGAGCCCTCTTAAGCGCCGTGCGTACCAGGAACCATGGATGGGAGTAATGCGACCTCAGGCTAAAGAGGTTTTGAAGCGTGGGCTATAGTTTTGACATCAGTTTACACCTGGCAAGCCATGCCTTGAGCTGGACAACAGCATGGGCTGTAAGCTTTGAAACGTTTGGCAAGCCATGCCTTGGGCTGGACAACAACATGGGCTGTATGCTTTGAAACGTTTGGCAAGCCATGCCTTGAGCTGGACAACAGCATGGGCTGTAAGCTTTGAAACGTTTGGCAAGCCATGCCTTGAGTTGGACATTGCACGATCGGGCTGCAATTTTAACGTTCTTCATTATATCTTCATAACTTCTTTTCACGAAACAAAAAAGAAAGTTCTAAAGTTATCTTTGATCCGCTTTCAGACACTCTTCGCCTGTCAAAACTCTCTTAACGTCAGCGGCGCAGCGGCGGGCGCTACGGCGGGCTCTAAATTTAGAACCACTCGGGCTAAACTTAGCCCGAGAATTGTCCACGACAGACTGGAAATAAACAGTTTTGGCCGAGCGGCGCGTTCGCGCGCGCGAACACTCCTCCCGAACACTTAACGGGACGTAAAACCATGCGCTATAGCATTCGCGGGCTGCTATCTTGCAACATCTTGTTAGCAGGTTAAGCAATACTGCGCTTCATTGAAATAGCTGGATGGGTGACCGCCTTACAACTTTTTCCCATTTTACTGCTTCGGATCTCGGTTTGAGTTTCGCAAAGAGGTACCTCCTGTGCAATCGAGCTTCTTCAAAGGGATTTTCTCTGCTTTTACTCTTCCATCTGTCAAGAGGCTGATGTTTTCCTAGTCCTACTATCCCTTGCCGGGGTCGGGAGTAATGATGATTCTTCGGTTTTGTTCTTTGTGCTTTTGTTTCATAATATGGTTAAAACTTTGAAAGTGAAGCTATAAGCACGCAGCACGCCAACTTTTCGACATCTCAGACTCATCCAGCGGTCACCTATGCAACATCTGACTTTGTGCAGTGTTGCTTAACCTCGATCCCTTGCTACTCTCTCCCCAACATAACTTGCCGTGCATATTTTGTACATGACGGTCACCCAATCAATACCAGACACAGCAATGTTGCTTAACTTTAATATCCTTAACCTCACTCCTAAAACAACGCCCTCTCTGCATAACGGTCACCCATCCAACACTTGACAAGGTGCAGTGTTGCTTAACCTATATGGTCTCGCTATTCTCACTATACTGTGTCTCAGGTTGGGAAGGCATTCCCTCGGGGCATTAGGCAGGTACTATCATTGTAGAATACCGGTTTGCTGTGGACATCGGAATCAATATATACATGGAATAGACCCTACTCCATTACATGTTGCTGTCAGGTGTTCCAAGTACTCAGGTAAAGCCACACGAGTGCCTCTAACAAACGGCCGTCGTATCCCGTGCCTTACCGCGACGAGTTCGCAATCTCGCGCGGGTCGTGGCCGCGTCGCGGCAGGCGATCGCGAACACGAGAGCGACTGGTCGCGCTGCGCGGCTGCCCACGCTGCGCGCCGGTCGGCACTCAACGCACCAAGGTAGACCGGCTAGCCGCGCGCAGTCCGCAGCCGTGACTCATTCTCGATGGAATATCGTGTGGTCGGCGAAGAACTTGCCATCCTAGAGTCCGTCCCGAACTGGAAGCGATGCGAGAGCTCTTTCATGGGTTAACTTTTTATCACGACTTGTGCCTTTTGGTGCCACTGTTTTGACGACAGGCCATTTAGCTCTGTTGGACGGTGTGACGATAATAACGTTGCGTTAAGGGGAGCAGAGAGTTGACCCGGTGCTGACACTTGGGATGCATCCTTTGCCGAAAACCACCGTTCTTGTAGAATTTCATTCGAAGACATAACGCGTTCAGTGTGGTGCTGAAAAGAAATTGTTATCCTGTAACTTTTATCCTGAACAGAACGCTTCAACTCCTGGGAGTTCTGAGTTAGCTTCTTCACAGAGATATGAGACGACTAGCTGTTCTTGTTTTCTATGCGTCTGAACTGATATTTCGCATCTCCTCTGTGATAATTAAGCTACGAAATTAACTTATTAGCTTTGTGATCAGTGCTTCGGAAGGGCCTCTTGTGCTGTTATTCCGGAGCCAGCATGAGCCCTTCCTTTGCTCCCTCCGAGGAGATTTGCTAACTTCCTCGGGGTCTCATTTAACAATGAGTGGGCTTAATGCACAGGAGCAGGCCGACATGCCGTCAAGGATATCACCGACTCCTCCCTTATGTGCTACATACACTTTTAGCGCCAGCCTGTCAGTTACTGGAGTACCGCAGGGTTCAGTCATAACAGTTCTCAGTTTCGCACTCTGTAATCAGCCTATCAAAGTCAAATCTTTTGTCTTAGCTTCGGGTAATTTTCGAAATAAAACCATGTACACTTTATTCAATCCTCCCCATAATCATTTTAGCTACCCACGACGACGGGGGGGGGGGGGGGAAAGGGGGTGGGGTAGACGTCTTGTTTTTATTTCAAATCCTTTTTAAGCTGGATGTTTTGAATGGGTTCGTTTGTGTATTTGGGAAAGACGTCAGCTTTTTTTGAAGCGAACTCGTTCGTCTTTTGTTGGGGAATCATTTTTACACGGATTTTCGACCAGCGTGCGTAGTTAGTCCCCTTTAGATGTATTATGCAAAACTAAACAGGTCGCGCAACCCCTTATCTTTGATGCTGTGGACAGAGCCCGGAGCAGACCCAGATTCATCCGAGCCTTATTTCCAGGATTGTCGATTTGAAAGCGCCCAAATACGTAGTTAGCTGCCAGCTAGCTTGTTATATTCAAGGTCACCGCAAGTCGCCGTTTCTCTCATTTTTACCATGCAGTTATTACTTAACTGATCATCTATAAAACTGCATACATTACTCGTTAACATTTACAGACCAATTCTCAGAAAGCCATGCTTGAGGCAAACATCCCATTGTCAAAGACGCGTGAAACGCTGGTTGCACCGCCCTATAATCAACCAATCACTGTCATACTTCTTAAATTTCTTAGACGCATGTCTACTATGTCTTATCCTTAGCACTAGTTTTGAAAAAAATATATTTCTAACTAGGGATTACTTCTGAGAAAACTGGCTGTCACACCGGCGACTATATATACGGGTATCGAACGTGAACTATATCAACCTCGCTGAGACCTCCCCGTCAACGAACACTTTGTGTAAGCCCACGATGGTTTCATGCGACCAGCGTTCATAGGTCGTCTGCTGTACCATTGTCTGGTATCCTCACAGACGGCAATCACTCTCATACCTACGGGTATCGAACGTGAACTATATCAACCTCGATGAGACCTCCCCGTCAACGAACACTTTGTGTAAGCCCACGATGGTTTCATGCGACCAGCGTTCATAGGTCGTCTGCTGTACCATTGTCTGGTATCCTCACAGACGGCAATCACTCTCATACCTACGGGTATCGAACGTGAACTATATAAACCTCGCTGAGACCTTCCCGTCAACGAACACTTTGTGTAAGCCCACGATGGTTTCGGGCGACCCGCGTTCATAGGTCGTCTGCTGTACCATTGCCTGGTCTCCTCACAGACGGCAATCACTCTCATACCTACGGGTATCGAACGTGAACTATATCAACCTCGATGAGACCTCCCCGTCAACGAACACTTTGTGTGAGCCCACGATGGTTTCATGCGACCAGCGTTCATAGGTCGTCTGCTGTACCATTGTCTGGTATCCTCACAGACGGCAATCACTCTCATACCTACGGGTATCGAACGTGAACTATATCAACCTCGATGAGACCTCCCCGTCAACGAACACTTTGTGTAAGCCCACGATGGTTTCATGCGACCAGCGTTCGTAGGTCGTCTGCTGTACCATTGCCCGGTCTCCTCACAGACGGCAATCACTCTCATACCTACGGGTATCGAACGTGAACTATATAAACCTCGCTGAGACCTTCCCGTCAACGAACACTTTGTGTAAGCCCACGATGGTTTCGGGCGACCCGCGTTCATAGGTCGTCTGCTGTACCATTGCCTGGTCTCCTCACAGACGGCAATCACTCTCATACCTACGGGTATCGAACGTGAACTATATCAACCTCGATGAGACCTCCCCGTCAACGAACACTTTGTGTGAGCCCACGATGGTTTCATGCGACCAGCGTTCATAGGTCGTCTGCTGTACCATTGTCTGGTATCCTCACAGACGGCAATCACTCTCATACCTACGGGTATCGAACGTGAACTATATCAACCTCGATGAGACCTCCCCGTCAACGAACACTTTGTGTAAGCCCACGATGGTTTCATGCGACCAGCGTTCGTAGGTCGTCTGCTGTACCATTGCCCGGTCTCCTCACAGACGGCAATCACTCTCATACCTACGGGTATCGAACGTGAACTATATCAACCTCGCTGAGACCTCCCCGTCAACGAACACTTTGTGTAAGCCCACGATGGTTTCATGCGACCAGCGTTCGTAGGTCGTCTGCTGTACCATTGCCCGGTCTCCTCACAGACGGCAATCACTCTCATACCTACGGGTATCGAACGTGAACTATATCAACCTCGATGAGACCTCCCCGTCAACGAACACTTTGTGTAAGCCCACGATGGTTTCATGCGACCAGCGTTCGTAGGTCGTCTGCTGTACCATTGCCCGGTCTCCTCACAGACGGCAATCACTCTCATACCTACGGGTATCGAACGTGAACTATATCAACCTCGCTGAGACCTCCCCGTCAACGAACACTTTGTGTAAGCCCACGATGGTTTCATGCGACCAGCGTTCATAGGTCGTCTTCTGTACCATTGTCTGGTATCCTCACAGACGGCAATCACTCTCATACCTACGGGTATCGAACGTGAACTATATCAACCTCGATGAGACCTCCCCGTCAACGAACACTTTGTGTAAGCCCACGATGGTTTCATGCGACCAGCGTTCGTAGGTCGTCTGCTGTACCATTGCCCGGTCTCCTCACAGACGGCAATCACTCTCATACCTACGGGTATCGAACGTGAACTATATCAACCTCGATGAGACCTCCCCGTCAACGAACACTTTGTGTAAGCCCACGATGGTTTCATGCGACCAGCGTTCGTAGGTCGTCTGCTGTACCATTGCCCGGTCTCCTCACAGACGGCAATCACTCTCATACCTACGGGTATCGAACGTGAACTATATCAACCTCGCTGAGACCTCCCCGTCAACGAACACTTTGTGTAAGCCCACGATGGTTTCAGGCGACCAGCGTTCATAGGTCGTCTGCTGTACCATTGCCCGGTCTGACGTCTGAAAGATGCTGCGTGGTCGGGATTTGCTCAGATCGGTCGTGGGTTCATGCCTCTGTTGGTAAGACAGGTTGGAGCTTGTCCTGTTATTCGTTGCATGGAAAGGTGCAATAGACGTAATGGCGCGGTACGGTTGGTACGTATAAGCGATGATTTAGCAAGATTAAAATATAATTTAGAATCGAATCTCAATGTGTTACTTTGCTTTTGACATTTGGCGTGGATTGTAATGTTAGTGATTTTTACGAGTGGCATTGAATGGCAATAACCATATGTCACAAGAACTTGATTTTGCCAAATCTAATTGGGTATAGTTGGATTGCCGGTCACTCATGCACTTTGTGACTTGGCGCTTTATTGCTTAACTTCGGCAATTTAAAGGAGATTAATAGTTTAACACCATGTTAACGCTACGATAAGTAATTGGCTCTCAAGACGGTTTGTACTGCCGCCAGCAATGACTGGCATTTTTTATTATGATATTTTTCTGCCAAACAATAAAGTGATGGCATGGAACTTCGGTATGACAATTGGATTAATTAGTGAGTCATTACTCTTTTGTCCAAAACTATCGTAGGAGTAACATATGCCACGCTATTGTACACCATTTGCGGTATATTCCTACTACATATAACTTCTCTGTAGCTATAAATATCTTATATAGTTACCAATCGCATTATGAGTTGTATTTGTAAATCGTCAATCTGTCTGCTCGATTGGGTATGATATGCTAAACTGCCTTTCTTTGGCCTTCTAGGCTAAATTTCAAATGAATATACAGCATGTGAATTGCTGCCTTTCAGACAAAACAGCTATATCTTGTTAGCTTTCCACCCATTTCGGCTCCTGATGGGCTCGATATGAAACTGCGCAAACGTTGAAGACAAACATGTAATATTTTGGGTATACTCACCTAAAGTTATACCCACATAGGGACGTCAAAACGCAAGCCGGTGCTTCAATTATGCAGCTTTAAGTCTGCTTTTAAATTATGTTAATTTAGTGATTTTATATTGCAGTGGTTTTTTCTTATGTAGGTATTAATTGACTGTATAGGTATACGTAGGTACTAATCTATTTTATTGTCATCACATTATGACAGTAACATTGCGACATTGTCGCACACATATGCATAATATCCGCTGAAATATGCACAACCTTTTGGCTGATGGCATTGCATTGACAGCCAGCCGTCTTGCTAATAACAGTATAAATGAATATAGAAATGCAGCTATAGGTCATTGTCTTCAGTCATTAGTAGTTGTGTTCATGGCACAAGGTGGAACGGATTGGATAGCCAGATATTTACAACCGACTGATTTCTAGAGTTTTATTTCAACTTGAAAGGAATTTTTTTGTATGCACGCCGTCAATACCGTTTTCATGTTTCGCTGGCTTATTTTTTTACAGACTTCATACTTTAGATCATTTACATTTACCAGCCATGCAAGCATTGATTATAAAGTTTCATCTAGACCAAAAGCAAACGGCTTGGCGTGGGTGTCGATACTGTTACTTGACTTTGAGAATGATTGATACAAATCGCAGCATCACATGCAATTTGTTCATTGGGAGCATTGCATATGGGAGATCGCAGGTCGCACGAATCTCTCGCTGATTATCCAGGAATTCCACGATTTTGCCATGGGAGATAATCTGCCTATACCATGCTTGTGTATCATTTTTCTCTGCGATCTGATGCTGTTCCTGCACCAAAAGGATTTGGATTCGTCTTGAGTGTATATGTCAAACCAGACAATTAGCATTGTCCCTCGTCTCTGGAAATTGTACGCCCTTTTTTTTTCCAACAGAGGACGTACCTATCCCTACATTATCACACATGAGAAGATCATCTGCACTGCAATGCATTGTGTCATTCTTGTTGATGCAATCATTACCATCTCTAGTCCCACACCCCACTGATCCGATATAATCCAAGTCTACCAGTCACAGAAAATGATTCAAAGCAACATGATACAGATACTAATACTAATAAACAGAGAGTTACATGATATGAACCAACGACTACGGCAGATATACATTTCATGTGTAGCCAAGGTGGCAGAGCTCATTCTGGATTAGCGTCTATTCTGAAGATCGTCAAAGCAAGTGAAAATATTAAAATGTTAAAGTGAAAATGTCGGCATCGCAAACGCTCTCTTTCCTCAACATTTCGCGTAGCCAATTTTAACACAGACACATGGCCAATCTGCGTGTAGCTGTATCTGTGCCTGCAGTCGTTTCCAGCCGGAGAAGACGTGTTTTACCGGGCTTGCCCCTCAAATATTTCCTCCCAGCACGCAGTCAAAAGGCCGAGGGTTCGGTGTTGATTCGAGCACTGACATGCGAATGGAAAATAGCAAATTCTGATAACTGATTCCCAAACGGCCTGTTAACAATAACTGATAACTCTTCTTCTCTGGTTATAGGACCTAATGGTATTAGCTTTGGTATAAGTTTATTATATAGTAGGTAATCTTTCTTGGAAGGAAAGCGAAGCTGGAAAAATTGTGCAACCGAACCTATCCTTCTCAACCTGACATTTTGACCTATGGTATTGGGATGGGATTGGTTGTACCATGAGCTGAAACCGACTATAGTTCACTTATCCAGTCCGGCCAGACTGGAGCCACGTGTGCATGTGTCTGACGTGTTCCCGGCTGCCCACGTGGCCGTGTTACCTCCTCGCACACCAAAGTGACGTCATGCTGTTGCCACGTGGGAAGTGGTTTCACCTCTTCGGGTGAAATGGAAACCTTTGCTCGCCAGTGCGTGGTGATGGGTTACACGAATGCTCGCTCTTTTGTGTCGGGATGGTATCTGCAGATGTTATCGTGTTTGCCTTTGTGTTTTCTTAGGCATTGGAGTAGAGACGTCGGTGTGGTCTTTCTCGGTAGTTTTTTTTTTTTTGAGAGGGAGGAAGGGCATTTAAGGACACGTGGAAATAAAAGCCTTGTCACCTGCTGTTTTTTTATTTACGGCACGTGTTTGTTATTTTTTAGAGGGGTACCAACTTTAACTTGAATTTGACCAGAGATAAGATATAACATTTTATCAATGGCATTTGGTCAATGGAACAATAGAAATCACATTCATAAATATAAATTGAGATCTCGCCTCATCATATTATAGATACTACCTTTTGTGTCTGTTAACTTTTCGATTTCGGTTTCACTCTTTTTCATTCCACATGGCCATTGTGTAAGTAATTGTAAACCATGCAGTGGGATAGAAAACGAGAAATATAATTATAATATACTTTGATACACATCGCCAGCCAGAGTGTGCGTACTAAAAATAGTTCCAATCTAGTTTAAACGCTGATTGACGTGATGTAAAGACGGCCGTTTTCTTGTTCCTCAAATACCAACCGAATTACCGAATCTCGAATGTAATTCGCTTGCCAAAGGTATAAAAGAATTCGCGTTGGCAGATGCTCCAATTTCGTTAATTGAATTGAATTGAATTTGTAATTACGAGCATGTTACGACTGCAGGTAAAAGTAAGCACACACATAAGTAATTGTACGACATACCTACGTAACGTACAGGTACTCGGGAAGAGAGTGAAATTACAGATCCGTCCTTTCGCATCTTGATTACACGCCACGGTTTTGTTTTCGTTCGGAAGAAGATTGCTCGTCGAGCGTGACTTTAACACGCCGATTAGCGATCGCTTTCGGCTGAGGAAGCGCACGTTGCGTCATCGAAACGCGGCCGGCACTTTTGGAGCTGCACTGCGACGGTTGCAGCTGACGTGACTTGATTTACTTTTAAATTGCAAGATGACTTGGGGGAGAATTTGACTTGTCAATGAGGGAATGAACTGTTTTGTAAGGAAATGTGCATTTGATGAAATTGGTGGGAGCGCATTCCCTAGTTTTACAAACCCTAGTTTTACCCTAGTTTTACCCTAGTTTTACAATGGCCTGAGATATATTACGATTTCTTTGGATATACTTATCAGTTAATTATCAATTTCCAAGATGGGAACCACCAAAAATATATTACCTATCACATTTTTCCCACCACTGTACTGTACATGATGTTATGAATGCATGAGGACCACTGCACGGGTTTTCTTGTTTGTAGTGGGGGGGGGGTCGACTGATGGACCTCCAGCTGTATACCACTGATATAGGATACTTTAGTTAGTGAATGTGACAGTAAAGTGGTAAATATACCTCTTTTAAACAATGTTATATTACGTATAAAAGGTGTCAGTCTCAGAATTTAACTGTCAGTCGTATTACTTATTTTTAGTCTCCTGCTTGAAAAAAAACCGCACCAAAATTTATCAAAATTCTTCACTTCCCACGTGAACCACAAATCGGTTTCATGCTAAATATGATTGCAATGATTTGGCGGGCCATTGCCATTTAGCTCGTACGCCCACGCAAATCTAGTATAGGTATAGCGCTGGGGAACGCGATCGGGGAATTTGGCGCAAATCTAAAGGACATACCAGCTGTTTCAAGGCTGATGGATCGGTTCGGTTTGCGGCAGTTACAATATAACGAACAGCGAACCATGGCTGCAGTCCATTTGTGTACGCTTTCCGAAAATACTACGTGACTTTCAGCTGTATCGCGTATGTTTTATTTCATGGCAAAAACCCCTCGAAGCCCAAAGGCCACTATCGAATGTGCACCCGGCTTCTTGGCTCAAGGTCAAGCTTTCAACCGCCTGACTAGGGTGAAAAGAGGAAATCATATTCCAACATCGGATGTATGATGATATGAAAGTGATAATCGTGATGATCATGTGATCTGTGCAGAATAATTTGTGTAAAATTGAATCGATCGCATTCATCCGAAAAGTTTTTTTTTCTGGCTTACATCTTTTGGCTCAAATGTTGCTGTAGTCTGAGATGATGAGAAAATTAATCCCTTGTCCTTCCGAACGGATAGAATTTGTAACATTTTCAGTTTTTCACGTTTTATGTGTGTTTTTGGTATAACATTTCCTGTATATATGTGAAATAAATATATGTATACTTGTAACAGTATTTGCACGGTATGCACACGTATGCACAGTTCGACTTCGTACGGGTTATTTTAAGTTATTGAAATTTGAAACAATTTGATTGATCTTTGTGTTGTGTTGGGTAAGGTTCAGTAAACTGAAAGTTGTATTCAAAACTAACCGCGAAAACGGCTTAATAATACCTTCTTTTTTTTCTGAATTTCTGCTGGGATACTCCAAATTATCCGAACTAAAGTAAAGTAAACGATACTCTACTTCTGCAGGGATATATACCTAACCATGCAATTGTGGTACTACAAAGTATAACAGACATTCTTTCTGACAGCTACAAACAGGCGATAATTTACATAAAAACGTTAAACATGTGCAGGGGAACGAAATTACAGCTCGGTCGGTGGCTTCTCCTACTAACTCACGGAATTGTGCGCTAATTTTTCTCAAATAGTCTCCCAGCAGAAATCTGGCAATTCATGAACGACCGTTACGTAAGGTATCTGCACATCGATTTGGCCGCGAGCCAGCGCGTTTGAAAGTTCGTTCCAAGGATTATTTTAGAATCCGTTACGGGGGTAGAAATTTCTAAAAGGCGCGACTACCATGCGTAAATATTCGCGTATAGTCCGGCGATTTGGCCGACGTGTTTGGCGGGATATGCGGCTGGATTGTCCGGCTAATGAATGAATCCGAGTGCCGGGAAATGAATGTCATTTTTTAACACAATACGGCGGGTTTTTTGCGTTCCCTGTGCGATGAAGCGCGGGACATCTGGTCATCTCTGGTGCTGGACTATCTGTGCAGCAAAGCATTATTTTTACCAATTTATATTGTATAATAATAGCGCTGTTCTGAGCCGTTGTATTAAAACTCAATTACACTTTATCTATATCTATTGTTTAGTAGGGTGTGGTATAACATAGTTCTATAGCAACGGCAGTTTGCAGTTTTCATACATCAATTAGTTTAGTTCAACTTATTGACATTCTTTAAAAACTAGCATTTCGTCATGGGTTATAGAGTGCACTGGCACTGTAAAACATACTGTTCAGTACAGCCCTCCATGCACATGCATAGGATATGCCGAGAAATTTTTTGGTTTGTCATATATATATATATATTTTATGCTTGAGTGCTTGACCCATTCCTGGAAAATGGTTGCGTTGTGGTTTATCTTGGAGTTGATAACGATTGCGTAATGTATGTATATAAACAAGGGGTGGGGCTATTTTGTTTACAATCTATATCTATAATAAATTCTAAAAGCGACATAAGTGTTAAACCAAAGTGTTCGGTTCATGGGCTAAACTATATAATCAACAATTCCCCAATATGCTTCCATCTCAAATGCGCTTAAAGTTATCCTCTGACGCTGCCCTTCATAAAGTAATCCCCCCCCCCCCCCCCCCCCCCCGACTCTTCCAGGCTATCGCACAACCAAGAGCTGCTCGAGAATTCCCATCATCTAGCTGTTTTTTTCTGCTCAAGGTTTGAAGCTAGTGCTATTCTTTGGAGAGCGAAGTTCATTCTTATTTTGCTGTGGCTAACATTTTCCGTTCCCCTTCGCTTGTTCCAGGTAGCTTCGGGAAGGCAAGGGACCAAGGGATGGTGGACTACTACCGAGTTCTGGAATGCCAGAAGGGCTCCAGCACATCTGAAATCAAGAAAGCGTGAGTACTAGTACCTACATTACGTGACCGTATGAGCTGGTCACCGGAGTTAAGCAACACTGCGTCAGGCTAGATTATGGACGGATGACCGCTTTTCATATCACTGCAGTATTTTGCTGTCTGTCTGCATTAAGTGTTTGCTAATTACTTATGAATCTATTGACTAAATTGTTTGGTGTAGTAATCTACTCTAGGTCTATGAGTTGTCTATTTTCCTTTGGAGAGTCAGAAGCTTATTGCTGGCCTGGAGGAAAAGCTATTCAAACTTTGTGGTTTCAAAATCATTCATTTGCAATTTCACTGCATATGGTTTAAAATTAGAAGTGTTACAATATCATGAGATTTCATGCAAAATGGAAAGAAAGAAAATTTCATGATTGCACACCAGTGCTTTAAGACAGAGGCAGGCCAAGTGATCAATATTGGGTTTACTCTCGGCTTCCTTCCAGGCCTTAGCCTCGTAATTAGGCTGTCCATCACAAACAGCATATAATCCGGTACCTTGCCCACCCTCAACTATCAAGGCCAAGCAAGAGCCTCATCAGCAGTGTCCTATCATTCACTGACTGCCAAGTTGAGATAGTTTCAGATCAGTGCAACTTCGGTAACACCAAATGACTGGCAAAGTGGCTTGGCTAATAGCCGATACACACAGATGCTTTCGAGCCCGTGGGCTGGGCCCGTCGAATTCTAAAGCGCAGTGTGTAATTAGCGAATACGTCTTGTCTCGGCCTTTCCGAACGTTTTCCGAGCCCGACGGGCGCGGCCATATTGGGCTCGAAAGCATGGGTGCGTGGTGCGTACTGGCTAAGAAGTGGCTGACCCGTAGCGCTCTTGGACAAGAGCGGGCCAGGAGCCGGCACCGGGATCACACTCGGCTCCCTTGCATTACCTGATAGCCTGGTGGTTAGTCTCTCATCCAGAGTGCCACCTTTCAGATTTAAATAAAAGCACTCTGGAATTGCATGTAATTGCAAACTCGAGACTGGCAATTTGGATGACATCGTTGTCATCCAGTAAAAGTGTTTTACTTAAAAAATGACCGAAATGGGATTTTGATATTGGTGCGTTCAGGGCAACTAGTCTATCTGGTAGTGAAACTGCAGAATTCAACCATCCAGCTGCTTTAAAAAAAAAAAAATGTCAACTGGTCCAGCTCAAATGCCAAAACTATGTTTTTGCACTTGAACACTTTTCGACGTAAGCAGACGATGTCTTTTCACTTGAAACTCAGCGAAGTCTGGTAGGTGGGTAATGATTATTATGAACATTCCCGGTTTCCTTGCAGATACCGTAAGCTGGCACTCAAATGGCATCCAGACAAGAATCCAGACAACGAGGAGGAAGCCAACAAACGGTTTAAGGAGATCTCCGAAGCGTACGAAGTTCTCTCGGATGGTAAGTTGTTTGCCAACGGTATGTTTGTCAACGGTATGTTTGCCAACGGTATGTTTGTCAATGGTATGTTTGTCAATGGTATGTTTAGCAACGGTATGTTTGCCAACGGTATGTTTGTCAATGGTATGTTTGTCAACGGTATGTTTGTCAACGGTATGTTTGCCAACGGTATGTTTGTCAATGGTATGTTTGTCAACGGTATGTTTGTCAACGGTATGTTTGTCAATGGTATGTTTGTCAACGGTATGTTTGTCAACGGTATGTTTGTCAACGGTATGATGTCAACGGTATGTTTGTCAACGGTATGATGTCAACGGTATGTTTGTCAATGGTATGTTTGTCAACGGTATGTTTGTCAATGGTATGTTTGTCAACGGTATGATGTCAACGGTATGTTTGTCAATGGTATGTTTGTCAACGGTATGTTTGTCAATGGTATGTTTGTCAACGGTATGTTTGTCAATGGTATGTTTGTCAACGGTATGATGTCAACGGTATGTTTGTCAGTGGGGAGGGAAAGGGGAGAAAGTCCCCAAAACCAAATATATTGACATTTTGGAGTCACGGCCTGGAGTTAGTTCGCTGACAGGCAAAGCTATGCTGCATTGACTATCAGTGTGTGTCCATCGCCACATCAATGGTATAATTTCGTCGGCAATATGAGATGGAATTGCGTCACAGATGAGCGAAAGCATATGCAACATTTGATTTGTAGTCTTCCAAAATTTGTATCAGTTTACACAGGAGCTCTGGTGTTTCTGTACAGGAGCAGGGTTTGTGCCAGCACCGGGCTCAACCTCGGCTCTCTTTTAAATAGGAAATACTAGTGCCACAGGGTCCAGTAAAGATAGAGTTCGAACAGTGCGATCAATATTGATTAAAGCCATTGATTATTCAGCAAACAACTCGTAGTCGAATTAAACTGCTGTTAATATAGTGCTATTGCCTGATTTTGTAAAAGACTTTTCGGTATATTTCAATATTAATTACGCCCCATTATTAGCAGACTTAAATATAGTACCTATCTTCTTGAAGTGAGTTTGTTAATTTCAATATTGAATTTGCTCTAATTAGAGACTCGTTTCCAGTTATGCTTTAGTGAATAAGTTGTGGCAGTTTCCATTTCGCATCTCAGTGTTTATATACTAGCGTGCAGCTTTATTTAATTTCATTAAACAAATATATTACAGCCGAGGGCGTTCTATCTAGAGACGTGTTTGCCAGCTAAACATAAGGAGTCCTTCTGAATATAGCTCGAACCTACATATGCCCGACTTACTTGTATTTACTTTATGAACGTTACACTGTTAGATAACTTGGCCCAATATTTACTTAGAAGTCTTCTTCCTTCTCATTTTCGTACATAGTCGTTTACTCATGTTCTGATTTCTATTTTTTGAACCCGGAGGTAGATTGGTGCGTGTGGGCGTCTTATTCCTCGGAATACGTACCTAGCTACTTTATATCTGTCTTGCCAGCTGACACATTTCTGACATGGTTTTGGCTGAAAATCATTAAATGATTAAAATATCTACAAATGTGTGCACACTTTTAAATTATTACATAATGATGCACAATTTTTGTATTAAAATGTAATAGTTACAAGATTTTACCTACAAGCAAACGTTCACTTTACTTATTAGAAGTACCTACCCACCAGGCCACACACATTATTTAAGTTTACAGTTGCAGGAGATCTTATATCAAATCATATTCAATTGAATTTACATCTTTGTAAGTACAGACAACAATTGAATACCACTAGCTCAGTTTTTTCATTTACATATATTAAATATTAATAAGTGTTTCCTGGAAGGAATAGTACTGCATTTTGCTACCTACAATACGAAATTGTCAAGATTTTAAACAATCTGACAGATAGCATGACATAGCCACCCATAGTGTTATGCAGAATTACTCAGATGAACATGCATGTATCCTTTGTCTGATGTCAATAAATTTCAAAAAAGAAACAAAATAATAAATCCACTATAGTTGAATCTATAGTTTCAACTTAAATAATCAACATGAGTCAGCTACCAACAGCCTAAAATGTGCAAAAAATATCCAGCTCTCGCAGACTTGAAGTTTGTGATAGCACATTTTAAACCTATTGACAGCAATATTGGTACATGCTGATCTCAGCACTGCTTCACCAGCTTTTTGTGTTGGATCAAATTTGTGTCCTCATCTCGATGCTAGCGCCAGCACAATTTTAGTGTCAGCGCTCTGATAGCGTCGTCATCAATTAGTGTCGGCGTCCCGATAGAATCAGCACTAATTCGTGTCAGCGCTAACCAAAGCCGATGCAATTTCCACAGAGAACAAGCGTCGGATTTACGACACGAAAAGCCAACGGCCCAAGGAACCGCGAGCCAACAACCGGAACTACTCGTTCAAGGGATTCAATTTCAATTTCGATTCCCCGTTCCATCGTTATTTCGGTAAACCACTGCTTTTCGCGAGGACCCCAGAGACTCCCACACGTAACCCGAGTGCTTATTTCGCGGCGTGACCACGTCCAGTGGCCGCCAATTGTAACGGAATTAATCGTGCTTTAAACGTTTTTTGCGGTTATGGTGTGGCGGAATGGTGGTCGTGTGAAACGGTCGTCGTGAATTTCGCTCGCTTCTGTTTCTGCGGTGCCGCCGGAGCTTGCGGATTTGTTCGAAATTCAGTGTGACGGTTTTACACGTTTCCATTCTGGGTTTGCGTTTGTGAAGAACCTTTGTTGAATGTTTTACAGGACTGAAGTCCTTAGTTACAGTTTATGTTACTTGCATAGTACGTGATCTACGTTTGCAGTGTGAATAGAACTTTGGTGACCTGCCTTGAATATAATATATACATACCCACTAGATTGTCTCTCTCCATTTCAAAGCAAAATTTTTTTAATTTTAAACATTTTCTTATTATATTTGTTTTTATACTTTTACTTGTACGTACACCTCAGTTTTTTCATTGATTTACAAATACACAATCCAAAGAAATAGGTACACACATTGAAAAATGATGTGGAATGCTCAATTCTTTTCTTTCAAAAGCACTTTCAACAATCGTCTCGTTAACAAACGTCAGCCTGTTGTAACGATTAATCCATTTTGTGACTCCGAAAATTAACCATCTCTCACTAACTCAACAAAGTAACACTAACAAATTTATTTAATCTCCTCAACTAATTCTTGTTTTTGGATTCCTGTAGTGGATTTGTCTAGCAGTAGCTACTGTAGCAGTGCATGGCTTTTTTGTATTCACTGTCTTTACAGGCTTAATCTGTAGCACCTCCAGCCAAACCTTTTTCTCATCCACAGGATTCCTTTTCAAATGGCAACTGATTCAAATCTCTTTGTCGTTGCAAAACACATTACATCAATTTCATGCAGACAGAAAACCTTTCTGTAGGTGGTTACGCCCACAGCAAAGGCACATGAGTTATTTCTAGCATTCCATATCATTTATCAGCCGTTAAACAAGAACGAGGCAGATTTATTAACAACACAAAGAAGTGTCATTTAGCAACTCAAGTGACAGGTACAACTTATTTTCAAATTTAATTACAGTGGCCAAGTCTGAGATATCCTTTCAAATATCTGCTTGTACTGTTTTACAGTTCTATTGTACAGACTATAGAGGTGTGTGTAGGTTAATTTTTAATTTGGGTTACCTAATTGATTAGTTCTTCGACATTGAATAATACTCTGGGCAGATAGCTTATTGATAACGATAAGCTAAGTAGTTATGTGTCGTGAAATTCGAATTGTTTAATTATTACGGTATAGCGAAGAGTTGTTTTAGAAATTAGATAGAAAAATTAGAATTCAATGTGATTAAGCACTGTTGAAAATAATTTCAGAGTTCCCTTTTTTTTTCTCTTTACAAAATACTGAAAAGACAAAAAACTCAAGAGTTTGGTTAAAAATGAATCCTATATTATTAGTCATTTACATCAACATGGTATTATACAAAAATCCCTATTTCATTACTGAAATAGAACCATCATTTTTTTTTGTAACACAAATTAGCCTCCCAAAAATGTTGCCCATTCCGGGATTTGAACCCGGGTCCCCAACTTTCTGCGGCTGGAGGCTAATTTGTGTACATATAAATAAAATTACTAGCCAATTACGAGCTTTCGTAATTTAAATAAGATTATAAATAGAACCATCCTTTCTTACTGCCCGTTATAAAAACATGCGATCAATCCAGAAATCAACCATTCCCACACTTTGAAACGATTCAAAAACATACATTCCCTTTCTAACCGCACTTTTTCTTTCCAACCGTGCAGAAAAGAAGCGCCGCGTGTACGACCAGTACGGCAAGGAGGGGCTGAACCCGTCCAACAAATCACGCTCGCGGCACGACGAATTCGACCACGGCTTCGGCGGCGGCTTCACCTTCCGCGACCCCGAGGACGTGTTCCGGGAGTTCTTTGGCGGCACACCTTTCCACGATCTTTTCGGTATGTAGCAGTGTCTATTCGTCTCTTACAACACGGTCGTGGTAGGTTTAGCAGGTTCTGAATTTGTTGTCGTCAAACTCTTTAATGGTTGACAAGTGGTATTGACTTTTCCAGAGTGTTGACGTTTCCAAAAATTTAATATAGGTAATATACTACGGTATATATTTATATAGTTTTTCTTTTTTGCTTCTTGCTTGCTCCGACGCTTTCTCCAATTTTTCCCTGATTGCTCCAATCGTACGAAATTTCCAGAGGAACTCGGTACATTTTATTTTAACGCACTTCCCCAGTTACCTTTAGCAAATTCTGCCAAATAGTTTTGCAATCAAAGTGTACATAATTTTGAGAATATTTACCTACTAAGTAACTTATGCTAGAAGGTATTTACATTTTTGCACAAAATTTTACTAACTTATATGTAAAACAAACCAGAATAAAGCATATACATCAGAGCTCTGAAGCTTTTTAAGCTGTGCCGTACCTGACTTAACACTCTTTTTAATAACATTTTCTGAAGATTGTTTGTAATCTATCTGCTTTTAACTGTTATTCCATGCAAAACAAAACTGAACAGCCGTCCCTCGCTGCATCAACATGTGAATATCGTACGTACCGAGTACGCTGTCAGTTGCTTGCGTTACACGTAGCTTACGCTTGCTTCGTTTCAGGAATGCACCACGTCCACGGACACCATCGCCGAAACAACGGCCACCGCAACAGCCACTCGCAAAACACCATCAGCTCACAGATGTTCAGTCCGTTCGGCTTCGGCTTCGGTTAGTTTCGCTGTGCACCCGATGCCGCCCTGAGGATCGTACTACGAGACCTGGGTAGCGATTGCGTAAAAATGTATCAAACGGTAGCTAAGGGTCATCGATCGATAGCTATAAATTGCCTGCTGATTCCAATGGGTCGTGCTACCGATAGACACCGATAATTCGTCGATAACTTTACGCAATGGCTACCCTGCTCTAGTATTTGAAACAGGCTTCAACCTCTCGCACTATTAAAAGAGGCTTTCAATGTCCATGCAATAGCGGCGACAAGTTTGGAGATCCCGTCAGGCATCTCGACTTCACGAAACGGTACAGAAACAAATGTACACTAGCCGCTTAAACTGTATATTTGGCTACTTTGCTTACAAAATGTATGCACCCGTATAAAATATTTGCCAAGCGCTTTTAATGTTGAAATGGCGAAATTACGCAACATACCGATACCATGGGTCTAAGAAGAGAATGTGGCTACCTCATGCTCGGATAGTAAAATCTGAGTTTCGCACTTTTATATCCCAACATGAGCTAGAGGCCATCCATAAACTAGTCGTACTTCAGTAAGAAGGCACTTACTCTCTTCTGACTTTTGTCTACCTATTCAATGCGTCGAGGATAAGCACCAAAGTGTCAACGGTTGTGAACTCTTTGAAAACCCCAATGATGAAGCTAGTTTCTGACCAATTCAGGAGAAACAATTCTACCGATGGTCGAAAGCAGTAAGAGCTGGCACGGTATGCTAGTTGCCTATTCCGTACCGGAGCAGTGAGAGCTGGCACGGTATGCTAGTTGCCTATCCCATACCGGAGCAGTGAGAGCTGGCACGGTATGCTAGTTGCCTATTCCGTACCGGAGCAGTGAGAGCTGGCACGGCATGCTAGTTGCCGTCTCGTCGGGCGGTATGCTAGTTGCCTATCCCGTACCGGAGCAGTGAGAGCTGGCACGGCATACTAGTTGCCTATCCCGTACCGGAGCAGTGAGAGCTGGCACGGTATGCAGATGTTAATTGCCTATCCTGTACCGGAGAAGTGAGAGCTGGCACGGTATGCTAGTTGCCTATCCCGTACCAGAGCAGTGTTCGAAGCTTATATAGGTATATATATTTTTGTACGGAAGTAACTCCAGTACCTTTCGAGACGTACATAATTCTAGGCAACTTTCGAAACTAGTGAGGAAATTTGTTTCTCCTCATCCAGAATTGGTAGGTACCTACTGTGCTTTTTAAAATGTGGGCACCAGATGAACGAAAAGGAAGAAAACGACAGAATCCTAACCCGACATTCCCCGGCAGGCATGAACGGACTGGAAGACCTGCTGGTCGCGCCCGGCGCCGGCTTCACCTCGTTCTCCACGTTCAACTCGTCGGGCGGCGGCGGCGCGACGGGCAACGTCAAGCGCACGTCGACGTCGACGCGGTACGCCGGCGGCAAGAAGATCACCACCGTCAAGTGAGTGTCGAGGCGTGCTCGGAAAACGGCTTCTCTGCCGACGAACACTTTAGACGCGATGGCATTGCTCCTGCGCCGAGGCCCATGGGCTTTTCTCCCGTCATGAGGTCCCTTGCATTTCCTCGACCATACCGCTGAGTTTATAGCTGGCAATGTCGTGACATGATGTCATCAACATCGGCTCTGGACCAATCTGAAACGTCATGGTAGAGTCGCAAACTTGACGTCATGATCATCCTGAGTCTGTGATTGGTTCGGAGCCAATGTCGATGACGTCGTGTCGCTGACATTGCCAGCTGTAAACCCTGCTTAAGTGTCAATATAAATAGACACCTTTCTCTGTTCCAGAGAATAAACAAAGCAACAAAAAAATATCATGCATATTGACTATTGAGGGAACAAATGTGAAACGTTTTGAGATATTTTGAATTATTTCCGTGCTGCTAGGCTTGATAGGCATCTTCTAGCCTATGTTGTCTTCCATCTTTCTTTATTATCTTTGTTTATTAGCTTTTTTAATAGCTAGACTGTAAAATTTGCATAAAGGATAAATCAATATGGCAGTAGTACCAAATAACAGGCCCAAGTCCTCATGGTTGTTAGTTTCCAGTAAACGATCCTGAATTGGATGGGATCATACTTTGTAAATAGAAGTTGCATCTAGTACAGTACATTTGCAAATTACTGGTCAAAACCACTTGAGATTTTGGGGTAGGAAGACACGTGCCAACCCTTGTAAGCTCTGCTAAGCTCTATTGTGTTCTCTTCGAGAGTGACAACTGACGGATCTCCTTGCAAATAGCTGCGTTGTCACTTTCGTCCCTCTTGCGTGCTTACCTACCTGATGGTTGGCAATGAAGTTCCCCGTAAATTGGCAACATAGGGCTGAGAAAGGAACAGAGTTGGTTCTTCAAAGTCTTGACGCATGTCAAGATACATATCTGTTTTCACAATGGCATTGTCCGAAACCCTGAAGTGGATTTGACCAGTAATTCGCGAACGCACTATACTAAATGCATTCAAACAACCGTTGTTAACAGGTGTTTTCCGTCTGATTCCAGGGTGATGGAAAACGGAAGAGAAACGGTGACCTCGTACGAGAACGACGTTCTAACCTCAAAGACTGTCAACGGCGTACCGGAGTCGATAACCTACGGCAGTCGGCGCTAGCCACACGAGTCGACAAACCTCAAGCTCACCTAGGAAAGAAATGCCGTTAGGAGGAATTCGTGCCAGCCGGGTGTTTATCTTCGTCTCCCCGTTTCGTTTCGTTTTTGTAAACAATCGTTTCTAAATCATGTATTAATTGATGGAAATTTTGAATGGTTATTTTCGCCGGTTGCAACGTTCCCTAGTTTTCGGCGCGGCGAAAAGCGGCTACGAATAAAGTCGTCATTGGAGGGATCGGAAGTTTGACTCGATTGTAGATTAATTTATGAATTTTAGTTTGTAAGTTAAAAGTTTATATTTTTAGGATCACGGCTAAGGCAACATTAATTCGTAACTATCGCTGGTTCACGTTTCGCATGTTCACTAGCGGAACGCAATAATCCTGGATTAATTATAACTTGGTCGGATTAATTATATTCACTATTCTTTAGGTTAGTCGGGCGTAGAACCACTGAGATTATGGATTTGGAAGGAGGGCAAGCGACAATGATTTATATGGTGTTGTACAGTCGAAGCTTCAAGGAAATTTCACAGCTTGCCTCTACAGATTGAGTATTTGTTATTGTGTATTTTACAATTTTAGTTTTTTGCCAAATGATCCTATTTGAGGCTGTGTTCCTTCAATGATCTTTTGCACACCCCCATGTATGAAGAATTTATTATCGATATATGACTTATGTTTTGTTGTGTTCATTTGGTTTAACGGCCCGTCTAAGGCAACAATTGTTTTAAGTTTGTAATCAACTGATGCCTCTCTCTGCATTGGTAGATGCCAAATGAATGTGACAAAATATTGATAATTTCAAACTTGATATTCTTTCAAGTAATTAATTGCATGAGGTGAAAGAGCAATAATCTCAAGCTCCTATGGTCGAAGCTAGCTGCCAATCTTCATTGCAGCCTCTAATGTACGACAGCAAATGTAACATTGTCCCTGGTACTCTGTCCTCTATCCATAATCTCATCCATTGAAGAAAGTCGGGTTTTCAAGCGCCGACTTCAAAGTTCTGCGCTCGACAACGAGAATTGCGCGAGATTCGAGTTTTCGCAATTTTGCCTGATATTTCGTTCTATTTAACCGTGCGCTCTGTGATGTAATATACCTAATTATAATTTCAATTAAGTTAGCTCTATAGGATTTAGTAAGGTGTGAAACATCATTATCACGGTATTGTAAGGTAGGGATGTGTGATCGTTTTTAAAAAGGAAGTATTTTTATTTGGAGTTTCCACTCCAATTATCTTTCCTGTGAAAATAATTGTGAATTGGGTTCTATAGTTTTGGTGGCTAGTGATTCATGGTCCTTGTGAGGACTTGTTCAAATTATATGTACTAGACTTCAAATTTAGATATCATCAATGATCTTGTGAAATTGCAGCGTGCGTACATTTTTTCAAGTATACTTGGAAATTCCGAGGCCTAACTGCATTTGGCAAGTATTTTTTGCATTGATTGCAGGAAATTATTCTGTTATTTAGAATTTAAACTCGTCCTCAAAATTTTGTGCGTAATGATCTTGAATCATTGTGTATTTAAGATAGGTACCAACTGTCAATTGATGTACTTCTAGGGACTTGTTAGTACTCCAAAGTGAAGAATTTCTAACATTTAGAAAAACCATTATGCCTATGGGCAGTCTGTTTTTTTATTCTCAGCAAAAAAGCTGCATTTCTTCAGTAAAAATTTTTTTTTTCAAATATTACATCTCGATTGACCTTGCACATCCCTATTGTACGTTAATTAGCCTTTAAGAGCGTAACCCAACTAAAGCTGCCAATCATCAAGAGAAAACGAACGCTAAATATTATACCTTTCATTTTTTGCCTCATTCATTATCGATGTAATTACTGTAACTTTCACATATCCGCTTAGTCTAAACGTAAACTTTCATCTTTAATTTGCCCGAAGTAAAAGTTGTGCCTCGTAAATAGTCAGTTCTGTGAAACTTTTCTGGGGAGAATATGAACAAATATTATTTTACGTGGTGTCATATTATGGCAGTTTATCCTTATCAATACAATGTTCATGTTCCAAACAAGTCGTGTAGAATTTTGGTTTCGTAGCTGCTCAGAACTGACTGTGAACGAAGGATTGTGTGAATGAATGACTTGTTAAAAGTTTAATGATAGAAGTTGTGACAGGGTGTACATGAAAAATGGGAATAAGCAAGCGGGAATTTGACGAATATTATCGCATCGTTTGCATTTTATTCATCTCTGTCGAAAGAAAAATAGTCTCATGTAACTGTTAGCTAGTAAATAAAATCAATAATATTATCGAACCTGTTGCGTTTTTTATTCCCTACTCCATACTGTATAGTTTATTTTTCTTACAATGTAGGTTCTGAGATTTTTGCTACTGGTATTGATGGTGATAGGTGAGAAAAGCTTGATATTGACATTAATTTAATTGTTAATATTTCCCGAAAAGTGATGTTTAAAAAAAATACAGAATTTTATTACAGCAGTTGAGCGTATCCGTAATTTGCATTTGCATCGGGCTTAGGTTAGGGCTGCCACCTATCGGTCCAGAAGTGAAGCTCGACTTTACTTGGCGTTCTCTTTCAACAAATCCACGTGTTTCGGAATAATTTTTAAAACCTAACTAGTGAATGCTTTTCAAGTTTCAACCTGAAAACTAATAAAAAATTTACTGAACGTTATTTATCTTATATACTAAATCGCATATCTTTGCTTACAATATGGGTCGAAAAGCTAAATACATGGAAGAAGGTTATGTCAAATCAGGCCCAGGCAGAAAATCAAAAAAGCAAGGCGAACCATCGATTCCAAAACATCTTTTAGGTAAATGTGGGATTATTTCAGGGGGGATATTTTACATTTTTTAGCATATTTTTACTGTGAAATGTTTTATGAGTGCTTTTTTGCTACTTCACTCATTCCGCTACATGCCATGCTTGATTTCGAATCAAATTTTTATTTAACAGATAAGAGTGGCGTACAGAAGTCATTAAGCCACCGACAAGCCAAACGTGCCATTAAACGGGCTAGTAGCTTGACTTCCAAAGCGGAGTTAAAAGGTATGTTAGGTGGAAGGCCGCCAAAAAAGAAGAAACCTGCCAAAAAGCCGAAGGAAGAACCTGTCGATGAACCAGATGATAACGGCCCCGGATTCACCGATGAGAACCAGTCGTGGTTGGTCCTTTCCAAAAAATCAAAGAAGGAAAAGGCTGCTCAAAAAGTGGCAGAAGAAGAGCTTGGTTCTGATGGTGAAGGATCTGAAGAAGACTTTGATGAGAATTCGGACGATGCCAACGGACTAGAGCAAGAAGAATCTGATGAGGATGAGAATGAGAATGACGAAGAGGAGGCTGAAGGTGAAGAGGACGACGATGAAAGTTTGGATGAGGAGGAAAATGATGAGTATGGGGAGGTAAGAATTTATGTTACCTATTACCTTTATCAATAAATAAATTAGCAAATAAATCTTGTTGCATCGAGAGTGGGTAAGTTTTTTTAAATTCCCATCACTTGATGCTTTTGTGTTGCAGGGAGAAGTGACAGAAGAAGCACTGTCCGATGTAGATCTGCCTAACGATGAATTTAGCAGTGACGAGAAAGATTCAGATGACAGCGATGATGACAAAGATGATGATGGAGAGGAGGAAGACAGTGATGAAGATATGCTACCTATTGAAAAGGCTGGAAAGAAGCTTAGAAAAAAGCAGGAAAAAGATACGTAAGTATAATTCCATTCTTTGTCCACCTAGCACAGGTACCTAGGTACCTACTTCCTACCTTCGATGACTGATAACATAAAATTTGGCATATTTTTATAGATTGAATCAAGTTATCCAATTCTTTTTGCCAAATTCTATTATATTAGTACTAATCCAGCAGTGTGGTGAGAAGGATGTTTAAATCATTTGACACATTTGAAGCTCTAATCGCAATGATCTTTCTACAGTTTGTTTACCTCTCCCTTCATCCTGGAAAGTGAAAATAAAGTGTCAATGACATGCATTTCCAAACTACGTTTGCTCGTTACAGTAAGATGTCGGAGGCGGAACTGCAGACCAACATCGCTGACCACGACGCGTTCGCGTTCCCCGAGGCCGACGAGCAGCTGACGTTGCAAGACATTCAGCAGCGCATCCACGACGTCATCCAGGTGCTGGCCGACTTCAAGAAGCACCGTGAACTCAGCAAGGACCAGCGGTTAGTGACCACTTCCCCAAGACAACTGTTGCTTTAACGTAAAACCTTATTGCTATGGTTTTCATGAGACATATTAAGTTCCTAGGTTCCCAAATGGAAACTTACAGGAACTCTGTCCTATTATAGCAGCTAGAAGCATGTTCACTGCATCGCTATTAGTCACGTTAGGATGCATGTTGATATGCCTAGAGAATGTGCTAATCCAAAAGTAATGCAAAAGCGACAACTAGCTCCGCACCAGAAAGTATTGTCTCCCATATGAGCGGGCAGAACCATATTCCTAAACACATTTTGTAGGTAAAGCAATCTTAGTCACTCACTTCTCTGGAATATCTTGAACAGTATCTGGCTACAGCACCATTTTCAACCTCAGCTGCATAGTAATGTATCTTTCTTTGATTTAAAGCTTTTTCATTGTAGTGGACTGGCTAGACAGACATTTCAGCTGCATGCAAAAACGCGTCATCGCTGTGTTTTGCGTTCCAGACCGCGAAACGAGTACGTCCAGCTGCTGAAGACGGACCTGTGCACGTACTACAGCTACAACGAGTTCCTCATGGACCGGCTCATGCAGCTGTTCCCGTTCGCCGAGATGCTGGAGTACCTGGAGGCGTCGGAGGTGCAGAGGCCGCTCACCATCCGGGCAAACAGTCTCAAGACCCGGAGGCGAGATCTGGCACAGGTCAGTTGATTTTATTTTTGCGACAAATCGAACAAAAATCCAATACGCAGCTACGATAGTGTATCAACAAAGGTAAGACTGTTGGAAGCGGTTGGAACAAGTCTGTGCGGCTTATTCATTTGGCGAGGGGTCGGTGCAGAGGTCCACGTGGGTTCTTCCTAACGCTTCAAAATATTGACGCCAAGATAGAATCAATCGATGGCGCATGGTATTTTTTAATGAAAAGTAAATGCATACTTTGGTCAAACGAACTCCGTAAAAATGCCGTAGAATCGGAATTTTAGGCACAATTCACACCCATGTAAATTTTTATGGTACAAAACGTTACATACCATCTGAATTGAAACAACCCTTCAACTACACGCACATTTTCTCCCAAAACTATCGATTAATATTTGTGGCCAGGAGAAGTTTCCTCGTGAACGGCAATGCAAAGACCAGCGTTCAGTTTCATCTTAAGCAGCATTACTCTGATGACGGTATTGCCTATTGGATGGGTAACCGTCGTGCTTAGTCTAGTTATTTGCACTATCCTAGAATTAATTTGAGTTCGTCACTTCCTGGGGATCTTATATATCATTGAGTAGGTACCATACGTCAGAGTCCACCAGGCTGTGGTAAGATAAAACTGTGTTTACACAGTTCAATATTTCGTTCAATGCATTGAATTCAAGGTTGAATTCAATGCATTGAGCTGTCTTAACAACAATCGAATCCAATGAATCATTGAATGAATGCTTGAATTCAAGGTTGAATTCAATGTTTTCTCATTTAGGACGTGTTCTAAATATTGTTCAATTTTCCTTTCAATAGAAGGAAAGGTATGTTACTGCCTTCTAGAAACAACGATTTCAGAAGGCTGTGCCACCATTTTCAATTAATTCAAAACATTGAGTCGTGTAAACGGCTCTTTCAGAGCATTCAATGTTTTGTTCAATGCAAACAAAACATTGAACCGTGTAAACACAGCTTTAGGCTAGCACGACCGCAGTAGAGTCGAGTGTGTCTGACGTCCCGCCGACCCGCAGGCCCTCATCAACCGCGGCATGAACCTGGACCCGATCGGCAAGTGGACCAACGTCGGCCTGGTGGTGTTCTCGTCGTCGGTGCCGATCGGCGCCACGCCCGAGTACCTGGCCGGGCACTACATGGTGCAGGGCGCGTCCAGTCTGCTGCCGGTCATGGCGCTGGCGCCCAAGGAGGGCGAGCGCGTGCTGGACATGTGTTGCGCGCCCGGCGGAAAGGCGTCGCACATCGGTACGTTTGCACCGGAGCGCGGATTTCAACGGGATTTGGATGGGTTGGATAGACGGTTATTAATTATTTTTTCTATTAAGGAAAAAATAATAATTAAAAGAAGTGTCGGGCATGGCTAGCCGGCTTTTGTATTTTTGTTGTTGTTGTATTGGTAGCCTTAAAAATAAATGTCTGTACATCATTTGATATTAAGACAATAAACAGATTATATTATATTATTAAGGATACTACTACTAACATTGGGTTTGTAGTAGGGGTGTGCGAATATTCGAAATGGACGAATTATTCAACGAATTATTTTCGAATTGCTTGTATTCGAATTGCGAATAGTGATTTTTAAACTATTCGAATTCGTATTCGAAATCGAAATTTTGTTTTTCGAAAGTGAATTATTCGAAAAATTTGAATAGTTTGAATATTTGGCACCACTGATTAGCACTTTGCTGCAAAAATTCACATTATTATTCTAACTTTTGGCGAATTATTCTAGCCAAACTAATTATGCGATTCGATATTCGACTTATTAAAAATCTTTTTATTCGATATTCGATTCGACTTCGAATTATTATTTTTAAAAAATTCGATTTTAGTTTCCAACCAAGAAAACCACTATTTGCACACCCCTGGTTTGTAGGTTTAGGCAGAGTCCCACCGCTAATGCTAGGGCGTCTGCGTAGCCACCGAGGCCGCAACCCGAAGTGTCGGTTTCACTCGCCAGACAGCGCCCGCAGCTCTTCCGAGCACTTGTTTCTTGCCTTGGAGGTGCCCCCTACAGAGAAGATGTCCCCTATTTAACCCTACAGCGCCACTTCGTCGTAGCAATCGCCGCTTTCAAGCCACGTTAAAAAACAATCACCCGGAAGAGCTGCTGGCGCTGTCTGGCGAGAGAGACCGACACTTCGGGTTGCGGCCTCGGTGGCTACGCAGACGCCCTAGCATTAGCGCTGGGACTCTGCCCAAACCTACAAGCCCAATGCTACTATTTCCAACATGAGGTATTTAGATCCGATGTGGCCCAAGCCAATTTTGCAAGGGATCCGACCGGCGGAATTCCTTTGCCTTGAACGCGGGCAGGGACTGTCTGTGTTTATACTTGGGATGTCTTACAATTATTATTTTTTTACATTTATTATGGAACCGAAATGAAAAATTATTATTGATTTATTAATCGATGTTAGCCAATTATCGCTATAATTGATTTTTTTCTATAAATTCATGGTATCGAGGCAGAGAGGATGTATTCTTAACATCAGAGGTATTTTCACTTGTCAGGTTCACATTTCTTCTGTTATAAATATCTAATACAGCGCTTTTTCAATTTATTTGAAAAGACGCACTCTCTCAAATTGACGGTTAAAGTCTCGAGAATGATTCCCTCCATTGCTACAAAGCTTCAGATAAGCCAGCGCTGCACAGCTGTGTGGGATTTTGTGTAACTAAAATGTAAAAAAGTGCGCCTTCAGCAAATCTTCGTATATCTAAAGACATTATTGGAATTTCGTTGTTTTTGATTATTTTGAAATGGATTAATAGTTTTTTCTCATAATCAACAAGCGAAACGATTAAGTTTAATCGAATACCTAGTTTAAACCATATGCGTGAGGACGGAGATTTGATCTACGATTGCGTGCGGATTGCAGCGTCGGTGATGAAGAACTCGGGGGTGCTGTTCGCCAACGATGTGAACCAGGAGCGAATCAAAGCGGTCGTCGGTAACTTCCACCGTCTGGGCGTCGTCAACTCCGTCATCTGCTCGATGGACGGCCGGAAATTCCCGTCGGTAAGGAACTGACAAAGTTTTGGATTTTCAAGCTCATTTTAGTTTATTTTGTTTAAGAAGATGCCTTTCCGCTGGGAGCGCTGGTGGTCACTGTAGCTTGCACGAGCGCCAACCTGAACCAACTGAAGTCATGTCATCATCTTTACTCCGCCAAGTTGGTTTCTTACACCTTCTAATAGCCCTGGAAAGCTTGCGTTTTTATCTCTCACATTTTTTATTTGTTATTATGAAATACGATTCATGTTGTAATTTTTTGTTTGTAACCGAAATAGTACCTATTTTTTTTCCTGCCATTAAAATTTAGTTTCACGAGTTCGTAGTACACAAGGGGGCAGTCCTTGCAGTGGCATCTTCTCTCACGGGCTGGACTGTAGCACCCCTGAGCTATGCTGTCTTTTCATGCTCTATTTTAAGAGTCGAAATTAAATCTCAGTGTTTCCGTAGCATAGGTAATTTAAATGTGACAGTATATTTAGAGGTGGTTTTCAAAAATCGGTGAGCGGAATGCGGCCACTGATTCAACGGAATATCTCGACCTATACCTAGCAGACCTAGCCAATTCCATTGGTCCTAATTTGTGGTCACAGAAGCTCTCTTCGAGAAAGTGTTTGTTTTTTAATTTTAGGCTAGGAAAATTCTATAAATTAAGCCCCTAAGATGAAGTGGAAAGCCGCTTTCCCCGGAGCGTTCCAGGTCTGCCACTTGTTCAGCCTTTAGTTTTCTGACAGTGAGCACAGCTGGAGTCCATTCGTGCATTCAAAATACGCTGGGATGCTTATCTGCATTAAAAATCTTTGAAATGTGTGGCACTTAAAAATCTTGTATAGGTAAATCCTGACTAAGCATTTCATAATGCTGGAACAGAGGGACTAACAGTCACTTTTAGTGGTCAATCTTTAAATGCTTCTATCGGAAAAGTGTTCACTACATTTAGCAGATAAGCATGTTAATGACAGCTAGTCACATGCTGTAAAACAGATAGTATAAGTTATAACTACAATGGCTCCAACTATCGGCTGCCGAGCGATCATTCCACCTGGTTTGTGAGAGGACTGCGGTTAATATTTCGCCGTCAGGGCTTTCGCATAGTCACGCTACCACTGAATGGACAATCTGCGTAACTTCATTGGCGAAACACACTTAAAACTTGACGCTCGTGTACCCTCGGCAGGTGATGACCGGCTTTGACCGGGTTCTGCTCGACGCCCCGTGCTCGGGCACCGGCATCGCCGCCAAGGACCCGTCGGTGAAGACCGGCAAGGACGAGACGGACATCCAGCGGTGCCAGAACCTACAGCAGCAGCTGCTGCTGGCCGCGATAGACTGCGTCAACGCTCGGTCCAGCACGGGCGGCTACGTCGTGTACTCCACGTGCTCGGTGCTGGTGAGTCTGTCGTTTGGATTCGCGCGGTACACGGGAAGAAAGATGTTGGTGTAATTTGCTCAACTTTGAGATGAGCTCGAAGCTTGAAGCCACATGCACTAGCATGCAGCGCATTAAATTCAAATGCGAATTTGTTTCGGCTTGCATCGTTACTTCATGCTATCTGCTGGCGTGGTCTGGAAATTCATGACGACTACCATATGATGCCACCTCTATCTTGATTTTGCCAAAAATGGACTAGTATCACAGATAAGGTTACACTGACATTCTACCATGTCCATACCTAGCTATGGCTACGGCAAAAATTTGATGCCAGTAATTTCGCCGGCTTTCGCTGGGGTGCGTTGGCAACCTGTTTTAACTTCATCTACCAGGCCATGGCACAAGGTCAATTATAATCGAGGGACCCAATGCTCCTCCGTTGGTTACAGTTACCTTGGTTACAGGTTATTTGACAACTAACAGTATGGGAGTGGAAAATGTGGGTAACCTTATATCTGGGCTAATATTGTATGCCCCCCTCATTTGTAAAACTGCAACTTTTTTATTATTTTGATAAATCACAGGCAATTACAAAGCCATCGGGCGTATAAGGGAGCCGAGAGTGTACCCGGTGCCGGCACACAGCCTGTTCTTGTTCAACAGCACAGAGGGCAGGCCACTGCTTAGGCTTGTCTGTATTGGCTACTCTATGAAGTCTTACGTACTTGGCCTTAATAAATGACATCACAAATACATGACCTGCCAGAATGGCCGTAAACTATGGTAAAATCATGCCGTGGCTTTACGCTTGGCTTGCGACAGTCGTCTCTGCGGCCGCAGTTCTGTGGCACTCTTACGTCAGCCGAGGGTGAACCGATGGACAACGATGATTGTCTCTCCGATTAGAGTGGTTTCGAACTCTGTGCGTGTCTTTCGGCAGCCCGAGGAGAACGAGCGCGTCGTCGACTACGCGCTGAAGATGCGCGACGTCAAGGTCGTGCCGACCGGCCTCGACTTCGGCGCCGAGGGGTTCACCAAGTACCGGCAGTTCAGGTGAGTGCCGGGCACGAAACGCGGGTGGTTTCGAGGAGGAGTCTGCTGATGGGGAATGGAATGGAATGGAATTACAGAACGAAGTCTTAGCGTAAACAGCTCACTTATCTTAAAGTTACGCAAGTCTCTGTAATTCTCCCCCCAGAACCACGGCATAACGCATCTGTCCGACTGAATCAATGGATAACTTACGGCAACTTTAAGATAAGTGACTAAATGTTTCTGTTATACCGAATTAAAAACCATCCAAGTCCATCGTAGAGCTTGCGTAAAGTTACGACGAACAGCTCATCTTATTTTGAAGTTACGAAAAGCTTCTGTAATTCGCCCCCAGAGATGTCTTCGAGGGTAGTTTTTGAAAACTAACTTGCTGGTAAGGATAAGAAAGACAACGCACGAGTCTTGAAAAATTTTTTTTGGTACGTTTTGGCTGTGCTGTGCCTTTGACGTTGGGAAGGTAGACGGGATATAGACTAGCTAGCATCACTGTGGCCAAAGACCTCCGACCGATTTACGAGCGCGATTTAAAAAATTAATTCTTATTTCTTAGTCATGTTTCGGCTGTGCCTTTGACTAGAGGAAGGTCTCCAGGAGGTAGACCTTCCAGACGCGTCGGCTTCACTGGCCCAAGTCGGCCGAACGACATCCGAGCGCATCTCAAGGCCTCCTTGAATTTCTAAGACTCATTTCTGCTTGTTCCATCTTAAGCTCTAGTTTTCATAGAACCGATTGAAATTTGGTTTTGAATGCTTTTCGTTTCGTATTATCTACAAGTTTCTTTTTCGAGGGTTATCGCTCGACGGATGTTGACCGTGTGAATAAAAGAACCAACTGTTCACAAGAAATTCAGGAAGTAGAGGTTAAACCAAATCTTTAGTTATGAAATTTCTTAGACTCATACACATTTTTTTTACGTTAAGACTCGTGTTGTTCACGTTTTTAACGTCAGTCGGGCTATCGCCCTTGAAAAAGTAACTTGTACTACCTCTATGTTACGAAACGTCGGAAAACCAGTTAGATTTTTATTTATCATTCAAATCCCAGTTTGAAATAGTTTTTTTCAATAACTTTTGTTGTTTAAGAGGACAGATTACCTCGCTACCAGATGCGAGCAGCTGCGAGATAGCGCGAATGCAGAGTCTCACGAGTATGCGCTTTTTTACGAAACAGTGAGAGATAAACTATTGAAGTAAGCGAGAAAGTTGTAGATAAAGAATCAATCTGTGTCGGTAACGGACCTTTTTTCTCAATTTTAATCTCCTACATCTCTTTATCGATTCACGAAAGAGTGCAAAATATACCAAAATACAACATTTTTAGAAGCGGTCCCTTTTGCGTCCCTTTAAGACCCAAAAAATGGGAAAACGGGTCCGTTGCCGACACAGATTGATTCTTTATCTACAACTTAATCGCTTTCTTCAATAGTTAATCTCATACGGTTTAGTAAAAAAGCGCATACTCGTGAGACTCTGCATTCGCGCCATCTCGCAGCTGCTCGCATCTGGTAGCGAGGTAGTTTGTCCCCTTAACCTACGTCTTTCAGTTCTGGAATAACACCTTTTAGATCTTTTAGATCTTCCTGAATTTCTAACAAAACCATAGTAGGCTTCCTAAATAATGAAATACAAACCGCCATGGAATCTGTATTGCATATTATTAAAAAAAACCATATAAAATTTAAATCAATCCCATTAACCCCGATTGGGCGCGCGCCTCTGCGCAGGTTCCACCCGACCATGAACCTGGCGCGCCGCTACTACCCGCACACGCACAACATGGACGGCTTCTTCGTGTGCAAGCTCAAGAAGTTCTCGAACCTCAAGTCGACGACGGCGGCCGCCGAGCGCAAGGAGGACGCCGCCGACGCCAAGGCCGGCGCCGCGTCGAGCGCCAAGCAGAAGCGGGCTGCGCCGAAGCGCGAGGGCGCCGCGGAGGTGCCGGCCAAGAGGGCGAAGAAAGGGAAACGGGGGGTGAGTCTAGATGCGAATGGCGTGGGATGGGTTCTTTTACCCTTTGACCACAGATCGAAGGGTTACCCTGATATACTACAATACCGACAGATTTGGCTACGGCACAATATTGATGCTAGTAACTTCGCCGGCAATCGCTGGGGTGCGTTGGCCATCTGTCTTAACATCATCTACCAGGCCATGGCACAAGGTCAATTATAAATTATAATCAAGGGACCCAATTTTCCACTGGTGGCTACAGTTACCTTGGTTACAGGGTGAAATAACGATGAACGGTGGCTCACAGAGTGGTCAAGGAGTGCATTTATGCACATTTTTTTGTTAATATATAGGTGCAATTTTGGTTACACCAGTGATCTAATCAGAAATTAACAGGCCTTGAATGATACCTTGTATATAATATATGAATGATTTTTTGCTGTGGACTTAAATTTTGGGATTTGTTATAATGGTTTTATATTCTAGCTTCGCAGTACTGTGGATTGAATTTGTTTTGTAAGTAGCGTCACTGTAGTTGCTTTAAAAGTGGTCAGGTTTTGTCACTGATTTGGGGAATCAAAAAAAGTTTCTATATTTATTATCCAGCCGTAAGTTAAGCAACAATCTACGTGGGCTGCCATTGGATGGGTGACCACTGACTCCGTCTTCACAGATCCTCATTTGCGATGATTCTTTTTTTTATAATGATTCTCCTTCGTGTTTAAGTTTTCCTACGTAAAAATCATTTTCCTCCTAGCAATTGTCATACCTATTAAGTATTTTATGAGTTTTTAGTTTTTAATCTCGGCAAAATAACAATCTGTGCTAGATTTGACTAATTTCGGTGATTAAAGTTCAATTAAATCCCAGTGTAATTGGTTGGTCACATGTTGCATGATAAGGAATTTGACTATCAAGCACCACTAAGATAAGTATAATCAAAAGGCTGATTGTTTCTTTTTTAAATCTAATTTTAAACATGGACCCTACATTTTTTAATCTCGGTACCAGAGTTTTGATAAAAATATGTAGAAAATAGTTTATGTAAAAAGTGTATGCTGGTTCATTAAATTTTCTACTCGTCTTAACATTGCATCGTGTTTCTTTTCGCAGGGTCCCGAGGAATCAGCGGAGCCGGCGGCCGGAGCTCCGAAGCCCACAAACGGTGTCTTGTCGAAGAAAGCAAGAAAGAAAGCAAAGCTTGCAGTGAAAGCAGAGCAGCCCGAAACCAGCTCCGTTCCCTCGAAGAAAGCTAAGAATTTGCCCAATTCAAAGCCCGTGAAGATGAAGGTCGAAAAGGCAGCAGAAGGAACAGAGGGGCCAAAAACGAATGGAGTACCGAAAAAGAAAAAGGGCAGCGGGACGAAGAGGAATGTAGAAGAAAGTGCGAAGGAGAAAAGTAACGCCGGGGGAAACGTAGCAGGTGTTAAGGCGAAGGGGAAAAAGGCGGTTGGAAATTCGGAGCCCAGAGTGCCGACAAGGAAGAACAGGAACAAGGGAAAACGTTGAGTCCGGTTTCTGCGGCTTTGGGGCGAAGACCACAATATTGAAAACGCTTGTGATTATTCAGTTAGCCATCGACACCGTTTTAAATACGAACGTACGATAATATTATATCTGTTATTAATAAAGTTCCCTACTGATATTTCATGTGTTTTTGTGATTTTCTTCTGACAACTGACTTCCTGAATATCCTAGAATGTAAATTTTTGATTATAGATTTTACTTTTTATGATTTCCTGACACACTGTTCTTTTTATACTTGGGGTAAGTTATCAAACAATATTGTTGAAGGTTATTTTAATTCCTGAATTAACCATGTTATTACCAAGGAGGTAATACGCAGCCGATTGAATTCTAGCTGCTCTCAGTTTGAATCCACTTGGTGGTGCTTCATACAAGAGTATAATTTAAGTATTTACGTAATCTTGATTATTACTTACATTTTCAAAGGTTATCTTTTTTATGGTCGCACTTCTGTCCACTGTCCAGTCTTAAAAATGTGCTCTGTTCCCAATCTCAAATGAGATAATAGTCTGCAATGCATTGCCTTTAAATGTGTAAGGGTAAATTTTTATGATTTTGGGCTTTGTTAGTTTACAGTACCTACCTAGCTGTTATGAGGAAGGAAATAAAACGTAGTAATTATATATAATATTGAAATTTTAAAGCATACTACCAGGTATTTTTAAGTCACATTTCTTATCAATAATTGATTGCTTGATATAACAGAGCTTCCTATTAAATTATGTTAATAGGTAGGTATACTCACAAATTCATCATATTTGACAGTCTATGACCTAATCTCATTTGCCAATCTCCAAAAAATCACAATCCATCCAGCAATCAATCTATATAAATCAATCTAATTGTACCTAGCTTAATCCACGTTGCACATCACTACCCTTGTCTTCCTAGAAAGATAACATGCAACCGCTTTCGCACATGTGTATGTTACATAGTACCTACTTGTGATTTGCAAGCTTATTGAGCCACACATAACTTCATGTGGCTGTGTAACCTATTTAAGCACGATTTACCTTTGCATAAAACACATAACTCTCTGACGCGTAAAGAGGCGTCTTTGTTCCAATTAATCACCCGAGTCAAGAGTGATTAGGGTTTTCAAACTGATAAGTGCTTCATGTATTGGCTGTGATTGCAACCTTGAATAGTTTAGCACGGTAGCGGTAATCGCAGAGGCAATCATAGGACATACTGAGTCTAGAAGCTAGCCAGGCTTCATGTGGATAGGATATCGCGAGAGAGTTTTTTCATTTCATGATGCAAAGATGTCAAGCGTAGACTCACCTTGTACCCTTTGTTTACATGGGACAATAACTGTTTGCTATTAGCGTTCCGTTTTTTATTGACTTCTGCGAGTGATATTTAAGCATTTTCTATAGTCAGTTAGGTATCCCTCCACGTACTATTTTCGTCTCAAAACTACAGGTTTGTACCACATTTTAACTCCATATATTATTAAAGTTATGTATGCACCATTTTATAACGTTGAGATACGTTATAGGCACTTAGTAAATGTTTATAGTCGATTTTTAGATTTCTTGCCTCGTTTACAACTTCATTCACTTCGTACAGTGTTGGACGGGCTACCCAAGGGCCCCGACGTCGAGGAGGCTCTAAGGGCCTCCCACTCCCTTCAATTCCCTAATAAAAATGCCATCGCCTGTTTTGGGGGCCCCCGCGGTCAAATAGCTCAGGGCCCCGACGGCCATCGCCGCCTAGCCGTCCTGGCCATAGTCCGACACTGCCAATTAGTCTTAAGTTGACCAAGCTTAGGTGCATTCTCATTCTCATTTGTCTCCGAAGAAAACTGTAGCAGGGTGAATTTTATTGGCTTTACCTACCTTATATGGGTAGTATAAGTATCATTGTGAAATCTGGATTATAATTTCCACAGAGTTTCCCTTTATAATATAATATAACCTTCTGGAGCAAGACTCAAGAGCAAGCGCCGACTGTTTAAAAATTATCACAATTTTGGTAGTGCCTCGAGGAATTTTGGACCAGTGAGCGAATACATTTTAAAATTTACGACTAGGTAACGAGTCTCTTCGAAATACAGGGGTCGCTATAGAGTCTGTTCTAGAGATGACATTCTCAATTGTACCTATGGTACTTGCTGAAATACCTAGGTGCGTATACAGTCGTGTTAGCCTTACTGTACCACAGCCTGATGGACTCTGATGTATATGCTACTCTATGATATGAGATACCCAAAAAGTGGCTAACTCAAATTAATTCTAGTGAACTGGCGGTATTAAAAACCGTATCATATTATGCATCCGCCGCTTGTTTACAAGCACAGGCGCTAGTTACATCTAGTGAATCGGTGACCACTGAGTATATAAAAGCACGAATCCATGCAAACTCCCATGGGATAACATTAGGTACCTATATTTGAGCTATTACCTCCAAATTGCCCACTTACAAGGTGCAGTTGGTTAAATCACACGTTGCTAAGCATACTGCAACTTTATCTTTACAACCGTGGAGCTTTCGTAACACCATCCTCAAGTTAAGCCCTATTGCTTCGGGTCATGATATTGGGTAGGTGACCGCCATAGGTCACAGTGGTCACAGTAATCTTTTCGAGAGAGAGAGAGAGAGAGAGAGAGAGAGAGAGAGAGAGAGAGAGAGAGAGAGAGAGAGAGAGAGAGAGAGAGAGAGAGAGAGAGAGATTTGAGCTTTAAGGGCTGGATGATTATACACAGTGTGTATAATATAATATGCAATATGTAATGCAACGACTTCACATTCTTTGCTACCTGTTGACAGCCATGATTCATGATCGAAGTTGTCGTCGTTGTAGTTGGCGCTGTTGTCGATGTATACAGTCCTGTCATGACCAGCGGCGAGTTTCCAACGCGTTGTGTGTGATTTTGCTGATAACCAGCCAACGGGTGACTTAATTGCAATCAAAGAAAATGTTCGATAACTGTGTCCACGTGCATTACAGTCATTTACCATCACCATATCATTCGTCACTAAGTAAGGTAGTGGTATAGTGACACAGGTATAACAAACCCAATTGCATGACCCAGCGAAACTCTTCACCCCGTGAAGGTTTAATCGAGATTATCAACAAATAAAGCATATGTGGATGGGATTACCACAGTTGACAAGACGAAAGCTATACCGCTATCGGCGATGGTCGAATTGATGTTATAAAAAATCTCGAAATTGGATTACCACCTATATCTCTTTCATCGCTCTTCGACAGAAGAATTTTACATGCACTCCCTCATAGATTAGGTTCATAAATTTCTAAGACTCATGTCTACTATATCCTATCTTTAGCACTAGTTTTAGCATTGATTCTTTTGTTCACATTTTAATGTCAGTCAAGCTTTCACCCTTGATAAAGTAACTAGCATATGTATGTTACGAAACGTCGGGAAACCAGTGAGACTTTTGATTTAGCATTCAAATCCCAGTTTGAAATAGTTTTTTTCAAGATTAGGTTCATCTTTGTAATAATATTCACCGACGCCATTATTAAGACCATGGAACGAAAGAACCTGATCAAAACAGTGAGTCGCAACACTAAAAATCAATCGATTGTCAATCACGACAGCCATGTCTCGAATGGAACGACTCTACGCGGCGTTTTCGCGCAAGAAGATATTCGACGACGTCGCCGTCAGTCCGCTGAAGAGGGTGCTGGGCATCTTCGACTTGACGGCACTGGGCGTCGGCTCCACCCTCGGCGTGGGTGTCTACGTGTTGGCCGGTGAAGTGGCGAAGACAAGCGCTGGACCGGCAGTCGCCCTATCTTTCCTCATCGCTGCCATCGCGTCCATGTTTGCTGGTGAGCTATGTGAACATAGACAATAACTTGGGCGCTTTTAATGCTATTGGTGTGGTTGTTGGTGATTATTTCATGAAGCTTTATTTTAACTTTCTATTGGTATTTCGTGGTTATAAATCACACAAGTTGTTGCTAAAAGTGTAAGAATTCCTTAGACCCTGGTTTCGTTGCGATCGGACAAACGGTGTGGCCAGATGTTAGTATCCAGTAGGAGGTAAATTCTGCGCGGGAAGCGGCCCGAGGATACGCTCAATATTTCGACGTAACAGGGTTGTTTTACAACGCTTGAAAATACTGGATGAGTGAATATTTTTTGAGATTTGCAAACACACAATTTGTTGCCAAAAGTGTGAGGATTCCGTAGTCATGGGTTTCGTAACGACCGGACAAAAGGTGTGCCCACAAGTTGGTATCCAGTAGGAGGTAAAATTTGAGCGGGAAGTGGCCCGAGTAAGCACTCACTCCAATAGTCTTAATTCTAGAATTTATCTGGTATCCCAGGATCGATCCTTGTATTGGGAGGACCCTGTTTCCATCTTGGTGACCTACTACCTTGGTTGTGACAGTGCCATGACTGCCTTGCATGCAGGATGTATACAGTCGTGTTAGCCTTACTTTACCACAGCCTGCTGGACTTCGAAGTAAAATATCATTAGACTCTTTTACGATTTGTAAAGAGTTGAATGGTAAATAATGGTATTGATAAATACCATTTTTAATTGTAATGATAACAAATTAATCATTTGATTCTATCACAAGGTACTCTATGATATATGAGGTCCCCAAAAAGTGGCAAACTCAGGTTAGTTCAAGTGTACCAGGCAAGGTTTTGGCCACGACTATCCCATAATATCTATTTGTGTGTGGTGTGAGAGCACCATGCCATGCTCTGCATTCGCTTTTTCGGAGTTCCCAAGATTTGGTGCCCGGGGACAGACTATACCAGAAAAAAAGGCCGGGCATTGTTCATTTATCAAAAGGCAATAGCTCCTATAGTTCCTATAAATAAACACTAAAGTTGCCTTAATGTTGCCTTAAAGTTGCCTTAATTGCAATCGGGAGCTCCATGAAACTGAAAACGATTACTCATGAAATAACAAATTTAGAATAATCACTGTAACCAATAACCAGCCCGTCATCCATGGAATGTTTACACTGTAGTCGGTTTAGTATATATTACCTAAACAAAAGTATGATCATGCGCATTTATGACATTGTCATCTTCGAAGTTATTGCGATATTTTAGACTTCAGACGTCAACTCCAGACATTATTTCACAAATTCACATATTTCACACAAAAAAAGTTGTATCCGACACTCCAACAACAGGACTGTTTATTAACGAACGATAAACTATTTTTTGCAATCAATTGATTGTTCTCAAGTGGAAATTTCAACAATCCAGTGTGTGGTGCTGTCAGCATATACACAATCTCGTGAGAGATCGCGAAATTATACGTCAGCGAAAGGCACCGCGGACAGAAAACATTGTTTGCTCCTTGTTTATCTTTGTATTATCTCGCCTATCAGATCGCACTTTATCAGTCATTTGCACTGCTTGCCATGTGCTCATTTTAAAACACATAAAGATTAATTAAAATCTTCATTCATCTATGAATAATTTCATGCGCCGCAATGTTGCCCAAGTAGGTACCTATACCTAATATCCTACCTACATTGCCTATTGGATTTACTACCGAACCTTTCCTTTTTGGTTGCAATGTACTTATTTGTCTGCGCTGTTAATTATTATGTGTTTGAAGTCACCTCATGCCTCCGTAATAGAATGTTGTATTAGGATTGATAAGGATATCGCATGGAGCATTTAATCGCTATTTGATTTACAGCTTTTTCCTATAGCATGTAAAAAACGACGTACAGTATTCTTATACCTATGCTCTGTTGACCTATTTTGGTTATGTGTATATAGGAGCTGAACATTACACATAAAGTCACATGTATTTCAAATTTAATTAGTTGTAGTAACTTATCATGTCCGTGAATTTAGCGTCTTGAGTCGTTAAAGGTCAAATAATTTTTTAATTTTGATCATAAATGCAGTAATTTTCCCTCCTCTTTGGAGAAGGCCAACTTTTATGATGTGGTGTGCAAATTTTTAGCATGCGACAACTTTGCATAAGAAATCTTAGTAGTTGATTTTCTTCATTTCCCACAGCACCTTCCTCAAACCCTATGCTGGGAAATTGGGAGTCAGTTCCATTTTTATCTCATTAGTACCCATTCCAGAACACTCGCTTGTGCCGATGACCCGTTATTTATCTCCCCCCCCCCCCCCCCCCTAGTGCCCCAAGGGAACCACTTGGAGATGGGGATTCAGTGACTTCTAAATCGCTTTTATCGGGTACATGAAACCAAGATATTTCTAGCAGAGACTGCTTTAATTTGAAGAAATAAGATCTAGCATAATTGGTGTAATTAAGGAGGTAGATCACCTCCATATAACAGTTTCAGTAAATCGTCTCCTATCGGCATGAGACACATCACTTGTAAGACACGTATGTAGACCTACAAGCAGTAGGTACACATTTTTTCAAGTTTGGTCGAAAAATTATTTTCAGGTTGGCCAAAATCGCCTAATTAGCACGTTTTTTCTCGAAACAGACCAAAAGTTGCCAACATCTCAAGGCCACACCATTAGAGTTATCATTCCAATATTTCAGTATGTTGCAGACAAAAGACGTAAATAAGGGTGACCATGGCCATTTTCCCCAATTTTTCTTTGCACTTTCGTACACAATGACTCTATAAGGGTAAAAAATGAAGAGTTTTTGGGTATGTTCTTGCATTCCAGGAGCAAATTTTCGGAAAAAGGGCCATGGTCGCCCTTGTTTACGTTTTTTGTCTTCAACATACTGAAATATTGAAATTATAACTTTAACGACGTGGCCTTGAGAACTCGGCAACTTTTGGTCTGAAATGCCACTTTCAGGCGAACTGATCATTTTCCTAACATGCGAAATGTGATTAGGTATAGCCTTAGATTAAGTAATTCTAAGGTATAGCTTGGTACATCAATGTCACAATTTCCGCATAAAACCACGAGTTCTTGTCTATAACTTTACAAGACAATAGGATATAATTTCACTTGTGCATGATTGAGATGCCTTTTAAATTACTGAATAATAAACAGTAGCACATTTTGGATGATATTTTTATATTTATAAAAATACCTTATGAAGGTTTTTTATTTCATATCGAACCCGGTTCAAATTGAACGCAATCGTATTCGTTTTAAAAACACCTCGATGGTCATTTGTGTGCTTTTCAATTATTGCCTACAAATTAGCTTCATTTGCGTTCCGCTAGAGGCAATGTTGCGTCAAAACACCATACAGTATTTGGTTAACTAATAATAATTCTACTACTCATTCCGATAGGAAAACAAGAAGTGAGGGGAATTAATTTTTAGTACGCCATCAATTCCAATATTGGATGATTATTTTCTGTGTTATAGGTAGTATACCAAGCTGGCAAAATAAAATTAAAATACCTTTTTTTATTGAACTTCTTCATCCCAAGTTTTGGTTTTTACCAATGGACATTGACAGGCTGAATTATTTAAGGGACTGCCCGTTTTGGGACTGTTGTGGTGGTAATGCTGATGGTTTTATTTATCATCTGGTTTGCAGTAGCCATCTACTCATATAGTATATATTTTCTTTTGTATCTTTTGCTCACACACAGGCAATTTTGCGTAAGTGAGCTTCCATTTTTGTAACCTGTTACTCTGTTTTCTCTCTTTCTCTCTCATGTATGTACACTTGGAATAAAGAAATATAAAAAATAAAAAATAAACTTTGACGTCTCAGACCGTTGCGTTATGTCGCAGGAATCTGCTACGCCGAATTCGGCGCTCGCGTGCCGAGGGCGGGCAGCGCGTACATCTACAGTTACGTCTCGGTGGGAGAATTCGTGGCGTTCATCATCGGATGGAACCTCGTGCTCGAGTACTGCATCGGTGAGGCTTGCGTACGAATTTGAAAATGTCTTTACTCAGCCTTTGCAATCGTTGACAAGCAAATTTCCTATTAAATTTCTTAGACTCATGTCTTCTAGGTATATCCTATCTTTAGCACTATAGTTTAGAAAAAAAAACTATTTCAAACTGGGATTTGAATGCTTACTCAAAAGTCTCACTGGTTTCCCTGGTTTTCACTGGTTTTCACTGGGAAACCAGTGAGACTTTTGATTTAGCATTCAAATCCCAGTTTGAAATAGTTTTTTTCAAAATTTCCTATTCTTTTTATTTTATGAAATTTTTGTTTGTATGTATTTAGAAGCCACTAGAATATAATTTTGGTGCCCACCCCATGTGATCTGACAGCATGATGACAGCTGACAAGGCTTGGGTTTGTCCTACTTGGACGCTGTACGGCGGCATCCCTTTGATTTTGAGCTTGCTAAGCTAGTTGCATATCCCGGCCAGCAAAGATTGAAGGTTCAGATAGATATGAACATTGTTGATTTTAACCAGCTTGTTTTCTTCCTACCCCAGGGGCGGCCAGTGTCGTCCGTGGACTGAGCACGTACGTGGACTCTCTTCTGGGCAACGTCATGCGTGACTGGTTCATTTCCGTCATGCCCATGAACGTTTCATTTCTGTCGGAGTATCCGGACCTTTTTGCATTCGCCGTCACGATGATATTCGCGGGTAAGTGGTTTCGTACCAATTAGCCGTTCCCTTTTTTATTTAGAAGGAAATAGTTCCATTGGTTACAAATTTTGTTTGTGTAAGATCATGTGCATCTAGATGTTAGTACTACAGGATTCTTATAAATGGTTAGGTGCACACTTTGTGTTTAGGCGTATTTTAAATGTTCTATAATATTTAGTACCTACAACAGAAAATTCATCTTCTCATAACTATGTTCTAAAAAGACAAACTGATCTCAACAAATTTTTTTTTTGTGATTTTCTTTTTTCTATTTGAACTGTAATTGATTGAAGGCTCTGGTCACCAATTTGTTTAAAAATTGTCACAAAAAAAGTAATACCGAGTAGGAAACAAACCCAGGGGAAAAATCCTGAATAGGGGAGTTATTCAAAGTTCCCTCAGTTGTGATTTTACGTTTTAAAACGATATTACTTGTGTTGACACCGTAACTTGTTTTGTAATCCCGTCCCATTACGGCGCTTGCAGTCGGCCTGGCGTTCGGAATGAAGGAGTCCTCGCTGGTGAACAACATCTTCACCGTGCTCAACGTATCCGTCGTCATCTACGTTATCATCTGCGGATGCATCAACGGTAAGTCGAAACCCAAGACCAAAATGTCCTCCATCTCTATCAGGGGCCTTACCTAGCTCGGCCATTTGGAGCGGCTACGAAGCGGCTAATTAGCCGGGCTGGCGGTGTTATATAACCCGAACCTAGAGCGGCCATTTCAACAATGGGCAGTTTGTTGATTTCGTAGCACCACTAGCAACCAGTATTACGGTGGTGCTACGATGATAGCCTAATCTAGAAGGCATACTGCTTTTTGAACGATCATCATTGTGCAGTGAAGTCAAATCAATCAATCTCATGGCTTTTTACTATTTAGTCAGAGTCGATGTGCCCCGGCTATGTAACCCGGCCATAATACTGCCGCTCTAGGTCGGGGTTACTGCTTGGTGCTACGGTGGTATTAATTAGCCAGGGTAGATTGCTAGTAATCCCGGGACTACGAGTGGCCGAGCTAGGGAAGGCCCCAGAGCCTTTCGACCAGAAAAACACAATTTATCACAGCTTGTAGAATCATTTAAAAATCCCAGTGTGAAATTGCTTAATCTTTGAATTATATCCTCATGCAGGTTTCTTACTACCTGGACGACTGTTTGGAAAATTACAGCAATTTTAAATAGCTAAAGCTAAAATTCTGTTTAAGAAAAAATTAACCACATGAAAGAATACAACTACACAGGGCACAATTTAAGGAAAAAAATAATTTCCTGTCTGTAATGAAATAAATCTCTATGAAAAGGTATAAATCAAAATATAGGTAGTGCATTTATAAATCAAATGGAAGAGTACCAATCAGTAATTGGGACGAAGTGCTTCTCTGTCACTGCTCTGTTTGATGAGATTGTCGGCCCTAAAAAGGTCCTGGGTTCTCCTAGGCCCTAGAGTTAGGGTAGAGTAAAGGGTAGAGAACTTAGGCCCTTTTTAGGGCCGACAATCTAATCAAACAGAGCAGTGACCGAGAAGCCCTTCGTACCATATATATATATGCCTACAGCTCTGGAAACCTCCACCAAACCAACAGTAATTAGTAATTAGTTACCAATACTTGAACTGAACTATCGGTTGTGTTCCCTGACAGCCGACTTCCACAACTGGAGCCTGAAGCCGGGCGTGGACTTCCCGGCCGACCTGGTGGAAGCCGGGGCCGGCGGGTACTTCCCGTTCGGATTCGCCGGAGTCATCAAGGTATCGTCTCTGTCTTGCGGCCTTTGGATCTCGGCTCGCTTTTCCGGCGTACAATCGTAACTTTGCTTTTTAACCAAATTGCACGTTAAATTGAGCTGAGTCAAGTATCGGATGGATGATCACCAATCACGAGACCTGCTCTGCTTGGGAAAGAGGGTGGAAGGGTTTTTATTTATTTATTTATTTATTTAAGTAGGTAAGTATTTATTTATTTATTAACGCGGGTCACATTTTTACCGGCCAGTGACCCTTACATGGCAAGGGTGTGGGAAGTTACAATATAATTAATTCCTCACCCCTATGTGCCGATTTCACTGTGAGGAGGTGAGGTTGTTCAAAGGCTCAAAGCCAAAGAAACTACTTGCTTCTATCTTTTTTGTTCACAAAACTATTTTACACTGGGTTTAAAGTATTTTTTTTTAACTAGTTCCAAAGATTGGAAAAGTAAACAAAATTTAATCTGTTTTGTTCCTCCAATTGTGATTTAAATGCATGCCATTTTATTTTTCAAAATGCATGAAATTAAATCTGTACGCTTTAACATATCGTAAAATAGCATGTCCAAATTGCAATGAAGTCTCAACATTTTCCAAGCTCGTAATAAGAATGTGGAATTGAAATTGAAACCATGGCGCAGGGAGCCGCTAAATGCTTCTACGGCTTCATCGGCTTCGACTGCATCGCCACCGCGGGCGAAGAGGCCAAGAACCCGAAGCGCACGATTCCGCTATCCATCGTCATCTCGCTGACGATCATCTTCATCGCCTACTTCGGCATCTCTTCCGTGCTCACTCTCATGTGGCCGTACTACCTTCAGGTAAGCTGCATTATTATGAACGGTAGTAATTAGCTGCGAGATGGAGCGAATGCAGAGTCTTACGAGTAGGTATGCGCTTTTTTACAAAACCGTAAGAGATAAACTATTGAAGTAAGCAAGAGAGTTGTAGATAAAGAATCAATTTGTGTCGGTAATAGAGCCTTTTGCTCGCATCTGGCAGCGAGGTAGTCTGTCCCTATAAGAACTAGGTTAGTGGTTTAAGGACTGGCTGTGCTTGTATCACATTTAGTACAATTCTTTAGAGGAAAGAGTCCTGAAACATAAGCGTGCTTTCGAGTTTCGTGAAATTAATATTCTGTCTGTCACGTGATTAGCAACGATCCTACACAAGTTTTATAATTTTGAAGCGAACCCTTTTGTATGACGATTTGTTTGTTACTTTCAGGACCCAGAAGCACCCTTGCCGTTTGTCTTCGACCAGATTGGGTGGTACACCGCAAAATGGATTGTCAGTATCGGCGCCATCTTTGGTCTGCTTGCGAGGTAAGTGTATAAATTATATCTATACTTGACAAACGTAACAGTTATATGTAATCGCTATGCGGGTGCCTGAGCTCCTTGATTTGACGATAGGGCTGTTGCATTTCCCAATAAACTTAGTGGGTAACCATATGTCTGTGGTACCTTCTATCACTGCTCCGGTACGAGATAGGCAACTAGTATGCCGTGCCAGCTCTCACTGCGCTCAACATGTATGTTGCCGTTTTTCCGTTATATTAAAATTGAATAAACATTCAAACAAACAAACAAACAAACAAACAAACTAGGGGATTATTTAGCTACTTTTAAAATTTAATTTACTTATTTAGAATGTACCTACTAGTAAATATTAAATCTTTTAAATAGCAATACATAACGACATAATCATGGTTATAGAGTTGATCTGACCGATGATCACAGCTGGTAAGGCCTATACTTTAATGTTGCATGGGAAACATACAGCGTTGAGCTAGTTGCGTATCCCGGCTAGCAATGGTCGAAGGTGGTACTACCATATTTCGGTAATAAACCGGACAAAAGAAAAAAAAAGTATTATTATTATTATTATTATTATTATTATTATTATTATTATTATTATTATTATTATTATTATTATTATTACTAGGGCTTCGCGAACGCAATTTGTGTTGCGTTGAAGATGAGCGTAGGTAGCGGTTTGTGTATAGCCTACGAAACCAAGGAGCACCAAGCCTGACATTGCCTACTCGAAAATTGTGATCAATTGGAAATGTGGTCGGATTCTGACGTTCCTTTGTTTCTCTCCGAGCTGTCAGATGGGGAAAAAATGCAGATTATGAACTCATTGAGTACGTGTCCCCCGCCTGGCTTCCAGCTTGTTCGGCTCGCTGTACCCGCTGCCCCGCATCCTCTACGCCATGTCGTCGGACGGCCTCCTCTTCGACTTCCTCGGTCGGATCCACCCGCGGTTCCGAACGCCGGTCTGGGGCACGCTGGTCGCCGGCCTCGTCACCGCGACCATGGCCATGATGTTCGACTTGTCGCAGCTCGTCTCGATGATGTCCATCGGCACGCTGATGGCGTATTCCATCGTCGCCGTCTGCGTCGCCCTGCTCAGGTTAAAGATTTCTCTTCTGTCATGAAGAGCTAGGCTTCTTTGGTCGTGTCTTAATTTGGTATTTTATTATTATTTTATTTATTTATTCATTTGTTTTGAGTTACATGTTATACTCGGTTACAAAGTTTTACATCTTAATGTCATCTAAGTACAATTATACTTTTAGATTTTTAATTTGAGTTTTGAATTTATTTACACTCTCCGCGATGGGATCCACTGTGGTCTCGCATACTTGCCTTTGACAATTGATGTCACAAGTACTGTTCAAAGTGAAATGTCAACATAGGTGTTTCAAATCCTGTGTTTGTGACTATATTGACAAGCCTGGTAATGATTTGTTATGGCATACAGAATCGCAGTTGTAGGTACCGGTACGAATATAATATTGTGAAATGAAGTCACCAACAACAAGAAGACATCGGTACAGACAAAATACGCTAAAAGGAGACGGCCATTTTATTTCATTTCACACAGGCTGCATCATCATATACCATAACAGAAAAACAAAATAGCCAAACAGAAACAAAAAGCATTCCCTTGATTAGCCTTCATCCTGATATGTATTTTTAAAATGCTATTTTCCCTTTACATTGACAGGTTTAAAGAGGTAGCCGATGCTAACACTCCTTTGGTGAAGCCATCCAACAGCAGTTTCAAGGACGTCGTCTTTCAAACGGTGAACGCAAACAAGCACCAGACGACGACCCGGCTTTCGGAGCGGCTCGTCATGTGGTGTCTCATCGCTTTCTGTGCGTAAATAACGTAAAATCAAGTAAACGAAACCTGTGACACCTTTTGCTTACCACTACTCACTTAAATAATGATTTTAAGATAACTAAATATAAGAATTCTGCTCATTCCTTGTGCATTAAATTTAGCGCAAAAGTTTATTGCACAGTTTTTTCTTTCTTATATATATTGACAAAGTCTTTGAACTTATACACTTTAAATGCAAAATTCTACCAAGCATTTGGAAAATTCAATGCGCAATAGGGAATTCTCTTTAAATTTCAAAACATGATTGTATACTTTTGCGTGGAAAATAAAAGTTCGCGTATTTTTTTAAATCATTCTAAAGTAAATTTTATAGAAGATACAACCATATAAAAAGTTGGTGTGTGGACCTCGCGCGAAAAAAAGGACTGGCCTGTTTACCATGACAACGCATGAGTAGTGACATCAGTGCCTGGATACTATTGCACGGCCAGCATGGGCAGATCCCTCAAATCACCTGACAACGCATGAGTAGTGACGTCAGTACCTGGATACTATTGCACGGCCAGCATGGGCAGATCCCTCTAATCACCTGACAACGCATGAGTAGTGACGTCAGTACCTGGATACGATTGCACGGCCAGCATGGGCAGATCCCTCAAATCACCTGACAACGCATGAGTAGTGACGTCAGTACCTGGATACTATTGCACGGCCAGCATGGGCAGATCCCTCAAATCACCTGACAACGCATGAGTAGTGACGTCAGTACCTGGATACTATTGCACGGCCAGCATGGGCAGATCCCTCAAATCACCTGACAACGCATGAGTAGTGACGTCAGTACCTGGATACTATTGCACGGCCAGCATGGGCAGATCCCTCAAATCACCTGATAACGCATGAGTAGTGACGTCAGTACCTGGATACTATTGCACGGCCAGCATGGGCAGATCCCTCAAATTACCCGAGTTCTGACGCCAGAGTTGACTTGTGTCGTTTTTGCCCTGACTTAAAAACTCGTATTTTAGTCATTATCAAATCAGATTTAAATCGAAGAGTAATTATCCGATCAGGAAAGTAAAAAATGTGTAGTATTTTAAATTAATATTGCAATTTAGAAAAATGGTTGGCTAATAGATTCACATTTAAGGAGAATTCCCTATTCTACAGTGCAAATGCTAGGATCAATCTTCAGCATGATTTCTGTTTTCGACAATCTTACATTACCGCTCCAGTGAATGCACTTTTCCAGGCTTGGTGACAATCTGCGAGCTGTCGATCGTGATCTGGTGGATCGACGGGCTGTCCAACGGAGACCCTGCTGCAATCGTGATGCTCACTCTGACGTCGTTGGTACTCGTCGGCTTGCTCGTCATCATCCGGCTGCAGCCGAAATCATTGGCCGAGCTCACATTCACGGTCAGTTACTGACGGGAGTAACAGTACCTTCATTTAAGCTGGACAACAATGGGTTACATGTTTTGAAATAAGGCAATAATATCTTGAGCCGCAAAACCATGACTCGGTTTACCATGACTCAGTTAACCATGACTCGGTTTACCATGACTCAGTTTACACATGTATTTTGTCTTCATAAAACCTTGATAAATTAAAAAACAAAAAAACAACACACACACACACACACAGCATAGGCTGTACACTTTGCAGCATTTAGCAAGTCATGCTTTGAGCTGGACAACAAACAATTTCAAGCTGTACCTACTTTGAGGGTTGAGCACGACCAACATGAACCTTTGCCAACAAATTGGGATAGACGTTTGGGATACAGACCCTTTTGTCAAAGGAGTGATTCCCTTGGCTGATTCCTTTTCCAGACACTAGACATACTGGAAAATGTAGCCGGCGTCTTTATTTGCATCGTCTGCCTTTATTCCAGGTGCCGTTTGTGCCGTTCATCCCCGGAGCAAGTATCCTGATCAACTTCTACCTGATGCTGGCCCTCGATGCTGCTACCTGGTGGAGGTTCCTCATCTGGATGGTCATAGGTTTGTGTCCTGCACACTGATTGATATAGTTATATATGAGAGAATTTAGTGTTTATCAATATCAATAACAATAAGTAACCCAGGGCCTTGACGATCCGTTTAGGTACGTACCCTTCACGGTATCAGGGACGTTAATGAAAAAGGGAAGATGTGGCAAATTTTTGGAAATATAGTGTGACCCAGAAAGTTATTGTTAAGAGTAGGTAATACAGATACAGATGTAAATGTATAAAATGTATCTAATTTGTTATTTATTTATTACCATTACCTACCTAATTGTTTACTGTCACAACTGTTGTCACGGTTCGTTGTGTTACACTTACAGTATTGTATTAACCACTTTAATAATCACATCTCGAGATAAAATTCGCAGTGGAGGCATGGCCATGTTGGAGGATGAGCTAGTTAAGTTGTGCTCATATCTATCAATGTAAGGAAGACTGTATTTAATAGAATGGAATAATACAAAACATTTTTTATTATTTTACTAAACTTTTTCCTCGTTGGGGTTTTCCAGGTTTCGCAATCTACTTTGGCTTCGGAATAAGAAACAGCAAAGAAGGGGCTCGCAACAAGGAGAAGAAGACGCTAGCGGGAATCGAGAACTTGAACTACGTGATCGAATCGGAAGGCGACGCAACAAAAGTCGCGTGATAATGGCTTGCCTCCTTGCGCTAGGAGGTTGAAGTGAAGAAGATTCAGTCAATCCACTCCGGCCATTTGCAAACACATTCGACAATTGAATGAAACTCCTTTTGGATGACTCTTTTGTTAAAATGGTTTGTGAAACTGCAATGCTGGCAAGCCTACAAGCTTAAAGTGGTTACTAACCGAGGCTGAAGATGTTTCTTGCCGAAATGTATCATGCTTGTGAGCTGAACGAAGTTTTTAGCGCTGTTTATTTTCATGAGCATACAAAGAAATGATCGCTCTTCACAAGTCATTACACTGTTATTGCCAATTTTTTCTCAATTAAAAAATAATAACGTGAACAACAATGCCGTAGATCCAATGAAGCCGATTTTTATTTTTTGTTCATCTTTTACTTTTGGTACTTTTTACATGTAACTCTTGTCAGAGGTCCTATCCAATGGGGACATGAATGTCCTGTGAGATGATGACACTATGCTGTTGTTTATGCAGCAGTCTGCGGTTTACTCGCAGACACAACATCCACTTTATTAATTGAGCTAACAAGATGAATTGATATTACCCAAATTTTAAAGCGTTGATGAACATTGGTGTAAAAAAGTTTCACCTACACTTTAACTTCATACAAAGGCCAATGCACTGTGTCATCTATCCATGTGGACCTATAGGTAAGACCACCATGCTCTATTATTGACAATAAATTATAGCTTTTCCATGAAATTCTCATCAAGTTAATCTACCTGGTATACCAATGGTCTTTACCATCTCATTATTATCCACCCTGCCATTTCCAAATAATTGGTCATCTGGTCCATCTAAGCACATCCAGAAGAATCAAAATTTAACCCTATCGAACTGTTCGGAAGGAGACTTTCTCTAAGAATGGTAGCATTTATCGTGCGCTTCGATTCCGTCATCCGAATAACTCTAGCATCACCTCTTCTGATAGCTGCCATGATAGTTTCCGCACATTGACACTTATCCGCCTCGGTGTTTGCAGCCAGCAATCTCTTGAGTTCCTTCTCGTATTCCGTGGTCATCGGCTCAGTTTCTACGTCCAGAGGAGTAGCGAATACTTCATCGGCACCATCCTGCAATGGAATTGCAAGGGTGAGCAAGATGTAGGTACTTGTGGAAGAAAATTAGTTTCTAGATTTACTAGATCCAAGTGAATTTTACCAAGTTTTTCAACTCTGTGGTTAAGACCCCAACTTGGAGTAGAAAACCTTGGTAAAACCAAGCATGGGCCTAAACAGAATGACAACAACAGTTTATTTGCAACTTTATTTGTAACTAATACAAAAAGGCGATATTCAGTATAGAAATACTGTTCTTCCATACAGCCAACAAATAACAAATATACCGTATAAATCAATATAACAAAAATAGTTAAGTAATTATCTAAATATTATAATTTTCACAGTTTTTAAAACACTAAATAGAAAACTTTTTAAAATCTTCTTTTGTAGAGTTGTAGCTAGTTGGTGCTGCAATAGAAAATTAACCTTTGCATTTTTCAGTCTTGTGTTTGCTAATTATCAATTTTCCTGTGTTTCGGGCTAGGAAGTTAAGTGTAGAACTGATTTTATTAAGTGTATTAAATTGGATGGTTGGTTTATGAGTCCTCAAATATCAATATTGTCTTCAAGATAGATAGAGATTTCCGGCAACGCCTCAGAGTGGTGACATTGAAAACAGAGCAGGGGTGCGATTGTGTAACTTTGTGATCTCAAAATCATTCATTTTCAATTTCACTGCCTATGGTTTAACACGGGCAGTGATTTGAAATCGAGTGCTTTCGAGCCAAATCAAACGAAAAAAAGTTACACAATCGCACAGCTGTCCAGGACTCACGTCGGGCGTCGGTTCCGGCTCTTTCCCCCTGACGTAGCGTCCGTTGAGCAGCGGCTCTTCTCCGAATTCGTTCCTCGCCACGAGCAAGTCGAGCAGGAGATGCTTCTCGTCCGCGCTGATTTGCGACTCCCTCTCGGCTGCAGGCATGAAACGCCAGTGAACACCGGAAATTCTCGCAATGTGGTAAAGAATTGATATCTCTTACGAAAATAATTTACATTGTATATCCCATTTTAAAGGACCATTTACGTCTTGAATTTAACTCTTTTCATCAATTTGGTTGCCATCGTCTTTAGACTGTAAAGAAAACTTCTTGATGTCCACCGCCATCCGTACAGATGTTTTTTGACCCCTAGCACCATTCAAACTTCTTGATTACTGCATGTATGTAATTAGCATGTTGCATATTTCTCGTGCAGTGCCGCTCTGAGCGTGCCGCGCCGAGCCGTAGCGGCAGCGACAGCGCTCGTACAGGAGATTCGGTAAGGCGGGGATGGAATCACTGTACAAAGAGAATCGTACTCATCTCGCAGATTGCGCCGCGGAGAAAGCTAAACGTCTTAGATAATTAATTACAAATCCATATTTTCAGAAAATTCTTAAAAATATGCCAATTTCTATTCATACTTTAGTTACAAATCTATGGTAAAAATTCATTTCACGAGGTAAATGGTCCTTTAAATTATAAGCATAGATGGATGTGACCCAACGACCTGTGGGGTCGTGCCCAGCATGGAAGATGGCTCGTTCGTACGGGGTCCAGGCGCTCTCGTGACCGACCCACGCGGTCAGCAGTTTATCCGCTACTGCGCGGGGAAACGGACGAATGCGGTTCGCGTGGGTCTCCCACGCTTTGATCAGCTCCGGGCAGCGGGTGCTGTCGTAGAGGCCATCGCTAGAAGGGATTTGGAAGAAGGGAAATATCGGCATAATATTAAGTTTGATATTTTGGTTTGTTTAAAATTTAAATCCATCAAATTTTGAGAAAGTAACTTACGTATCCGTGTCAAAAGGTATAGTATGTTACTGCAGACCAAAATTTTGCAACCTCTAAGATCAAATCCATTTAAATATCTAAGACGGTCCTAATTTAGCACCAGTTTTGTAAAACAACGGTTTATAACTGCATTTTTTCAAAGTTTGTTTTCAATTTTAACTGGCTGCTTGACAAGAGACATTGAAGAGTTGCAACTCATGCACCTGTTTCTGAAAGCGCCCACATCATTGATGCCATCCTCGGTCTGACCAGTAAGATCACCTTCGTTGACCGTGTTGTCTTTGTGCACCGACTTAGTCGAACGTTCAGTGGGCGCAGCTTCGTTAGCGGGAACGGCCGGCAATTTCACTCCAGTAGTGTTCAAAGATGGATCGATGAAAAGTTTGCGTTCTTCGGCTGTCCAGTGGCCAACACGTGCAAACCTGGGAATGCGGCAGAGTTAGCAGTCAACTCAACATAAGTTCTTTTCAAGTTCATGCATTTGGCAGACAAGGCCATGTGTCGGCACCAGGTTTACCCTCGGATCCCTTGTAGGTGAACTTTTTCTTTATCATCTAGTAATTCACTCGGATCCCTTCTAGGTGAACTTTTTCTTTATCATCTAGTAATTCACCCACAGCCACCACATAGGTCTTGGATCACTTCATTAAGCCCTTCGTTATTGGAGAAGCAGGTAAAACCGTCTTTGATGAAGGAAATTCCAATAAACTGTTTATGAACAGGCTGAGTGCAACCATTCTGTTCCCGATGTAATCAATGTTTGTGTAAATTAGCACCCACTTTAGTTTATAATGCCAGAAATAAATATAGTTGCGAAGCATCCCAATTTTCTCATCATTACGTGTAGGTTAAAAACATTGAGTTTAAAACCTATAAACTCAATGGTATAGAGGTAACCATGCTAGGTATGTTATTGAGATGTAGACATGTGCAATGGTCTATCTTTAGGTAGGTATCAATTTGTAAGTACCTACCAATATTGATCAATTAATAGGTGCATAGTTAGTATGTGCAATCTTGTAAATTGAAAATGCAGCAAAAGAATGCGTACCAACGTTTCAAGAGACTGCTCTGTTCCTGTGCCGACCACGGCGCGAGCCTTCCTACGCGAACGCGCCACCGTTCCAGGAGCCCCGCGCGGAACGCGAGGTCGGTGTCGAAGCACATGTCGTGCAAGCGGTTGTACTCGGCGTCGCTGATTGGGGGTGGAGGCGTGATGTGGGGGCGGAGGGACGAGAGGAGGTGAGCGTCAATGCCGTCGATGGTAGCTGGACGGGAATTTTTTTGGATGTTGGGGTTGGTTTTTTTTTGGGTTGGATTTCAGAATAAGTTCCAAGGTTTGTTTACTTTTCTATAACATTGTTAAGAGAGGGTTGAAGTGGGAGATTTTTGCTGCTATAGATCTACCCCTAATTCCTTGATAGGATACTTTATACATCAGTTTACTTTTTTTTAGAAAGGTAGTGGACCTAATAAAATTAATGCGATGTAAGAATGACATCATTATAGGTACCGGATTAAAAATAAAATAAGCATTGCATTGAAAAATGTTGGGGTCATTAAGGTAGTGGTACTACCTACCTACCAATCACAGAGTTTATTTTCTCATGTGTACTGTACGCAGTAAACATGATTATTTTTTAATTTTAATAAAATAATAAGTGGGCAGTTGCTGGATACACAATAATGATGAAAAACTACTGCATGCTATATTTCTTACTTTTTACAGCTCTAGTTTTTTTGTTGTTGCTCGATATTTTTATGGAATGTTTAGAAGCTTTCGCCGAGTTACTGGTTTCAAATTCGGGTCCTACGTAGTCTTGATAGTAGAAAGATCCAGGCGTCATGATGACGAAACGGTCAACAACAGATATTGTGATACTTTAAGACAACTGCATACTACATTACCACAGCCAGATTGAAGCCTATGTGCTTTTGCACATTTTCTAACAACTTGTTGCTTTTCTGCCCTGCATGGAATCATGACATGTTAGAGTACCTAATGAAACCTATGGTTCCTTAGACATCTTCATCTTCAACAGTGTTTGTGTCTTTGGTGTTTATCATCGCCCCATTGCAAAAAGTAAAAAGTAAAATCTTTTACTGCCTTATTTTTTGTCTTAATATTAACAGTCCCATACCATGAGCATGAGATTGAGCCAAAGATGCAAAATAGCAAACACTATTAAACAATTCAAAGTTTCGTGGGAAGGTTCATTCATCAGCTGCTTTCAGGTTAGGTTAGAGTGAGCCGCTGGACTAGCCCACCTGGTTTTCAGTTTCTTTAATCTGTGTGTGGATGGAGGTGTGGTACTCTAGCACAGTTAAAACGTTCTATTCAATTGTTATAGATAGATTAATTTTTCGTGACCATGATTAGAGCTCGCCCAGAACTGTTTTGCGTATACGGTAATTGCGAGCTCATGCAAAGTTCCTTGCCAACAAATGTTCGGTTTGTAGCATTCCCTCAACCATGTGCAGATTTCCTTGCTTCTGTTTCTGAAGTATGTGAAGGTGTGAAATCATATGGCCACAATGTGCAGCTATGTGAACAATGTAGTGTGTGTTTAAAATGGATTGATCTCTGTGATAACCATGGGAAACTACAAAGTTTGATTTATATAAACTGTCAAACATACATATGTTCGACCCATTTTGTAGGTGGAAAAGGACCAAGTGAAATGCATCCTGACCCTCTTCCGGCTGTCATGGTGAGATATTAGTTAACTTAATGACTAATTAAATTTTGTAGAAACTTGTGTATAGGCACCAGAACAGTAGTCAGGTTCAACCAGGGAAGAACAATTTTTTCTGGGGACCCCTTCTAAATGTCCTTCCAACAAGCACCCAAATCATAATGCCGAGGATTAGGTGGTGATAGGCCGGATGGTGCAATGCAAATGAAAATTTGCTGACGTGATTAAAGAATTCTGATAATTATTATTATAAACGAACTTTGTGACAATAATAGAAAATTGATTGCATAGGGCTTTCCAAAATGGACCATTTTTCAGATTTCTGGCATTTTAATCTGTTTTTCAAAATATATCTGGCAGGTACCTACCTAGTTATACACTATAAAATGGCCCAACTCTAAAGTTCATGCCAAGGTTTATAGAGTTGTAATAGTTGTATAGAATATTGAAGTGTTAGCGATCCACTGTCGTTTTTATTTACCTATTTTTATTTATTTATTTATTTATTTCCTTCCATACATTAACATTCACCATAAGAAAGACGTCATCTGATTTAGGGGTTACAATTCTTAGTATCACATTTCAGGCTTGTATTTTCTTAGAACTCGTCTAGTGTGTAAAAAACATTCATTACTAAAAATTCTTTCAATCATGCTTTTGAGTGTTGTCCTTGATTCTAGCATTTTCTGTGGCAACCTATTGTAAATTCTTTTGGCCATGGTTAACACAGCGTTGTCGGTTGTTTGCAGCCGGTGTTGCCTTGTCGCTAGTAGTTTGGCCTGCCTTGTGTCGTGAGGGTGACTGTCCTTGCCTTGTCTTAGTTAGTTCGACCTGTCTTGTGTCGTGAGGGTGACTGTTCTTGCCTTGCTTGAATAATGTTTTGCTGTCCCATACAAAGAATGCCACTGCCAGTATGTAGGTAGACCTTACATCCTTACTGGCTTTCAAATCTGAAAACTGAAAATACTCGACGTTTTTCCAGGATGCAAGAGATGCCGAGTTGGACCCATTGATGGATGTCAAAGAGGAAACGAAGGTGCCACCACAGGACATGGTACTCAAATCATTTGCAATCAAAGCTGAAGATTGTGCCAGTTTAGTGGACCATGCCTACAGTTACAAGAGCCCTTGGCACTTCGATAATCAGGAAACATTTGGGAACATGATGACATTGAAAAAGTTGGGGCATGAAATGCTCGATCAACGTCGAAGTGTTAAATATGATAGGGAAAGTTTGTCTGTGTTTAAATTTAATAAGCATCTTGTTGAGAAGTGTTGTGTCTTGGACAGAGAATTAAACGTTAACATCTTTGTACAAGGTCAAAAAGTCGGCCCCAAAAATAGAATTTGGGAAATGTATCCAAAAGTTTGGGATGTAGAGATGGACTTTGGCAGTTTCATAGAAGATCTGTTCGACAATTGGTATATTTGCACGCCTTTTGCCAAGGAAAAGTCACTGCTAGATGCCATAGTTTCGGCATTGCGAGCCGACGGACAAGAGAACAAGTACAAATACGACGCCGTATCAAAGTGCATCAGATCTGTCGACTGTCCATATCTTTCCACAAAAACCGTTTGTTACTACTGTCATAAGTTAGAAACATACCTCGAATCGCAGTCGCCAGAAGAGAGCCAAAGAGAGGAGCAAGTAAATAAATTAGCCGATTTGCTATGTACATTTCCTATGTGTTGTCACTTTGCTATGAGCAAACTAAAAAAAAACTCAGAAGAGGGGTGTCAACGCATATTAGACACCGTTATAGTTGAGGAAGACAGTCTTCCGATAGTTGATATGACAATGTGGTTCTACCAAGAACTTATCAATGCGAAAAGGGCAAAACCTCCGAGCAGCTACGATTGGGACCCGAAGATGATAAATTGGTGTAATAAACTAAATCAACATTCAGAACACTGTTATGGGAAACTACGAAAGATCATAAATGTTCCGTCGGTCGAGGTGCTTAACGAACGGAACAGGCCGCAAACAGTTGGCAAACAGTCGGCAGATGCAGATCCAAGTCGACAGGCTCCCGCACTTCAGATTCGGAAAGACCTCTTCTACAACGATGGTGAGTCAATTCACTTATTTGTAACTTTAATTAGGTTACCTACGAAACGTTTCGAAGAACTGGTGTCTTCAAAGAAGGTCCTCATGTAGTCATGTACTATTTATACCCAAGCATAGATGAGTTTCAATTATGTTGAAATGAAGGTAATACGCTGCTATTAATTACTAAAATTATCCAAGGTTCTTTATCCTGGAGAAGGAGAGTGGATTTGCATCTTCCTCAAAGACCCACAAAGACTTCATGGGCAGTTTTGAAACTCTAATCTCATGTCTAGCAGCACTCTCCGTCTTAACGTGAAATGGATTTTAGGCCATCTAATGGCTCAATTTTAAAACTCGTTTTCTGCCAATACCTGTGTCTGAGGTTGGGCCTCTTGGGAGCTCAGTGTCTCATTTATGAGTTTCCTACACAAAATGCAAATTGGGGAAACTGTCGCAAAGCTTACTGATAACTACTGTACACTTACGACTTCTTTACTTCTCCGAAGTTCTCCATTTCGTAGTCAAAAGCCACGCTCAGCCCCAACGGATGTGCAGAGACCGATTTCAACACAGATTTCTTTTCATTCGTGTTGAGATCGGAACTGTTGGCCACAGTCTCGTTCAAGAAGCTGCAAAAAATTGGGAATTGAGATTTTAGAATACGTTTACACCATCAGTCAGTTGCTTAAGAGCATTGCAAACGATTGGATTCACAAGCCAGGCTGCGTGGCCAGGGGTCGGTGCAGAGGTTCACTCGGGAACTTCCTACACCAACAATTATTAATGTACAAATCTGGAAAAAAACCATATACCGAGAAAGAATCACTGGGTGTCAGATGATAGTTTTTAATGCAAGTTATTGCATACTTTTTCCATACGAGTTACGTAAAAATGCCGTAAATCTGGTATTTTAGGCAATTTTTGAAAATGCACACCTCTGTCATTTTCGGAAGTATAATAACCTAACCCACCATCCAACATCCAACAACCCTTCAACTACACAAGTATATTTCCAAAACTCTGTGTTATAATTTGTGGCCAGGAGAAGTTCCCGCGTGAACCTCCGCGTATGACGAAAACATTAGCGTTTCGTTTCCTCGTAACGGTTTACTTGTGGCAAAGAACCTTACTATTACTAACTAAGGGCTATATGGCTCTGGTCTGGTGCTATTTGAAAGATGAGCCAGTGACGATTGAGAATTTGAGGAAGAAATGCTAGATGTTTGTTCCTCCAACCTTTCTTGTCACTGCTAATGCTTAAAATGGCATAAAACCCTGCTGGATATAGCTGTACCATTGGGCTGATAGCCAATGGCTGTACAGTTAACAATAAGGACAATCTGTAGATTAAATCCAGTACAATTGGCAAGTTGTCGTGATTTCGTATGCTGCCAACATATAGGTAGGTGGACCAATTTTATTTGAATTATTTGGCTTCTCTAAGACCAAATTTATGGCAGGGAATCTAGGATCAATGGTTTGTAAGCTGTAACCGTATGGTGGAGTGTCAGGAAATCGGTGGTCCCTTATGATTGCAGCCAGTCTAGGTCCTCGCAGCATGCCAATTCTCTGACGATTGCAGATCTCTCCCAAGGAATGATTTTCCGTGGTTGCTCGCGGAAGAAGTCATAAACGGACGAGTTTCCGTACCGGCGCGGTGCAGTAGTAGGCATCTCGTAAGTCGGGATCAATCCTGGGATAAAACACGGAAGTTGCAATATTTGACAGAAATCATACCAATGTGCATATTGTTTTGTAGATTCTTGTTTCGGTGTTTCTATGAAAAGAATTGATTCCGATTCAGGTCCGTGAAAATGTTATCAAAACAACAAATAAACACAAAAACATTCTTCGTTCATGTAACCGAAATGAACTGTTATTTTTCAACTAAGAAAATGGATCGGGTCTAGTTTTAAGCAAACTACCAATGACAATCAAATGAATTGAATTGAACGACTTCCTGGAACAACATCTCCATTTACAAATTCCATATTTTCTCTTGGTGGAAAGCTGTTGCTCGTGGATGTAAAGCTCTATTCATTTGATCAGGACAATCTCCTAACTCATTTCCATTATGGTTTCAAAACTCGGTCGGTGCTAATGAACCACTTGATGCGTACGGGCTGTTCCCTGGTTCTGTCATCCACCGACTGACGCTCGATGCACTCATTCTTCCAGACGTGGTTGCTCTTTTGGCGGCAAAGCCGTGGCCGTCCTCTAAATACCGGCTGTCTTCTTCTCCGCCGGGTTTGAATTGGTTGGTAAACGCTAGCAGTTGGTAGTCGAAGTCGTCGAGTGACAAACTTTGACTTGCTGCCGTTGCCAAGGCCATGAAGAATTCAAGGACATGGATAGTAGCCATCTGGCAAATAGGAAATTATTGGTTTTATTAATATTTTTTTGTTAATTTTTCTGGTATGTGCACTGTTGTCAGGTGAAAATATGTTGAAATGAGTGCTGACAAATATTATCAATGACATTACTTACCATATCCAATCGACTGTCACCAGCCGTAGGCTCTGGCTTTGGGATGGCAGTCATAAAGTCAAAATATATCTACGGTTTATATATGAATGTCGCGGAGGAATAATGCTGAGGGTGCATGGTGGGTTTATGAATAGGTACTCGTGTTTTAATTAATTTGCGAAATTAAATATATCTTGCGTTCGTAGGGTTATTTCTAATAAATTATAGCTGACTTTTGTTGCCCATCCCTGCAATTACGCTCGTTTAAAATGTCTGTAGTTATAAAGTTAGGGGTTTATTTGATGTTCATGTTCAGCTGTTTACGTATGTATACGTAAACGGCTACGTAATACGTAAGTTGCTTATTTTCTAAATTTGGGAAACTGTTAAATTCACATAATTTAACAACACACTTGTTTCCCCACTGTTCTCCAGTTTGAATGTCAGTGTGGCAGTTGCTATCAACGCTGCTAGGTATAAGAAACACGTGGATCTGAGGGGAAACCCACCAGCTCAATGCTCCAAACAAAGTGTCCCAAATTATTGTTTAACAACTAAGCAAGATTTTTTTTAAATATTTAATCTCGATGAACGGCAATCTTTCGATTGAAATCAGGTATTTTATTCAAGGAGGTTGTATAATTAATACTTATCTTTTTACAACCTCCTTGATTTTGTTGCTCATGCCATAAATATATATTTATATATATATATATATATATATATATATATATATATATATATATATATATATATATATATTTTTTTTTTTTTAAAAAGACTTTTGGATAAACTGTGGTATTTTATTTTTCATTTTCCCAACGTTTCGACCAAATTGTTTGGTCTTTCTCAAGGTCAATCAATGAACTACAAAAAACAAAACATTGTTTTTATCTTGAAACAAACAATTTGGTCGAAACGTTGGGAAAATGAAAAATAAAACACCACAGTTTATCCAAAAGTCTTTTAAAAAAAATATATATATATATATATATATATATATATATATATATATATATATATTGCCGATCCATTCTTGTCAAGCAAAATATTAAAATGTTAATGTAGAAAATTATCATCACTTCATTAGCAGTAAAAAGGTGCTAAACAATGGTTATCAGCTGTTTTAACTGCAGGCTGATGGCAAAAGTTAGAGGCAGGAAAGTTATCCAATCCACAAGCAGTAGTATCTCTTGCTTTGATATTCTAGGTCTTGGTTAGAATCAATTAAAATTTTCCAGGTGAGTTAAATCATATAAAAGACACGTAAAATCTACGAAGAAGCCGTGACTGAACAAAGTGGACGCAGCCTGCAACGACACGTAGTGAAAACGACCGTCAAGTCCCTCCAATTAGACGGTGCAACATGAAATACAGATAACTCGCGTCCACAGTGACCAAAACGACGTATCCTCTAGCAATCACTAACGAAATGTTTTCTCCGATTGCAGCGATGGCGCAACCTTCTACTTCTGCTGTGACCGACGCAGAATTGCGGCTCCTGGAGTCTGTAGAGTCTCGCTACTATCGCGACGTAGAGATGGTACAACTGCTGGAGCCGAAAGCAGAATGGTAGTGAGATCCGATGATATCTGGCACGATCTGGCAAGATAGATCTGTTAAACTCATGTCTTCTAGATAAATCTGATCTAATTCCTGTGATTCTGATAGAGGTCATGATAGTTATTATTCCTATGCAAATATCATATTTTCTGAGAATGTCACAAAATATATAAACAAAATAAACGACCATAATACCTACCGATATTCTTAATGCTCTTGTCAAGATTTCTTTGTCATTGTTGGAATAACATCACTGTTGTTGTTGTTGTTGTTGTTGTTGATTTATTTAATTTACATCACTATACAGGTGCGGTGTCCTTTGATGTGTGAAATAGGTATAGTAGTGTAAAGGTATAATAGTAGAATATATAATAGTGTATGAACAAAGGGAATATATTGATAGAGAATTTAGGGAATGCACATGGCTATATAGGCCATGCTGGAGTTGCCCAAGGTAGTTAGGGTTAGTCCTAATTACCTGGACCCACATCCACAAAGCAGAGTCAACACCGAACCCTCGGAGTAAAATGATGAGCAGCCAATCACCGACGGGCGTTTTCAGATTTCAGGGGTAGTAACTATGGTGATACCACACTTATCCCTGTTTTTACCCTATAGGATTGGATCCAGGCCCATGGGAGTTGTACATACCTATACCCAAGGTTTTTGCATTTTTACATCGATACTCTGCTTGGGAATGGTTATTTTCCAAAGACTACCTAGGGTTTTTTTTTGTTCTGATGCAAAATACCCAGTGGTGTAGTCCTAATTATTTTTTTGGGTATACGCTGGGTGACCAGGCTATCAAAGTTTGACGGGGGGGGGGGGGGGGGGGGTCAAACATGCATTCAAATTTTTTTTTTGAGTTCAAGGTTTTCATTGAAGCAAATCTACGCATTTGTAGTAAGTTTGGGACTTGAGAATGTGTTAGTCAGAACATACATATGTTATGGTTGACTTAGTATTCTTCAAGAAGGTTCCTGTACTTAATTTCTTAATCTTATTAATCAATTAATGGCTTGAAACATGAATCTAATAAAGGCTATACAGTATACACCAACCAGTGGCAGACTGGCTCGAAATACCCTGCGAAGCTGCTCAAAAACTACGCCCGTCATTGCAATAATATGCGATAGCTACATAAAGCCAGCATAAGATTAGCCAGCAAAGATATTTTTTTTTATATTAATTAATATCGATGTAATTCACACCTTTTGCTCCGCAGGCAAAAATTTTACCGTTTCTAGGGATTCTGTAGCCCAATATTTTGTACGTATCCAGCAATTGCTGCATGCCACGACATGCTAATGTAAATTTGGGCAAATCAACCATGTTTATCAGTAGGGAATCTTTGTTTCAAATTTCCTGCCATAAGACATAGAGAGTTTCAAACATTTCAAAGTTTTGCAAAAATTATTTACTGAGCGTATACTCTGTATTTGTTTTTTGGGTATACGCTCGGTGTAAAAAAGTTTTTTGGGTATACGGCGTATACCCGTGTATACCCTCGACTACACCACTGAAAATACCCGTCCTGGAAATACTCGCTATGCTGATCCTAAACCTAGATATCTACTCGCATCCTGTTTCGTGACCTGACTTGCATTACACTGTACAGGCTGACGTTTGTAGCCTTCCGCAGCCTACTGGGGCTACTGGCTCCCAGTAACGTGCACTAGGTCAGCATGGCTACGCATGATCAGCTTGGATTGCGATGCAGTCCAGCATGTTGGAAATATTGTTTGGCGGCAACAAACAAAGTTATCGGCTCATTAATTAGTCGAGAGATTTTTAATTTAAACTACGTGGCTATATTACATAAAATATAAAATAATAATTTGCCTACTTGTTGCATGACATTCTTTTACTTATCTGTAACTAAATACGGTACTTACTTAAAATTTTCCTCGCAAACAACATATATCCAATTCTTAGTTTGTTATCTATGTTTTGACTTACTGTACCCAGTGTGGTTTACCATATGGAGCCAAAATCTCCTGTGGATCCAGTTTTTATACCGGGCCAACTTTATTCATCTATATATGTTTTTATTCAATATTCTCATTCTATCGCCACAAAGCAGCTCTCGATCTGAATGGTTTTGAAGGCAGTTTTCTTTATTTCAAATATGAAATTTACAAAGGCAGTTACCTAGTGCTTGACATAATTTCAGCCTAAGACAACGGATCTCGGAAGAGGGTTGGTAGCAAAATAATCGTTGATCCATTGGATGATCACCTTGCCAGTTGTTTCGTACCAGTCGGTGTTCTTTCTGATTATTTGTATGGCTTGCTCGATCATCGAAGTGTACGGTTTAATATCTTCTGAGTAGAGCAGAATAAGCTGTTCCAGCTGCAACAAGAAGTGATTTAGGTTCTACTGTTTATCGTAACATCTTCCTTAAAAAAGATACAACAATAATTACCTGCTCTGCATGCTCTGGATTTCTGCTGTATTCAGTTGCCATCTCATAAATCATCTTCAATAATTCCGGCACGGATCCGATACTGAAAAAAACCACGCGTAATTCATATTAACTTGTTTTCATTCTTATTGGTGCACAGCATCAAAGGCCATAGCAGCAGCCGAGGGTGGGCCCGGTGCCGGCACTATAAGGCCTGCTACCGTCCAACAGCACCGAGGGCCGGCCACCGATTAGCCTTGTCCCTTTGACACACTGTGTTGGCGCTATCTCTGTTATTATGACTAAGCTGGTGAATTACAGTTTATTGTGAAGCATAGTCTCGCTAAAAGAGATATCCATGCGTGGACAATAAGTGCCAAATTGAGCAAATTAAAAAACTTATTGACAGGCACACTTGTCTTCACTTACGATTTGTTTACTTCTTCGAAATGCCCCACAACATATTGAAAAGTCACGTTCAGGCCGAATGAATTAGTGTAAATTGATTTAAACACAACCAACTTGTCATCCATGCTGAGAATGGAGCCTTTGGCCACTGTCTCGTCCAAGTAGCTGCAAAACATTCGAATGCCTACGATAAGTGGCCAGGCTACCTCGCTCCCAGATGCGAGCAGCTGCGAGATAACGCACATTCAGAGTCTCACCAGTATGCGCTTTTTTACTATACCGTGAGAGATAAACTATTGAATCATTATGTGTCGGTAACGGACCCGTTTTTCCATTTTTGGGTCTAAAAGCGGCGAAAGCGCTTCTAAGAAATTTTTTTTGCGCTTTTTCGTGAATCAGTAGAGATGAGGGAAATTAAAATTGGGAAAAAGACTCTGTTACCGACACAGATTGATTCTTTGCCTACAACTTCCTCGCTAACTGCTATAGTTTATCTCTTACGGTTTAGTACAAAAGCGCACACTCGTGAGACTCTGCATTTGCGCAATCTCGCAGCTGTGAGCAGCTGGGAGGGAGGTAGTCTGGCATCTTAACACGAGCGTGCATCGCTTTGATCAAACGACCTGATGGAGGTTCTAGTTATAGACATAGCGCAGTAGCTTCTAGTTTGGTTTTTCAAGTACCTAGGTACCACATTAAATACCATTATAACACATTTGCCACAGTGTTTGATAAAGGATGATTGAGGTTGTATGAGAGGAATTGAGGATGTTTTGTCCTCCATCCTTTCTCTCCTCTGCAATGCCGAATAGGCGTAAGAAACTCCTAGCTTTAAATCCTCTCAACAAACGCACATGTGCCGTATAGCTGCCAATTTGTGGATGGGTAATTTTGTTGTTAATAAATTTTGCTTCCCTGTACAAATATATGCAATGTATTTATGCATATATGCATATGCATATGCATGTGTATTTATGTATATATGCATGTATTTCTGGATTGCAACGCAGTGGTGGAGTCTCAGGAAATCGGTGGTATCTTACGATTGCAGCAAGTCTAGGTCCTCGCTGCAGCCCAAAGCTCTGAAGATTGCAGCTCCCTCCCAAGGAAATATACTTTTCAATCGTTGCTCTCGCAAGAAGTCGAAGACCGTCGAGTTTCCGTACCGCACCGCGGTGCAGTAGTAGGCTTCTCGTAAGTCCGGACCGATCCTGAGACAAATATGGTCGTTTCGATCTTCGTAAGAAGGCATACCAATGTCCATCTTGTTTTGTGGATCAAACATTCGTGCCTTCGGTTAATATTTTACGCCGTACCGACTGCTTTTTGTAATGCGCATTTTAGTAAGCCCCGCTTGTTGGGTGGCATTTGGGTTAAGGATCTCGCAGTTCGTTTACTTGCCGTCAAGACATCTGATTGGCTGTAAAACAACTTAACGAACTGTTAATTCTTTAACCAGCTATTGAGCAAACGGGGCTACATTTTTAAACTCTGTTGCATATGGTCTCTAACTCAGTTGTTTCTCACATATTCCCACATATTATCCCCAAAACTTTCACTTAGTACTCTCATGCATTTTCCGAATGGATTGAAGTCCATCAATGCAAACAATATGGGTTTGGCAGCCCAATCATCTCTTGATCGAAGTTAAACCGATACATGTAACTGACTAATTGAAGAGTTGATCTAGATCGCGTACCTTTCTATTATTAATGGGACCTACAGTTACAAAAAAAGTGCACTATTTCTTCAACACATCGGTGAGCATAATGACGTAGCCACATATCTACACTCCAATGTGATATCTGCACACCCAGAAAGTAAACCACTTGTTCCTTACGGGTTGTTCCCTGGTTCTGTCATCCACCGACTGACGATCTCCAAGGCTCGCTCGATGCACTCATTCTCCCAGACGTGGCACGCTCTTTTCGCGGAAAAGCCTTGGTCGTCCTCCGCACCCCCCACGATCTCATCTCTTGAGTCTGGCTTTTCGTCGAGGTGCTTCCAGAATTTCTGTGAACGAGATTTCGCTACATATAGCAGTGGCCGTGAGGGTGAACCAATTATACACTCATGGAGGCGTGTCGGAACAATGTGAAGATTTTGCGATTGTTTCAATATAGCAAAATGGTTTTAAAAACTTTCACTGTAATTATTGATAAACTGGATATAAAAGCATGAGAGACGACTATATTTAGAGGCACATTGTAGGCTCAAAACTTTACAAAAATACTGACATTTAAGCAAGATCGTTTGCTTGAGTCTTCGAGAATGTGTTCGATTACAATTTCGAGCTTTTTGTGCTCTTGGTGATCGTTTAAAGGCGTCAAACGGCTCCTTCCTCAATAGATCCCTAATTGCGGAAAACTTAGTGTTATGTATCTGCAGGTCGTCACTAAGGAGCTAACACGCATTGACTCAAACAGCACAATTCAATTAGCTCAACGGAAAAGGTTCGCTACGCAACTCCCATCGTAATCCCCAATCGTTCAATACTCACGATGAACACGTCTCTACCCGGTGTGAGAGAAAACTTGTCACTGAGTTCGCGGAGACATTTTTCTGCCAAGTCCCGAGGAATAGAATCCGTCTCCTGTCTCAAGTACAAGCTCAGATTAAGAGTCAGGTTGTAGTGAAGCCTTCCTGCCGCGGCAAGATTGAACGCGTCGTCAATGAGTTGCATTCTGTTCAATGGAGGTATCGTTTGGTACGATGGACTCTTCAAATGCGTTGTAAGAAGGTTCCAGTTTTGTTCATCGTAGTTTACGCGGTAGTAGCCTGTAATGTAATATAATATGTTTATAAAAATATCTTATGAAATGATAATAATTTGTGCATTTGGCATAAACCGTCTAATTGGGTACTCGTTCTTTTCATCTCCGACCTGCCTGGGCGAGCAGCATCTTAACAGTCGGGTCAAAATCACGATCATCGATCGTAATTACGATCGAAATTACGGGTCGATCGTTGATATTACGACCGACTAACTTTATTTGAGAGATTACAGAAGCAACTATTAAAAGAAACCACTTGACATTACATTTGAAACCAACGTTCTCCCAAATAATGGAGAACGAATGCTATCGCAGAAATGGGTTTGGTTTCAAGTGTGCCTTAAAAATGACGTGTTTTAGGCCAGTTGATATGTGCCAAAATCGTGCAAAACTCAAGACATGGACCTATATCATGAGATAAGAATACCCGATCCTCATTTGGCAGAGCAAAACAGCTACACTGATAACGAATATTACGGTACCTATATTACAGATACGGAATATTTGTTATTTGTGGTTGTATGGGAGATCAGTATTTTTATACTGAATATTGCATTTTTGTATAAGTTACAAATAGAAATAAAGTTACAAAATTAAATAAAATTTATCCTAAGTATATCCAGGCCCGCAAAAGCACGTATCACGTGTTCAGTACCTGGCCTATTTGGATTCCTACACTGTTTGAAACGAATCTGAACATGCCTTGTGTATGTTTTCGACTTGCTCAGATTCTGGTACCTTGGATAACACTGACACAACGTATAATTTAACATGAATTCTTTCATGTAGGTACTTAAATAATTGCACTTTAAACAAGTAAGTATAACAACGAAATTGTTTTCCGGTTACCGCTAGCCTTGATGTTGAACAAGACCCATTGATCGTTGGGTCCCAGCTTCGTTATTCGTTGATTTGGGTCTCTGGGGTCCACCCAGTGTTTCGGTCGTGTCGTTTCAAAGTCCGACTCCGCTTGGTTAGTGTGCGACAACGGGACGTACCACAAGTATTTGGCATCGTCAACTTTTTCCGGATCCTCAAAGAATCTTTCCTGCAATAATGAACCGAAATTGAGCAAGACATTTCCATCGAATTATGTAATCCTGGTAATAACCGTAATTTTGTAAATCCCGTGTTTTTCACAGAAAAATCGTTAACAGACAAATCTGAGTTACTACTTAAATAAGATTTGAATTTCACTGTTAATTTTGTGAGTCAAATGACAAATTATTTCCGAATGCAATTAGGTACAACCTGTGACAGAGTTGCCGCTTGATCATCATTGTAGTCTCTGGTGACGGTCACCACAGGGTATCCAGGCTGTAGCGTCCAGGTCCTCATCGCGTCCTTCATGTCAACTTTGTCGTATGTTACGTTGTCCTCGAGCATTTGTTTGGATAAAGAGTCGAATAGATCATCGGGGGTGGCGGATGAATAAGATCTGTTGATTTGTGAATCAAAACAATGAATGCTGGTATATTAAGTGTGACTTTAAAGAAAGCGGAATCAGCTGGGAAGAGGTCCTCACATGGTCTTGTTTTATTGAGGCTGAACCATCTCAGCAAATTTTGCCAACTCATGGATGGAAAATTGAAAAAAGTTACAGTATACTAGAAGTGCCTAAGAAGTATGGGCTCATTTTTAAAGCTAAATAGGTAGAAAGCTATTCAAAATGTATTTTTTTATTTATTTTTTTTATTTATTTTTTTGTGAACTTACTTCGATGTCAGGTAGTGATTAAGTCCTTTGCGGAAAGATGGTTCGGTAACGAAGCTCGCCATCATTCTTATGACCGATCCAGCTGAGGACACGCGATAACAACAAAAGTTCGCTAGAATTAATTTGAGTTTGCCACTTTCTGGGGATCTCATATCGTAGAGAGATTCGACCAAAGAGTCAAATGATAAGTTTTTATCGTTTCCATTAAAAATGGTACTTATTATTACCATTTTACTGTTTTCAAATGGTAAAGAGTCAAATGATACTTTGCTTTGAAGTCCACCAGGCTGTGGTGAAGTAAAGCTGCGTTTACAGCGTTGCAAAGAGACAGCGTCGTAGACAAGTTCGCAAGCAACAGCCAATCAGAAGGCCGTTCCCGGTGACGTCACAGAGCTTAGCGACCGTGTCGCTTCGCTTTGACTGACATGGAAAATGTTTATCTTTTTGGTTGCGAAGCGACGCGGTTGGCGACGCCTTCGCTTTGGATCGCTGTAAACGCAGCTTTAGGCTAACACAACTGTATCAGGCACTTCTCATGATGTATACCTTTTATATGTTCCCCTCCCTACGCTTTGCACAAAAAATGTCAACTCCCAAACACTGAGACTTTTTCTCGAGACAAAAATAGCACAGAAAGATGCTAAAAGAAACACTTGCTGGATATACCCACTTCTTATTTGAAAAGATCGTTGGATATCAACATGAAAATCAAGCAATTTTACCAATAATCCCGGCTGCAATGTACTATTTTGGTTGAAAATATTGTTTGACCATGGGAAATAATATTTCAGCAAAAAAACCAACAGTATACCTACTATATAATGATTTTTGCTGTTTTTTTTTAACCCTCAGACTAGACTGTCCAAATTTTTCAGATATAATCAATTTTATTCTTGTTCATAAGAACCATTTCTTGTCCGTAACAAAACGGATTCCGTTATTTTTATGACGGTAATATACTTTTTTGTACTAACGTACCTTTAGAGTAAGATATAGTGTTAAAAATCGATCCGATGTCTTGAGGAGTGGAGACGTTGACTGACATTGGTTGGCTAGAATTATTAGCATCAACCTTCATTGCACGGCGTTGCTGGTCCAAGATAAACTTTTCTTCCAATCGCCACCCTGGCTCTCCCTGAAAGAAATAAGACCACACTTGGGATTTTTCTTAGCCAAGAATACAATTAAAGTCAAACCGTGAAACTAATATTGGATGAGCGAGCTAAGCGGAGGATGACCTTTGCGAGCTTGATAGAGCATTGGCCCCAATGCTTGGTGTGCTTTGGAAATTCGAAGTTTCTCATAAGATGGCTAAGCCGTTTTTTGTTTGCCTGCTTGCTGAAATTATGTTGGTCGCAATTCGACGTAACTTGGTAGCCATCTACTGTTCGAAACCAATTATAATTTGAACATTTGAACATTTGAATTAATCACACAGCCTAAAATATGTCACTTATTTTCAAAGATTCTTGCGTTTAACTTCCAGAGTTAACAATCTGAGACTAGCGGCTTCCGGTCTTGGCCGGAAGGCCAACCTCCAGTGTCGGACTGGCTACCCAAGGGCCCCCGTGGCGAGGAGGCCGTAGGGGTCCCCATCACCGTATTCTCAGTGGCGTAACTTCAAAGGCACTCTAAAAACCTTTCGATCCTAATTGATCCTCTAAAAAAGGACCATCGCCTCTATTTAAAACCTATTTCCTAAAAAAATGTCATCGTCTTTGGGGGCCCCCGCCGTCAAACTAGCTCGGGGCCCCGGCGGCAATCGCAAGTGAGATGACAAGAAATGAGAGTGACAACTCTAAGGTCGCCTATGTTTTCATATGGAACAAACATGAAGGTTCTCACTCATTTCATTTCATCTCACATCTGAAAAGTTTCAGATAGGGGTAATAGCCGACCGACACTGCTCACCTCGGCGTTAGCGTAGTATCCGAAGTAGGTGGCAAATCCTTCATTCAGCCACAGATATTTCCACCACTGCGGCGAGACCAGGTTGCCGAACCATTGGTGTGCGAATTCGTGGGCAATTACTTGTTTCACGAATCTCTTGGTACTTTCCGGTGTAGTTGTTTCTTCGAAAAGCAAGGAACCATACCTGTGGGAACAAATTTGCTACAAAATATTAGTCGTGTTTTTTATTGGCTGCTACCCCAATCGCCTCGTTACTTTTCCGTTTTCTATGCTGTCAAATTTTCCAGTCGAATTTGAAAATTGTTATTTTCCCATAAGTAATATATCAGTCGAGCTATCACCCTTGAGGAAGTATCTATAGCAAGTGTTACAAAACGTCGGGAAAGTAGCTAGATTTTTAATTAGCACTCAAAACCCAGTGTGCAATAGGTTTTTTTTTCAAAACTAGTTCTAAAGATAGGACAAGTAGACATGAGTCTTAAGAAATTTAATAACTTATCATCTATTCGTGACCACATAGCCGACCACCATTACTCAATCAAGGTATAGCTGTAACTGATAAATAAACTGGTTTAGCCCAACGATTAGTATATACTTATACTGAGGCACCCGGCATTCGTATGCTCAATGCCATCGCTTTTCTGAACAATTATAAATATTGACATTGAAAATGTTTCAATGGCATAATATTTAGAGATAAAAGAGTCCAAAGGTGTACCTGTATGTGTACCTGTATGTCACGAGACCCCAGTTCTCCATAGCACCAGCGCTAAACTCGGGAACGGCAACCTGGTCCATTTTGGGCATGCCGTAGCCGACACCCGTATAATTCCCCATCCAATCCAAGACTCCCTGGCTTTGAGACAATGCGTAACGCGTGTAGTCCACCATTCGGGGCTCGGCGAAGATACGCATCTTCTCGTCTAGGTACTCGAAGTCGGAGACGAGGAAAGCGACGAGATACGTCGACATCAACGGCGTCTCTTGGAAATGGTCCCAGTAGCGAACCTCGTCCGTGTGTTCAGTGCTGGAACGTTACGGTTTCAACAGTCACCTTAGCGCACGAAGAAGCACCTTCGTTTAGCAGAATTATGCTGATTTAGATGTTTGTAGATGACTGACCAACAAACACATACCAGTTAATGGACGACTACAGTTCCAGAGTCTATCATGATATGGGCAAAAATTTGCCGTAAGAAAAGAATTGAAAATGTGTGGGCAAATTAGTGATTGACTCTGAAACTGAAGTCGTCCATTGTTCAGGGTGAAATTAAGAGCAATGGGACTTGGTTGTGATCGATTGGGAGATGTACCAAACTTTCGACAGCATTGACAAATAATGTGACGTGGAATAATCGTGTAGTTCAACTTTTCAAGTTGTACCGTCTTTTTTTTTAAAGTTCTTTAACGCGTTTGTTCACCGTGGTTCCTCCAACGGGATTTTCTACGGGGTGGTACCCTTGTGTCCGTTGTGTTTCGTTTAGTGCTAGGCAAAAAGCTGAGGCCCTAAAGTCTCTCTAGCTTTGAGCCAATCACAACCCGCGATCATCACTGAGGCTCAACTTGTGAGCGAACGTTTCGATCTTCAACCATGTTGAACGTTTTGAGCATCAGCTTTTTCACCTGGCATCAAACGAGACGTTACTCTTTCACTGGCTGAGCGTGATTAAATCTGGGTTTACACGGTTCAATGTTTCGTTCAATGCATTGAATTCAAGGTTGAATTCAATGCATTGAACCGTGTAAACAACAATTGAATTCAATGAATCATTGAACGAAAGCTTGAATTCAAGGTTTCATTCTATGTTTTCTCATTTAGGACGTGTTCAATTTTCCTTTCAATAGAAGAAAGGGTATGTTACTGCCTTCTAGAAACAACGATTTTGGAAGGCTGTGCCATCATTTTCAATGAATTTAGATGAGTCGTGTAAACGGCTCTTCAAGAGCATTCAATGTTTCGTTCAATGCATTGAATTCAATGCATCGAACGAAACATTGAACCGTGTAAACACAGCTTAAGGGTAATTAAAATGTAAATGTTGTTGAAAATGTTTTTGAAAATGTTATTTAAATGTTATTGAACAAGTAGGTACTTGATTGCATAACGGAGTTAAGGGTATTACGGAGTTGTACGGCACTTACTCCAGCTGTGGTTGTCCTTCCTGCGGCATGTTGGAGACGGCTCTCAACCCCTCGGGTCGCGAAATCGAGATGGTGAACCGCGCCTTCAAGGCAGGCTCGTCGAAACAGGGGAACGCTTGACGAGCGTGCGTAGCCTCGAATTGCGTCACGGCCAACCACCTGGGAACAGGAAGTTGACCTCAGTCTATCATATGGGCCAAAGGCTACGCAAGAAAAAGAAAAATTGAAAGTCGACATATATCTCACTTTGCGTTAGCATCGTAATGAGCTAGAGTCTTGGGAGTGAGAGGTTTTGTGAGAATACACAGCGATGAAAGGTTTAGCGAACTCTTTTCTCTTCGCGTTGTACACTGTGATTTTTTTTGAGTGGAAACTTTACCAGAATAAAATTGTGAGTGAAGCCGTAGTTTCCAGTTCCCCGACTTTACAATATTTTTCATCTATGTGTTGAGCGTCTAACCCTTAGAAACAGATTAATTCCGTACACCACAGCATCCCATTGGCGGTTGCCATTACAAAATAAACCTTAAATCGTACTTCAACTCTGTTTGAGGCTATTGTAAAATCTGCCCGTAGTAATTTATCTTGGGTACGGCGAACCCGAATGTGTCTGATCAGATAAAATATCCGCCGAAAATTCTTAAAACATGTTTGTAAATCCGTACGTGCCTTGTTTTGTTGTCGTCGTAGTACGAGCTCCGATAAAATCCTTCTAATTTGTCGTTCAGTATCCCCGTAAATCTCGGTATGGTGATAACGTAACGAGTCTTTTCTTTCAAGCTCGACGCTAGGCTGAGCGTAAAAAATTCATGTTGGCTGTCAACTTCAACATTTATAACCGCCACTTCTCCGAAAGGTTCCGACAGCTCTTTGACTGTAATTAATTCACTGTCGATTTTAAGTTCCAAGGCGTGGAAAGTAATTTGCTGGACAGATTCGACGGCTTCGACAGTGATTGAAACGCTTCCGTCGAAAGTGAAATTGTTCTCGACGATAAACGGAACCAGTTTGATGTCGTATTTCAGTGGAATCACTGAAGTTGGCAAACGATACCGGCTGTCTTCTTCGCCGCTGGGTTTGAATTGGTTGGTAAGCTTTAGCGGCCGGTAGTCGAAGTCTTTAGGTGGCCAACTTTGGCTTGCTGCCGTTGCCAAGACCGTTACGAACGCCAAGACGCGAATGACAGCCATTGTAATCATCTGTCAAAAATGGAGAATAATTTTGTTATATTTCTATTATTCATTAATTTCGCCAGTACGTTTTTTTAATATGTTGAAATGTTGAATTGACCACTAATTTTGTGTACCGGATAAATTTGGTTGAAGACAAATAAAATAACATACTATCTGATCGACTTACGTCCTGCAGGGAAATGCTCTCGTCCTGAAATGTTTTGCCTGAAATGAATGTGTTGACGTCGTGCCTGAAATGTTCTTGTTTCGAAGTGACACGCTCTCGAATTCATGCGGTTTATATTCATTTTCGAACATTATAACTTTTAAATGCTAATGGACTTTGTGGTTTTATGAATACTTATATTTTATTCCTATTTTAAATGTAATATTCCTTCAGAACAGAATAGTTTGTTTAGTGCCACTACATTATAAATTGACTGTTATTGCCATTTTAAATATCAATATCGTATACCCAACGCTATTTAAATGTGCCTAAACACCATTTCACGTCAAGAAGGAGTGTAGACTCGCATCTTCCTCGATAACCCACTGTTGCTAGACATGAGTGAAGAGTTCCAAAACTACCCGTTGAGATTTTGTCTTGCTCAAGACATGGCTTGTTAGTTTTCAAACTCTTCGCTCGTGTCTAGCAGCAGTGGGTCCTCTTCGAAGATGATAATCCACTCTCCTTCTTAACATGAAATGGACTTTAGCTTTCGTTACGTTAATTAACCAACTGTACGTTTCCGCGGTTCGTGTACACTGGGTAATTTTGTTAACATCTTCGGACAGTAATAATGTTTATTTTACTTCTTAACGGTTTACGCTTATATTATCATAAATGTATTTTCTTTCAGAGTGAGTTTATTTGTGTTTTAACTAGCATATACATGCATCCAATCTTATCTTAAGGCTTATTTGAAAAAAGCGTAAATGAAATATCAATTATTCATTACAGCAGCAACAACTGTAACAAAACTTGTTTACTCTACTGATTGCTTACACAAATTTTACACTAGATCATAATTTTTCTTTCTTATTTTCTGTGATTCTATAATAACTAAAGCCCGTTTTACACGGTAAAAGATTTTCATAAAATCTATCATAGCATCTTTTATAAAATCTATAATGATATCTTTTATAAAATCTTTTACGAAAATGTATTATGGTATTTACACGGTCCTGGAAAAATGTGATAAAAACACTTGGTTGTGACAGAAGCACTGCCATCAATATGTCATTCTGTATGAAATTCAAAAGGCGGTGGATTAAGAAAATTTTTAATGAAGGAACAAAATTAAAACTGTCAATATGTGTGTAAAATTAAAAATTGAGAGGGATTTAGCAGTTTTGGCTAACATTCAGGCTTTTGCTGATACTTAATCCATTTAAGATGTAGTAGAGAAGGTTTTGAAGGTTTGTGACCCAAAGAAAAGGAAGAGGAAATGCTGGAGACGTGAGCATGAGCTTTACAATCTTGGCACAGTACACCATCTATCAAATCAGTATCTTTCAGATGCTGAACGCTGATTGGTTATTTTTCATCACATCTATCACAGAAATAGAACCGCGCCTAATTGAAAATATGTCATCGAATCTTTTATCACATCTATCATAATAGACCGTGATTTGCTTTTTTCATAACATTTTTGCATTTACATGGTGATATTTAGGCACGTAAAAGATATCATGATAGATTTGATGAAAATATTTTACCGTGTAAAACGGGCTTAACTTACATTCATTGTTCTGATGAAATTGTTTCCATTTTTAGTCCAAATTGGTGTGTATGTGTGTGTGTGTGTGTGTGTGTGTGTGTGTGTGTGTGTGTGTGTGTGTGTGTGTGTGTGTGTGTGTGTGTGTGTGTGTTTGTTTGTGCCCACCAAATTCACTAAACTATGTGGATGGTCTTTTGATCTCCAAATCACGAAACCCTAAATTTGTAACAAGTTCACCGGAATTATTTGAACTTGAGCGTCCGTGTTCGAATTTAATTTAACTAAACGGGGTGGGTGGTTCGTAACACAGCGTCTACGGTAACACTAATGGTTAGGTTCATTCGGCTCCACAAAGGCAACATTGTCTGCACTGTCGCTGCTTTCTTCTATGTTGCCTGCGTATATACGCAATTTATTAAAACAATTTCATCAGAACAATGATTGTGAGTTAGTTATTAGAATCACAGAAAATAAGAAAGAAAAATCATTATCTAGTGTACAACTTTTGTAAGCAATCAGTAGAGTTAAAAAGTTTTGTTACAGTTTTTGCTGCTGTAATGAATAATTGATATTTCAATTACCTTACTTTACCTTGCTTTACCTCTACCTTACTATTTTACCTTACTTTTTGACCTTATAAATACCCTATTAGAAGTAAAAATTTTGACTTTTGAGCTATAGTTTATGGTAAAGCGAACTCTTCTGAACAAATTATCTCTCTGAGGCTTTTTGATATCTTTAGCGGTTTAGAATCGGCATTGGATTCTGTGACACACTGCAACTGCCAAATATTCGCATTTCTCCGAACTTTGAGGAGCTCTATCTGGAGAACGGTTCGTCGCAAATTTTTTTTAAAAACGTTCTGAATTCAGTAAAAGTAGGGGAATAACCCTGAATTTTCTTTAAAAAAATTAAAAATCCACGAGCACATTTTTGGTCGAGTGGGCTTGTTCTGACCCTATACTTTTTTCTAATGTGATAAGGTATTCTTGGAATGGCACTGTTGCATAAATTCTCTCGACACAGCTGGGTATCTTTCCTCTTGGGATGTGCTGTGCTATTCTAACTTAGCACTGCAGCTCGAAGTGGAGAAACTATTCTCTGGACTTCCATCATGGTGGTGGATTTCCGTGCCTTGTCCTTCTTCTTGTTTGTCAACCCTTTATAGGGCAGAAGTCTGAGGTTTTTCAGAACATTTTTATATATTAGGGATCAGGAAGCTTACAGGAGCATGGAATAAAAATGCTATTTTATATTATTATTTTAGACATGAGTCTAAGAAAATTAACTATTTTAGTAATTTTTTCATTTTCTTAGCAGTTTAGCAGAGGTCAGTTGACTGACCCCTGGCCGTTCGCAGCAAAATTTATTTGATTCCAATTGGTTTCAAAGTCTAGTAAAATAATCCTCCTACATAGCAGATAAGAGCTTTAGTCCACCAAAGCCTAAGTCAACTTTTTTGTTTGTGGTCGGTAGCTGATGCGGTAACAAGTTCGCCAAAATTCAGGGGGCAGAAATGTGACAATATTTGCACATTCATTTGACTGACAGGTCGGAGTGGTCACTTATAGACCGCGGAGCGATCGTGTTAGGTGAGAGAATGTATAACACTAATTATCTTAAATCTAAATTTTCTTTACCGAAGTGGTTAACTTGTAACCACTAACCTGTAAAGGGTGTACCGCAGTAGCCGAACAACTGCTGGCTTACAGTTGTTCTGCCTTGGACGGCATTTTGGACGGTAATTGATCTTGAGGCCCTTGATTTATCCACATGATTTCGAAAACTCGCGGGATGCGTGTACGAGTTTGTGCGTGGAGGAGCCAGGTTTGCTCTGCGGGCTGCGTCTAGGAGTTTGTGCGTGGAGGCGCCAGGTTAGCTCTGCGGGCTGCATATAGGAGTTTGTGCGTGGAGGAGCCAGGTTTGCTCTGCGGGCTGCGTCTAGGAGTATGTGCGTGGAGGAGCCAGGTTTGCTCTACGGGCTGCGTCTAGGAGTTTGTGCGTGGAGGAGCTAGGTTTGCTCTGCGGGCTGCATATAGGAGTTTGTGCGTGGAGGAGCCAGGTTTGCTCTGCGGGCTGCGTCTAGGAGTTTGTGCGTGGAGGCGCCAGGTTTGCTCTGCGGGCTGCGTTTAGGAGTTTGTGCGTGGAGGAGCCAGGTTTGCTCTGCGGGCTGCATTTAAGAGTTTGTGCGTGGAGGAGCCTGGTTTGCTCTGCGGGCTGCGTCTAGGAGTTTGTGCGTGGAGGAGCCAGGTTTGCTCTGCGGGCTGCGTTTAGGAGTTTGTGTGTGGAGGAGCCAGGTTTGCTCTGCGGGCTGCGTCTAGGAGTTTGTGCGTGGAGGAGCCAGGTTTGCTGCTATCTGCTTGCTTTTACGTTCGAAATGTCAAGAGTGGGCCTTGTCTACGAGGTCCTTTGTAATTGACACCAGCCGTTTGTGATTCCGCAAAGGCAGGAAATATTTTCAACATTCTAAGTGAATTTAATGGTAACGAAAATAGCGAGTTAGACTGGTCGCAAAAAAGTTTAAGTTTTTTTTTTAAATGAACATTAAAGAGAAAACAAACAGTTACTTTGGAAATTTTATATTTTTGTTATACGCATAAATATACATAACATATATAAATATAAATGTAATAAATATAACAAATAAAATAAAATATACACAAAAATATGAAATAAATTTCTTAAAATTATTGTCGCTGTAAATTTTCGACTAAACTTATTTTTTTGTGTGTTTCTATTTCTTTGGCAATTTATCTAAACTGAGATTGCTCGTGTTACCAGCAGATAGATTTTGATTTATTTATAGTATGTGCAGAAAGCTAAAATAAAGCAGAACTTACCTATAGACAAATATCGAATGATATATTTTCTTTCGATGTAAGAGTGTTCATTTCAGCTATATGTACACAGGGTATAAAAATTATTGAAAATTTTATAAAGCTCTTTTTACGGTATTTACGAATTTCACCTTATATTCCATAGTGATTTTACAACGTATTCTCTCTTCAGGTACTAGTTAATATGTTCACTTCAATCAAACTTCCAGGCCTAAAACATTTCGGAGCTTCCTATGTGACAAAATATAGAAAGTGAGGAATGGCATGGATGCCAAGCTATTATCCGTTTTTAAATAAAACAACAAACAAAAACATATTGTCTCTAAAGAATAAAAGCGAAAAAAATCACAGTAATTATGATTGTTCCGTTAAAAAAAAACTACTAGGACCCTCGAAGAGATAACCACCTAGTTATGCCTTCAGTTGGTCCTACTAGCGAAACAGCCTTTCCCACACCATGCCAATACACTGCACCCACTCTGCCCGAGTAGTCTGGTTGAAAAACACGAAGATGCAGCTGAGCGAGAACAAGTGCACGGACGCAGCCGCCAGGAACAAGTACCTACTCATAGAGAAACATATCCAGGAGAACGCCCTGCTCGGCCAGCAGATGAAACACCCACGCGATCCCAATCCCGAATATGCATAACGTCAGGAAGACGACTTTCAGACGTCGCATCTGAAAGGTACGATTGTTCAGATGGCGTCGCAAATTCTTGGTCACTCCCCATCCTCGGAAGCCGTACAAACGCGCGAGGATCACCACGAAGATGAGGGCGTCCAGGACCAAGACGGTAATCGCAGGGACTTGCACAAACAACTTGAAAGCGGTGCCCTCTGGGTAGCAATAACCACGGTCCGCCTGTGCAGTCTGGTACATGCCTGTGTTGAAAGTTGCTAGCGAGGCAATGGCGAAGGTGGGCACGCCCCAGGCGAACAAGGAGACCTTGATGAGGAGATGCGGAGTGTTGTACCGAGCACCGAGACCAGTCGGCGCAGTTGCAGACCAGGCATGACCAGCATCCACGCGAACGTCGCCGGATAGGAGAAGTGTCGGAGAGCGCCGACCGCGACACAATCTCGCCTGGCCGTGTCCACGCTTCCGTGAAAGGACGCGAAGCCGAGCGCGAGGTTGAACGAAAGCGCCAGTGTCATCTGCAGCAGGATCTTGTGTCCGAGGTCCTGCCGCCACGTGGGCAGAGCGGCGGCGGTGCTGGCGATGCTGGCTAGGCTCACGCCGGACAGGGCGCCCACTGTGTAGAGAACGACCAGAAATGGCGTGTCGATCGCTTCGATGGGTCGCTTTGGCTCGAAAATCAGATACGTACCGCGGTACTGGTTGGCGGCGAATGTCAGATGTTCGCAACAGACGACCGACTTCGAGGCGCGCGTCGATCGCAGCTTGAAGCAGGTCAACAGAAGCCAATCACGTTTTGTTTCATGCCAGGTTTCCACCTGGAACCGCAACTTTTTTTTGAAGACAGAGTGCTGATCTGTTTCATTTGATTTGGAAGGAATATTTTGAATATTGGGGTCTAGAGGCTCGTCTACCTTTTGGTCATTTTGCGCCGAAATATTTTGATGGCCAGTTATTTTGTCTTCGCCATCGGTTTCTTTAGCGAGCTGAATGTCAATATACACTTTCCCCGAACTTGCTTCTATCGAACTACGTGAATTCGCCACCACGACGACAATCATAAGCTTTCTCTTGAAGTAAAATTCTAGCGTGGCGGTGGTGTAAAATTCCTCCACATTACCGATCGCCAGTATCGCCAGCTGCTGGCAGTGGTCCAGCGCGCCAGCGCCCAGCACGAAGTCCACCTCTGACTCGGTGAAGACGTTCCTCGAGCTGGTATTGAGGGCCTTCACTGCGCCGGCGCCGGCCAGCTTGTCGATAGAGAGGCCAACAACCGGGTCTCTGACAGTAAGGTCAGACACGAGGACCTTGACGTGGTTCATTCTCACTGTCAACACCGACTCCGCTCTCAGGACCACTCCGCTCAGAATGTTTTGCAATGGCTTCCAAATGACAGCTTTTGACGAAAATAAACTATCTGTACTGAATGGACTATTGAAGTAGATATTAGTAACCTTGGCCACCTTTAGCAGCACAGATTTGTCAATTGATGTGGTGGAGTATCCGAGTAAAACTCGTTTCAAACCGTCGGTTGATATAATTTGGTCGTTGACCGCGTCCCTGCTAAGTGCGAGGAATGTCCCCGTCGTGAGATTACGTGGGCCTGGTCGCCACTTGTTGCACAAGTAGGTGTCTACCGATCCCTCACTCCGCACCCAAGGACATGGTAGACTGGAACCGTCAGTTTCTCCCAAACTCCAGACAGCGAAGTGACGTGCGTTGTAAGTGACTCCTGAATTGTTGATGGAGACGGTAGCTGCGGGTCGACTTGTCTCTGGCTCGGATTCGTCAAAAGGTACGGATGAAACCACTTGCGCCAGCACAGCGTGTTTCCACAAACCATATTCTAAAATACTTACAAGTGGGAAGTAACCACTCTGTAATACATGAAAATTAACCTTGCCTCTTGAGGTCAATTCTCGAGGTAAATTAAAATATAATAATGTTGTTTGGGTAACGTTACCATATTCATTTAAATTGAAGAACCTTGGTGGTGTGTCCTTGCCGGATATCAGCAAAGTGTCAGGACTTTTACCCTCCGGAAAATCTGTGGTAAATGCACATGCGCTGTCTTCACACGCGCTGGACTTGTTCTCGTTCGACGCCCCAGCGTCCAGCAGCGACGAGAGAGCTGCGACAATCGCGCGTGACAATTTGGCGATGGTAGTTACTGGGAAATCATCGTCCTGTGGTTGTAGGTCGGAGGCGTTGGCCGTAATGGAGACTAGGGTCTCGGTATCCAAACAGTCGGGGTCCGCTCGCTCGGCAAAGTCTTCGAGTTCACGGACAAGTTTCGAAATTCCGTTCTGTCTGCATTCCTTTGTACGGTCGAGCCAGTGGAACACATTAGGGTCCCAGATGGCGAATCGGTATCCGTCCACGCAGTTTCCCCAAACGCACCGCCTGGTGGCGACACTGAAGTCTTGTAGTGAAGATTCAACCACATCTCCTGCAGCAAAGAAGAGCGTGATTTTATGAGCGATTAAGTCATCCTGTTACCGGAGCGAGCAAAGAAGTCGAGCTATCAGTTTTGGTTGTCAGATCGTTAGGGCATCGGTTGTCAATTTCACAACCAAGTTTGCCACTAAAGCTTGGTGTGTTCATCCAAATTCTACAAAAAAAAAATTGCTGTCTAGCCCTTGAGAGAAGATGCCACTGGAAGGACTGTCCCCTTTTGTACTACCAACTCATGAAATTATATTTTAATGGCGGGAAAACAAAATACTATTTCGGTTACAAAAAAAATAATAAACATGAATCTGTTTCATAATTGCGAGTAAAAATATCAATAAATAAAAAGTTGAGAGATTAAAATATAAGCTTTAGAAATATTTGAAGATATTAGAAACCATTTTAGTGGCGTAAAGATGATGATAGGATTTCAGTTTTGTCAAAATTGGCTCTCATGTAAGCTAGAGTGACTACTAGCGCTCTCAGCGACAAGGTATATAAACTAAACCATACGTTTGGTGCGCTTCATCACGACAGTCACTTACCGCTGACGGTTTCCTTCCACTCGACGCCCTGGAACCCTGTGACTGGACACACGTCCAAATCCAGCCAGGACGCAACTGTGTACGAATTGCTGAAAGCCTCGATGACCTTATCACGATATAGCCGCCTTGTCGACTTTACGCGGAAGTACGACACGTCAGACACGTTGCTGCCACCGGGAATGTGGAAATTCAATCCATTACAACGTCTAAGACAGCTTCTCAATTTTCACCTGCAAGTTATTTCTAGTCTCTGAATCTACATTCTCGTTGAGGTGCTTTTCGACAAGGCGAATCGTCTCGTTCACGTCTTCGTTGCCTTTCCCGGTCTTAGCAATGGTGAAAGTGTATGAGTTCGTGAATGGGCGTTGTCTGTCGGGTGGTGACACCCTCAGCATTCAAAGTCTGGCTACCCACGCCCGTTGACAGATGGCGCAGGTGAAGTTGGTGTCACTGTCCACGAGCTTCCATTGCCCCGTTGAAAGGTCCAAAGACCCGAAGTAGATCGCTGTCTCTGACATGTTTCCGCCAGGTTCCAAACCCCGTCGTGACAGATACGTGTTGTTCACCTTCTCCTGTCACCAGTCAAGAAACGGACATTATTACTGAGTCATCCTTTTACAAGGAGGCACAACATGCTGAAAGATATCTTTGAATAATGGCCTTTTTGACAAGCTTATTAGAAAACAAATCAGCGGTAATACCATGCTCAAAAGCTAAAAAATTAAAAAAGCAGGGTTATTATTTTTGACTATTATACTATGGCTCCAGAAATAGCAACGTAGAGCCGTCTTTGTCCTCCTCTCCTGCTCGAAGGATGTGTTTGTTAAACACTGCTATGCCCAGGAATTTCTGGGACTCCTACCTCATCTTCAAAATATTCGCTTTCTGTCCATACGACGGGCTCGCCCTCTTTCTTCCGGAGCCTCAGGGGCACCGAGTGTCCTTGGCAAGGGGCCTTGTCTTCGTCCGTAAGGTGCAGGAAGTCTCGACTGATCATCTCCAATCCCCCCGGGCTTTGCTGACGACAAGCTGAGTCCACGCCGTGCCAAGACAGTGGACCACGCAACTTGATTGCCTCCGTAGTCTTGTTCAGGGGCTCGTATAGTTTGGGACAAATGCCGATTGCTGGGACAGCCAACGCTAAGAGCCCAGCCAACACAAGCGACCACATGACGGCAAAGCTGCCAACAGAAACCCAAACTACAGTTTATTATGGGTACAGACTCACCAATCTCTGTAACGTATACTTCCCAGCGAATTCAACTCTGCAACTTGATGATAGGTTGTTTGGTAATTGGCATATTGACTTCCAATCTTTCCCACTAGCTTAGTACGAAATCACACATTTTTGTGCGAATTTCCGAACTCTCCTCATTAATGACGGGCTTTCATAAAAATTCGAAACGTCTTCGCAATATTACTTTGCGATTTGTGTATTTTCATGAAGACCGATTGCACGATCAACTATGTTTTAACATGAAACTCGAGAAAATTGCCCTGAAAGTTTTTGCATATTGGTACGCACGCTAATTTCTTAAAATTCTGGACCTTCGTTTTTGCACATCTTATTTGCCACATGTTTTGCGGAGTAAGACTAATCTGATCGTCTTAAAGGGGCACACCGAATTGCTTTTTAGAGTACATAGTGCTGTGAAGAATACCAATCAATAATACTCTGCGTTTATAGAAGATTAAACAAAATTGTGGCTCTGAACCATAGTCCCGCTGTGTGACGTCACTGTAGGGGTCTGCTGACGTGATCAGCTGCGATACCGCTTGCCTAGCATACCAGGCCGAGTTCTTTATTATCTTATCTTGAAATCATATGCAATTAGAACCCAAAGTTTTAGCAATTATGGTTTCTTGACTAAAAATAAGTTTACCTCGCTGAAAAGCTGCCGCCAGTAGCGACACCACCGTATTAACGTCACGGAGGGTAATTTAAAAAATGCACGGCTGTTCAACCCCACAATATTTTTAAAATCATCTGTACACCCATCGCCTCATTGATAGGCATAACTTCACATCATGCACTCTAAAAAGAAATTCGGTATCTCCATGAACACGACAATGCAAATGCAATGTGTGTGTTGCAATTTCCTGGTCGCCAATGTCTATCACGAATGCGAATTGCAGACAACTGAATAACGCTTCCGTTGCCTTCTTGGAGTGCCACAGCAAGCTGAGGCCTTCTAGCTTACGATTATATTAAGTCAACCACAAGTAATCAACGTCAGGAAATGATCTAAAACATAACTGCGTTCACCGTGTGTGTCTTTAATAAAAATGTAGGTATATAGTTTTTCCTTAAAGGAGCTTTTTCCTTAAAGAGCTATCAACCCAACTACAATCTGTCGGCAAAGAATTCCCCCGTCTCCCAAACCAAACCATGAACGATCCATTTAATTTCGGAGATACTCTAGCCCCTGTCCCCTTCCTCGTCCGATTATAAAATAAAATCTCTGTGCTGTTGCCTTCCTTTATTGTACGTGATATCGCGAGACTGGCATGGGATGTACGGTGTACCGTTCCCGAGTAAGGAGCCAATCTGCCTCTGGTTATCAGTTAGCGATGTAGATTGTAGGAGATAGATTAGCTAGCTATTTCACAGTCAACTCCATTTCTCATTAAGAAGGGAAGTGGATTTGCATCTTCTTCGAGGATCCACTGCTGCTAGACACGATGTAGGAGATAGATTAGCTATCTATTTCACGGTAAACTCCATTTCACAAATTAAGAAGGGAAGTGGATTTGCATCTTCTTCGAGGATCCACTGCTGCTAGACACGATGTAGGAGATAGATTAGCTAGCTATTTTACGGTAAACTCCATTTCACAAATTAAGAAGGGAAGAGGATTTGCATCTTCTTCAAGGATCCACTGCTGCTAGACACGACCTAAGAGTTTCTAAACTTACAAGCCATGTCTGGAGCCGGACAAAAGGCTCCATGGGCAGTTTTGGGACTCATAGCTTATTTCTAGTAGCAATTGGTCCTCGAGAAAGATGCAAATCCACTCCCCTTCTTAACGTGATATGATGTGTAGGTATACATGTTCTAATGGCGAGGTAGTTTGGTCTAGGGTGCAAGGAAAGATTTTAAAAATGTTTAGTGTAATTCAACCTATAGGGACTTTAAAAGTTTTAATATCACATTATTTTTTGCCACTAATAAGGGATTAATTCGGTGGTATGTGCCTACACAGAACGATTATTTTGCCTTTTCGGACATTTTTTAGAGTGCTTCGCCTACAGAGATTGTTTTGTCAAGGGTAATTGACTGATTTTTCTTATAACTATGAAGCATGCATGTATAAAAATGTACACACAGTTCAAAACACACCTGTTGCCGTAATGCCGGGGGGTACGCCAAGTACCTACTATGCATTTCTTTAAAGTATTTATTAGCTTCTTTCAGCTATTTACTTTGATAACATATTAAAAATATTACCAATGTGAATTATCTTTCTATTATCCTTACACTTTTCAATACATTTTTTATAAGTTCGAGCCAATCTATCTCTGGTCAGTTACCGATGTAGAATTACCTAATTATTTCACAGTATACTTGTTGTAATGAATTTCTAGTCATATTTCAGATTACATAGATATACTCCAGTAACCGAATAAAGTTATAACCGGTATCCCATGCACTTTCTTACGACTGACGCTGGGATTTCTAATTATGCTTGTACATTGCGAGCAATGAAAAAAGGAGTTCAACCACAGGCTAAACGAACTGTATTTACCTGACACATTTACCTCAATGCATTACGAAGACGAGAAAAGCAGAGATCTCTTCCGAATGCATACTACCAGGGCACACACACTGAGAAGACTAAAACGCTGCACAATATAAAATTATGCTTGCGGTTTCCCTACATCAGTGGCTATCAAGAACACAATTTATTTTAGTCGCTCTGAGACGGAAGTTAAGCCATCAGTTTTGTGGCTTTAATTTACTACTTTTAATAGCAGAATAAATCCTTTTACCGATTTACTTTACTTGAAGGACCAGGGCTGGATCCTCTGGCAGCCGAGGGGTGGGGGGGGGGGGGGGGGGGGGTAGGGGCGGATCTAACGATCAGCACACCCACAAATGCGGGCGCCCCCCCCCCCCTCCCCCCTCTAAAGGATCTAGGAGACCCCTGACCAAGCTTATGCGCCTGGGGCCTGGGAGCCTGGAGCCTCGCAGTGTGTCTACGCCCCCCCCCCCCCAACTGCACTCCACAAGTCGAGGCACCTGCGATAGTGTGTGCTGACCACTTTTGGACCCTTAAATCCGCGCCTATTCGATCTATTCGGCAAAATATTGGAACAAGAAAATTAAAAATAGACTATAGATTTGTTACTGACTGTTGTGGGTCACGGACAACGTTAATTTATAACAAGACACATAAGAGAAGTAACGTGTGCAGGTATTTTTCATTGTTTTTTGGTCGTGGAATATTCCAGCTGATGTCAGTGTTCAAAATCGAACAATGAACTTCCAATGTGCAGTGCTTTGGTGGTGTGAGCAGTGGTTGAGCTGAATTTACTGTATGAGCTGCGTGTGTTTGGAGCGTTACGAAGAAGCCGAAATATATTAACTAAAACGTTGGTTTTGCAATTCTGGTTACGGAGATTTCAAACCAATGTATTTCCCAATGAGAATTGCATGATTCATTTCATGGGATGAGCCAAGCTGAGTCAAGCCACCTAACATGAGAATCAATTGAGAATCAAATGATTCTCAAGTAGCCTCTTGTCTATAACACGATGAATATATCTATCAAAGATGTGCTGGAAACTTTTGACGACTAGACTCATCCCTTAAGTAACTATTTTATGAAATTTGAAGAATCTTTCCTGGCTATTATAGTTGTTACTTGTCTGTAAGGAACATTGTAAAATTTAGGATCAGTACATTTGTAGCTTCGTTTTATTAGCATTTTGTCTTTAATTACACCACTGAACAGATTGTTCATAATTACTCCTTGTGAATCTTTCACCGAGTGCGACAGGCCGATAGGTTCAGAGTTTGGCCGCGTTCGTCTTCGCAAACTCCAGCGCCTCGGTGAGCACCCTGCAAAGTTGAGGAGGAAATTCGTTAAAACAGTGCGGCCAACCTCAGCCACCCCAGGGGCTAGATTTAAAACAAATTAGGACACGGGGCGATTAAAAAAACGAACTAATGAATGGTATTGAAATGTCAATTACTTGCAGGGTAATAGGGACGAGAACCGCCTATACGTTACGATAAAAGTCCATAGAAGTTCCCCCACTCCCTCCACAAACCCAGTAAACTAATCTCGGGATAAGGGTGGTGAAATAAGATGGCTAGCGCTGGCAAAAAGTTTTCATTTGGCACATTGCTTGCCTCTGGGGGCGATGATGCGAGCATATGTGCATTTATACCAGGCATCGCAAGAGAGGAATCATATACCAAAAGTAGTCAGGGTTTCCTGGGCTCTCAGCCCGGTAGGTTGTACAAATATTCAGCTTCATCTCCCTTCTACACATTTTATATTGCATTTATATATGCACAATAAAATTAAGCGTAAGTGCATATCTGGTAGGTGCCGTATTAATAAACAATTAACCCCCACATTTAAAAATCTGTATCTATCGAAATGCCACCCACGACCCGAAATACATCACTCCAGTGATGCTTTTCCCATTTTCTTTGACGGGTAAATCCCGTGCCTTTTGTGTGTTGCCCCGAATCACGTACCTGAGCGCGGTGTCGACCTTCTCGGGGGTGGCGTTGGCTCCCAAGACGCCGATCCTGAAGGCCTTGCCCGCCGTGGGGCCCAGACCTAGCGCAATCTCCACCTGGTGCCTGCAACGACAAGCTGCGCTCAGATACGAGTGGGCCAACATTGCAATATCAGCATTGAAAAGGAAGAAACGCATCAAATTTGTTGTCACGCCTTTGTATTACGCTTTGTAAAGGACATAATATTTTGATTTTTGGTTGACTTAAGATTAAATCTTGATCGATCATATCTCTTTTTCCAAAATAATGTGTGCATACCATGCATATACCTATTTACTTAAATGGCTACAAATGAAGGGGGTTGGAGTTATTTTTGTCAAATTGAGATAGATTTTCGGGAATACATCGTAAGGGCTAGGGGAGATCAAATAATTTCAGGCTCCAGAGAGAGCTACCGAGGACCGAGGACTACCAAGAGATTTATCACTCCGGGAAAATTGTTCTACATCGGCAAAATGGCGGAAGTATAGTTTACGCGACGTTTTTTACAATTACGTGTTTTAGGGGTCTAGAACTTGCTCTTACAACCACGGAATATCACCCTTTTCCCGAAGAGTTGGCTGGGTTTGAACAGCTAAAATCGTTTACAGACTTCTTACGATCGCAAACAGTAATATACTTTCACCAGATAAAATATGTTCGGTTGTACGTATTTGCACAGATTACAGGCAGTTTTTGGCATCTTTCATCCATGTTATACCGTATATCGCATGTGTACAAGGACTAGAAATGGTGTTATCTATTCAACACGAGTCTTGCCCCCCCCCCCCCCCCCTCGGCCCACTCACTTGTCCATCGCGTACTGCGTGACGGCGCGCCCGTCCACCCCCTTGGGCAGCAACACGGTCGTAACGCAAGGCAGTCGAATCTCGGGCCGCTTCACGAGCAACTCGAGTCCAATGCGCTCGATGCCCGCGTGCAGTCTGCGTTCGAAACAGCGAGCAGGGGATTGACAACTACTCGGAATCGAGTAACAACACTGGATCCTTGCCTAGAACGCCATTCGTCTGGGTAACAGCAAGGTTACGCTCAGTGTCGGACTCAGGCGGCTTCTTTTCCTATGGTCGGTCAACTGGGGGCCCCCGCAGTCATAATAGCTCGGGGTCCTGGCGGCAATCGCCGACTAGCCGCCCTGACCAGCCCAATAGGTAAAGCTGGGGTTACGGGTTTGCCAAATGTTTTAACATGGCCGTTTAGACCCCTTGGCTACTGTAAACCAGCGGTAACCCAGTCGCATTACCTGATTTTAGTTATGGTTTATTATTTTTTCTACTCTTCCATGTACTACTAAGGTTCCTTCCATTTCTGTATTGTGGTAATATGATCCATGATAATCATTCATTCTCAACTGTCACCATACAATCTTTCATCGATGCGAACAGACCAGTGCAATTAAATTATAGAGTCTGTTGTCGAACTCTAGTGCATCGTTAATCACAAGATACACATCACCTATTAGTTAATAAGTTACCTGAGGGCGCATGTGCGGTGTCGCTCCCAACTGCGTTCCAGCGTCTCCTCAGCCAGCATGGCCAGCGCCTCTCGGAGTCCGTAGATCATCGTCAGTGGTATCGTGTGGTGGTAGCTGCCACAAGAATCAAAACTCAATCTCAATATCCAGTGGTAGTTGCCACAAGGATCAAACTCAACCTCAATGTGGAGTGGTAGTTGCCACAAGGATCAAGCTCAACCTCAATGTGCAGTGGTATCTGCCACAAGGATCAAGCTCAGCCTCAATGTGCAGTGTCAGCTGCCACAAGAAGCGAAACGAACCTCGTCGCCTCGTTTCGTCTCCATATCAATCGCGTATTTTCTATACTTTCGTATTTTATCTCAGTGGGTACTCACATTCTGGGTCCTCCGAAACAGTACCAGTAGTCTCCCAGGACGGTCATGTCGAAGTAGAAGACTGCCACTCGTGTGGTTCTAGAGTGGATCTTTTTGCTGTAAATCGCAAGGCAAGCCCTTAGTGTCTGGTGTACGATATAGACAACTTAGAAAATTAAATAAAAAATTCGATCAAAAAAAGAAAATTTAATCGACTTAAAAACAACTAAACTACATTTCACGTCAAGAAGGAGAGTGGATTTGCATCTTTCCCGACGACCCACATCTGCTGGTTACGAGCCAGCAAATTTTACAATCTATGTCTTGGGACGGACAAAAAGCTCTATGACAGTTTTATAACTCTTAGTTCGCAGTCTTAGTCCGCATAGCAGAGCGAGTACGCGAGACTTCGACGATGCAGACTCGCAGACTTGGTCTCGGTGACTTGCCTGTTATCAAATGGCGGTAGGAACCGTAATTATGTCAGGTAGCAGAAGTGATATGTATGCAACAAATGAAGTCACCAAGACCAAGTACGCAAGACAGACAAAATCGCGAGACCGAGACCGAGACCGAATCAATTCAGACGCGTCAGTCTTGTGTAGCCCCAGCTGGATGTGCATGGAACTTTTAACTTTGCAAGAGGCACTTTGGAGGGAGGGCAAGTACAAGAAAGTGTCCCCACACACTCACACAGCGCGCGGGCTGAAGGAGATGGGCGCCAACCCCGGCGGGGCTCCGAGCGCCTTCTGCGAGCCAGTGTAGATCACGTCGATGCCCCAGCGGTCGGTGAAGACGGGCACTCCGCCCAGCGAGGCCACGGCGTCCACCACGAGCAGCGCGTTGTACCTGCGATGCGGCCGGTTATAGGTCAAACCACAGTTATAAGGTTACCTAGATTTTCCACTCCCATACTAAAGCAGCTACGCGAAAGCCCTCCGCCCGCAATAATAGTTTCGCCGCCAGTCAATGGATGGAGCCACTGTTTGTACCACCTGTAATGTAACCAAAGTAATTGTTACCACATGTGGAACAATGGATAGCTTGATTTTATTGACTTTGTGCCATGGCCTGGTAGATGATTTTAAAACAGGTTGTCAACGCACCCCAGCGATTGCCGGCGAAATTACTTGCATCAAATTTTTGCCTTAGCCATAGCTAGGTATGGTAAAATATATGTATGTGGTCAAACAACTCACCGAGCAAGGCTCAACGACATATTATTACAATTCTTGAGAGTTGCATCTAGACCATTATCCTAATCTTAGCACTAATCACTAATGTTTAAAAATAAACTGGTTCGGAATGAACAGTGCAGTATAACTTTCCCAACGTTTAGTTACCTTTACTACAGTAAAGTTAAAGTAAGATTTTGTTTAGATTTTGGGGTGTGTTCTCTTTATCTGAGCTTGTTTCTTTATACTTGAGGACTGAAGAGTACGATTCTGACTTTAATTGGTTTCGATACCACCCTTGATAACTTAACTAGTGAAAAGCATAACAATACGTAAGCAAACAGTGCGCTTGGTGTTACCAACTTTTCATCTCCTAGTTGAGACCTCAACTAGGTGCTAAAATTGAATTCAGCCAATCACATTCCGTGAATTTCGTTGTTACTTTATCGTTGGGACTTGGGATCCTTAAAAATGGACTAGATTTCGCACGTACTTGTGACAGAGTTCACACGTACTTTAGACAAAGGTCACACGTACTTGTGACAAAGTTCACACGCACTTGTGACAGAGTTCACACGTACTTGTGACAGAGTTCACACGTACTTGAGACAGAGTTCACACGTACTTGTGACAGAGTTCGCCGAGGTATTCCAGCGGCTGGCAGACGCCGGTGGACGAATCGCCGTGGGTCACGAACAGCAAGATGGGTCGGTGCTTCTTGAGGCCCTCCTCCACCTTGTCAGGGCAGAGGTGCAGACCCGGCACTGTCTCGACCGTCTGCACCTTGGCTCCTGTGACGACCAGACATCGGTCAGGACATCTGGTCAGACTCTGCACAACTTGCCCAAGACCATAATGTGCAAGACCAAGACCATTGTTATTATAAAACCATTGATATTATAATTTAAAGCCGTAAACGACATGACCAAAGCCGTGGTCCATCCCGATTTGCGTATTCTTGGTTTTGTCAAATTAAGTCCCAACTCCCAAGTACTGTCCGAAATGCAGAGGCACTAAGAACAAGACCGCAAATCAGACAGGGAGAGTACGGGAGACTGACAATGCGGTCTCAGGTAAGTGTTGGTCTTGGTCTTGGTAATTCCGACTGGTTAATGTCTGGCCTTTTCTACTGTAAATTATGTTTTTCTCTTTCCTAATTCGTCTTCCTATTATTCTCCTTCCTCATAACCTCGGCGTTTCTGTTTGACATGAAGTCCTTTCACTGAAAGGTACTGAAAAATAACACACTTCGGGAAGTAGTGCAAATTAAAATGCTGTTATTTGCAATTATCGTGAGGCTTTTTGCGTTCTTCGCAACGACTTTCTGCCCAATTAAAAGGGCTGACATCAACCACTGTTACACCCGACCACACATCTTCCCACACATTTCCAAGTTGTAATTGATATGCCAAAGTAAATAAACTCTTTCTACCGCAGATAAATAAGTACGTGATTTACGCTATAGCCAATTGACTGCAGGAGTTTCCAGCCCAGGTTTAATGGCGGCCGATGAATTTGAGAAATCCAAGATGGCGATTATAAAATCTCTACCGCATCGCTACCGTATCGCTGTCGTATCGCTACCGTATCGCTGTCGTATCGCTACCACATCGCTACCGTATCACTACCACATCGCTACCGTATCACTACCGTATCGCTCGGCCATGTCGGCAGCTCGCTCGCCCCAGAAGCCTTGCATTCCGATGAGCACGGTGTCGCCACGCTCGATCAGGTTGCAGAGTGCAGCTTCCATGCCGCCGTGGCCGGCCGCCGACAGCGCCAGTGTCAGCGTGTTGCGCGTCTGGAACGCGTACTGCAGACCGGCCTTGATCTCGTCCATGATCTGTCAGGGAGGACAGCGTCATTCCCGGTGGATTAGCAAAGTGAGATGCGACACATATTTATCGATTTATTGCTATCTTTGCGATTTTTTTTTAAATTATTGAGATTTCGGACATGGGTAGGTGCTTGTGATACAGATTGTCTTATGCCTGGCTTTACCAAGTTTTTCAACTCCTAGTTGCGTTCCAAACTAGGAGTTTGCGAACTCAGTTGTAGCTCCTATAGTTAGGATCTCAACTGGTAGTTGAAAATGTTGGTAAAACCAGACATGAGTAGTTTTGGATTTCATTATTTAGGAAGCCAATGTAACACATTTTTCAGGAATCCTATAGGATGTTACACAATAGACCACCTGCAACAGCAGCCTTCTTTTAGCTCACTGGTGGACAACCTCAATGTTAATTCCCATTTGAAAACAAATGCAAGCATGCTGTCCACCAATGAGGTAACATGGATTGCAGGAGCTCGATTAGTTATTTAGCTCACGCTGTCATTGTCAGTTGAGCCAACACCCCATAGGCGTGCGCAGGGTCGCAGATCAGGTGGCACCATTCGTGGGATCAGGTGGGATCATTCGTTTTCAATTTCACCGCCTATGGTTTAACATGGGTAGTGATTTGATTTCGAGTGATTTCGAGCCAAATCGAATGAAAATAGTTACTTTATCGTACCCCAGGCCATGATTATGGCGGTCACCTATATGCAATGCCCATCTAAGGCTAAGCTCGGCAAAGTATTGCAAATTTGAAGCCCTCTCTCCATTCCGGAAAAACTGCCTATGTGCATCTTGGTGGTCACCCATTCAACATGCGACTCGGTGCAGTATTGCTTAACGATCGGCCTGGACCCCTATTCTGTAACGTTTCAGATGTGAGATGAAATGAAATGAGAGTGAGAACTTTCATTTGTTCCATATGATAACATAGGCGACCTTGGGGTTGTCACTCATTTCTTGTCATCTCACTTGGAAGAAGTTACGGAATAGGGGTCCTGAACTCATAAGAAACGGTATATGTTTAATCAGGTGTGTAACCATATGGGATCAGGCATACCAGTGCTCGGGGGCCTCGGGCCCAGGGGGCCTCCTAAGAAATTTTTGGGGTCCGCAGAGGCCCAAGTTATTCCGAAAACAGGGGGGTGACGTTTTCAGGGAATAGATATTTTGAAAAGTTAATCCGAAAAGAAGGCGGCGACATTTTTGATAGGGAATGGCTCATTTGATGCGAGACTGGAGACTGGTGCCGGGGGGGGGGGGGGCTCAGATGTTTTTGCTCTGGGGCCTCCAATCTGAAGTTACGCCACTGTTTTTAATCATGCGGTTTTGAAAGATACTATATACTATAAATAGAACGTAAACTATAACTATACACGTACATTTGAATTGCTAATCAGCGGGAAGATGCGATGCTACTTAAAGCTAAAACAAATTCCTAGCTGTGGTATGAAAGAGACAGCTGAAATTCATCCGACCTCGCCTGCAACCGATTTCTGATGATTGAAATCTAAAAGTCCGCCGATCGCTATAATAGCCGCTGAGATAATAAAGGTCATTTGTCCTCGCATTCTCTGCAACATTTTCTGTATTTTACGCCGCCCCTTTACTTACATTTGTACATCATATACCTATTTCTTCAATGTGAGAAACACGAATATGATACTATAACCGGCAATTTTTTAAATTTAAAAAATACAACTAATGGAAAAGAGCTATTTAAATATTGGAGAACAGCTCAGATTTATAGGTAAAGCTTGCTCAAATAAGACCCCTAGAAAGATCGAACACAAAACAAATGGAATGTTTTAACCCAAATATGTGCTAAGCGATTTTTCGAGCACCAAAATGCTAAAACCCGTCGTGCAATGATGATAAAGCGTGTGCACCTAACTAGTGAGATACCTGGAATGTCTCCTGATGGAAATGTCCCATGATAGGCAGACTGAGGGCTTGGAGCACCCTCGGCGAGGGGTTCGATGGTCCAGGACCCATCAACAGCTTCTCCCTGACCAGGATGGGCTGAGCCAGCACGGCGGGCGGCGCGTAGTCAACCTCCATGGCGATGGTCACTCGACGTACTGAATAGATGCATGGCGACTGATATCAGATGATAGTCGGTAGTCACCGTGACCTTTGGAGCGTTATCAGCTGGAGCTTGTGTAGTTCGTAAACAACGTTTTAATCTGTGTGTTGGTGTGAGTGTGTGTTTTATGGGTGCATTTTATGCTTTGTCGGAGGTGAACTTGGGCCTTTTTTTCAGTTAGCGCCTTCCATAAATAACTACGAGAGCCAACGATTCCTTGCGTTTTCAGAAACGCGTAGATTTTCTTGTAAATGATCGTGACATTGATCCAAATATTGCAGGGGCTAAGCGCCCCCCCCCCCCCCCTCTCTCCCAAGGATGAATAAGAATTGATAACCGGAATAAAAATATATACAAAAAGCTCATATAAAACCAAAATTTGTTGATATATCTTAAGTGCTTTCTAGTAGTTAAGTCTCATGTTCATACTTGACGTCTCTCTGGTAAAATATTATTTACGTCTTGCTGAACATGCATTCAGTGAGGCAGTATAGTACGTTACGTTCACGAATTACTGGTCAAAACCACTTGAGATTTTAGCGTAGGAAGACGCGCGCCGACCCTTGTAAGCTCTGATAAGCTATACTGTGTTCTCTTCGAAAGTGACAACTGACGGATCTCCTTGCAAATAGCTACGTTGTCACTTTCGTCCCTCTTGTGTGCTTACCTACCTGATGATTTGCAATGAAGGGGTTTCCCCGAAAATTGGCAACATAGGGCTGTGAAAGGGACAGAGTTATTGAAAATTCTTGACACACGTCAAGATACAAAACCTGTGTTAACAATGGCATTGTCCGAAGGAGTGGTTTTGACCAGTAATTCGTAAACGAACTATACCTATGTATAGGAAATGTATAACTTTGACATTGTTTAGGTGAGAATTACAAATTTTCAGTTTATTTTATACCTATGGCTTAAACCTTCGTGTGGGAGGTTTGATTGGATATATTTTGAAGACTTGTGAAAATCCATTAGAAAGTAGTCTCGAAAATGAACTTTTTTGTTTCCCAAATTTAACGAGTATCTTCCCTCTCACTGTACACAATATAAATAAGAAAAAAATCCACGTTGTTTTGGTTTATTGAATCCAATGAGTAAGAGATTAGAGTTTTACGAGTTCTTTGAATTTTTTCACAGTAAACATCTCCAATCAAATAATAAAAGTGTGTCTTTTTTTCGAATCCGATATTCCCAATAACACCAATTGATTCCTCTCTAAAAACTGTTCAGTACTCCTCTTGAATCGCATCTCTAGATTGAATAGCAGACGCGCAAAAGGCTGCGATCGATTCACTAATTTTCAAAACTATCTCGGCTGCTAATCCGTCTCCTAGTTTGCGAGCATTTGAGAGTAAGCAAATTACGTCATTTGCGATAAGATTCGAGCTCGTAGTGCTCGGCCGTCTACACACATTCTAGACCAAGGTATCGATGTCAGCTAGAGATAGCGTTTTACGGGTTAAACACAACGGCAAATAGATACCCCAAACTACTGTCGGTAGACAATAATTGAAAATTGGACCACTTACTAACCGGAACATTTGACAATTCGTGCAGCAATCAAAATTCTCCTGCGATGTTTCTAAGGCGTCTTTTTTGACCCCAAAAAATGCAGAGGGTGACAAAAATTATTCCAGGACTCAGCCCTTAGCTCATAATGAATATTTTTTGGACAGTGACCATGAGCAAGGTGCTAGCTAGGTGGTGTAGAATTTTGGTTTCCCCATCTTCAGCCAATATCCTCATCTAATTACCAATAGATACATAAGTTTAACTGCGTTTATATCAGTGAGATTTTGGTTCTTGGGAATTTTTAAAATAAATGGCCTTTAAAATGATGTTAACTGTCAGGTGTAATTGTTAAATAAGCAATTTTCCCGTAGATTGCTCCTTATTGATTCAATGGCCCTTATCTACGTCAGGTGTAATTGTTAAATAAGCAATTTTTCCCGTAGATTGCTCCTTATTGATTCAATGGCCCTTATCTACAACACCCTTAACCATCTTTGTAAGCGAATGAAAAGAAACTGAGTTGGAACTGTTTTCATGCCTGGGGAAGGGGGAGAGGCCCCACTTAGATTCAGCCGACAAGATTGTTTTTATTCAATCTTCATATTGGAGTCCTCTATGCTTTTTAAGTAAATGATAATTTGGAATAAAACTCTCGATTTGCAAGATATTGTGTAGTGCAAATCTCCGTTTCAGAGAGATTCGACATTAAAAATACATGGGAAATGTGCACTTGTGAGTTTATAGAAATTCAACCCAATATATTTTCCAACGAGAATTGCATGTTTCATTTCATGGTATGAGTCAGCCTGTGTGAAGCCACGTAATTAGAGAATCAATGATTCTCAAGTAGCCTTTTGTCTAAAACATGACGAATACATCCATAAAAGATGAGCTAGAGACTTTTGACGACTAGACTCTTCCCTTAATTAACTATTTTATGAATTTTGAAGAATTTTGCCTGGCATAAATTTATAGTTGTTACTTGTCTGAAAGAAATATTGTAAAATTTTGGATCAGTACATATTTTGCTTTGTTTTATTAGCATTTTGTCTTCAATTACACCATTGAAGAGATTGTTCATAATTTTTCCTTGTGAATCTTTCACCGAGTGCGACAGGCCGATAGGTTCAGAGTTTGGCCGCGTTCGTCTTCGCGAACTCCAGCGCCTCGGTGAGCACCCTGCAAAGTTGAGGAGGAAAGTCGTTAAAACAGTGCGGCCAACCTCAGCCACCCCAGGGGCTAGATTAACAATAAATTGTGACATGGGGCGATTGAGAAAACGAACTAATTAATTTTTTTTTAAATACCATTTCAAAAAAATACACATCAATTTAATACGTCTATACTTCCTGGAAAGCTCATGTTTTGCTTGTCTGTAGACATCATTATACATAACAGAAAAAAAAGATCCTGACGATCTGGCACAAACAGTGTAATTAATAAAAACGTGAATTTATTATTGTTAAAAAAAACAATTACAAAAGTATTATAACGTAATTAATCGAACTTAAGAAGACAAAATTACGAGTTATGAAAGGTGTAATTAGAGTTGTTATTGATCTTGTAGCCAAGATTTTAAATTTTGCTTAAGCTTTGTATATTTGGTAAAATATTTTAACTCTCGAGGAATGGAATTGAAAATAAGGGGGACCCTGAATTTTTAATTGACGTTTTCCGTGTTTATTAATATTTTGAGGAATTTTGAAACGAGGGTTTAGTTGAATCCTGGTGTTTATTAAATGAATGTCGGGAACATTATATTTGTCACAAAAATACTTATTTAAAATAAAACGAGATATAACAAGTTTTTGAATAGAAAGAAGATTACAAAAAGTATACCGATCGGAAGAGGTCATTTCATGTACAGTGTTATGACTGGGAGTAATGATTTTTAAAATTCGGGTTTGCATAGTTTTTCTTTTATTTAAATGTCCCTGTGAACATTGACCCCACACCATAAGACCACAAGTTAAAAAAAAATTCTACATTGGCACAATATACATTTCTAACTGTAGGTATAAAAATTAATCACTGGTTTATAAAATAGTTGATATACGAGAAAAGTCGGAGCCTTGAGCAGAGGGCATCTATGTGCGGGACCTCCTGCTTGCCGGGCCGGGTAGAGCACCTGCCCGGCAAGCAGGAGGTCCCGGGTTCGTATCCCGGTTCGGGTGCACATTTTTCCAGCTTCGTCTCCCTTCCATATATGCATTACTTTAGTTTTTTCGGGGTTAATGACCAACTCATTGTCATGAGTCAAGCGGAGTACCTAATTGAATTCAGTTTGCGTATGTCACGTTGTGCTGTGTGCAAGTTGCTGTGAGACGATAAAATTACAGTGTTATCTGCTTACATAAACATATTACTTACGCATACAGTTAAACATGTTGTTGACAAATAGTAGATACAGAACTGGACCCAGTATTGATGTAAAATAGGAAATGCTGCCAAAGTGTTCGCGTTGAAGATGAGCGTATGGGCACAGCGGTATTAAGTTGAGAACAAAGATAGACACCCTGAAAATTTCATCGCAATCGACGCAGGCGTTTGGTCTGTACACATGCAAGTGTTTTTTTTACCAGTAGAGAAATTGAAGATGACTCATCAAAAACCCTTGGAGTTTTATTTTAGTCGCGGATATACTTTCAATAACTTGCATGCAAGAAACTGACAAAATTTTTGACAAACTTAAAGTCAACATAGATACTGTGATGTTTCGATGTGGTTTCGATGGTTTTGAATAGCAGTATTTGATATTGGAAAAAATTTGCAAAAATACGCGCTTTTAAATATATTTCCGTACTTTTCCAAACATTCCCAATTTTCGAATGTTGCTCTTTTTTCTGATTTGAAGGGGAGGGGTATTAAGGATTTTCTTGATAAACGCAGGGGTTCTAAGTTGAGAACAAAAGTAGTCACCCTTTAAATTGCATCGCAATCGAGGCAGGCGTTTAGTCTGCAGAGCGCGCGCGCGCGCGCACACACACACACACACAAACAAACAAACAAACAAACAAACAAACAAACAAACAAACACACACAAAAGTGTTTTTTTAGCAGTAGTGAAATTGATGATTTCGCTTCGCTCATCAATAAACGATTAAACTCCACATTTTAAAAATCTATATCTGTCAGAATTCTACCCAAGACCCGAAGTATATTACTCATGTGAAGTTTTTCCCATTTTCTTTGATGGGGAAATCCCGTGACTTTTGTGTGTTACCCCGAATCACGTACCTGAGCGCGGTGTCGACCTTCTCGGGGGTGGCGTTGGCTCCCAAGACGCCCATCCTTAAGGCCTTGCCTGCCGTGGGGCCCACACCTAGAGCGATTTCCATCTGGTGCCTGCAACGACAAGCTGCGCTCTGAGACGAGTTGGCCAACATTGCAAAATCAGCATTGAAAAGGAAGAAACGCATCAAAATTGTTTTAACGTGCTGGTCATACCTTTGTATTATATATAATACAAAGGCGTGACCAAAGCGTAAAGGACATTTTAATTGACTTAAGATTAACCCTTGATCTGTCAAATGCTTTCTTCCGAAATAATGTGTGCATACATAGCTAGAAATAAAGAGGTTTGGAGTTATTTTCGTCAAACTGAGAAAGATTTTCGGAAATACATTGTAAGGGCTTGGTATGATAATATAAGTTCAGTCTCCAGAGAGATCTACCGAGGACCAAGGACTACCGTAAGATTTTTTCCTCCCGGAAAATGTTCTTCATGGGCAAAATGGTGGGAAGTATAGTTTACGCGACGTTTTTGACAATTACGGGTGTTAGGGGCCTAAAGTTTGCTATTACAACCACAGACAGGAATATCACCCTTTTCCGGATGAGTTTGCGGGGTTTAAACAATTAAAAACGTTCAAAAACTTCGTACATTCGCAAACAGATACAGACTTCCACCAGATAAAATATGTTTGATGGTATTTGCACAGATAAAAGGCAGTTTTTGGAATCTGTCATTCATGTTACACCGTATATCGCATGTACAAGGACTAGAAATGGTGTTCTCTCTTCAACACGAGTCTTGCAAACCCCCCTCCCCCCACCCACCCACGGGCCCCACTCACTTGTCCATCGCGTACTGCGTGACGGCGCGCCCGTCCACCCCCTTGGGCAGCAACACGGTCGTAACGCAAGGCAGTCGAATCTCGGGCCGCTTCACGAGCAACTCGAGTCCGATGCGCTCGATGCCCGCGTGCAGTCTGCGTTCGAAACAGCGAGCAAGGGATTGACAACTACTCGGAATCGAATTACAACTCTGGATCCTTGCCTAGAGCGCCATTTGTCTGGGTAACCGCAAGGTTACGCTGGGTATCGGACTGGCTACCCAAGAACCCCGGCGGCTTATTATCCTATTTGGGGCACCCATGGTCGGAAAACTGGGGGGCCTTGCAGTCAAATAGCTCGGGACCCCGGCAGAAATCACCGCCTAGCCGCCCTGGCCAGCCCAACGGGTAACGCTGGGGTTACTGGTTTGCCAAATGTTTTAACATGGCCGTTTAGACCCCATGGTTACTGTAACTCAGCTGTAACCCAGTCGCATCACGCGCTTTTAGTAATGGTTTATTCTTTTTACTACTCTTCTATGTACTTCTAGGGTTCCTTCTAATTTCTAGATTGTGATGATATATTCCATGATAATCATCCATTCTCAACAGTAACCGCATACCCAATCTTTCATCGATGCAAGCAGACGAGTGAAATTACAGAGTATGTTGTCGAACTCTATATAGTGCGTCGTTAATCACAAGAAACACATTACCAATTAGTTAATAAGTTACCTGAGTGCCATTGTGCGATGTCGCTCCCAACTGCGTTCCAGCGTCTCCTCAGCCAGCATGGCCAGCGCCTCTCGGAGTCCGTAGATCATAGTCAGTGGTATAGTGTGGTGGTAGCTGCCACAATGGTCAAACTCAACCTCAATGTGCAGTGTTAGCTGCCACAAGGATCAAACTCAACCTCAATGAGAGTGGTAGCTGCCACAAGGATCAAACTCAACCTCAATGTGCAGTGGTAGCTGCCACAAGGATCAAACTCAACTTAATGTGCAGTGTTAGCTGCCACAAGGATCAAACTCAACCTCAATGAGAGTGGTAGCTGCCACAATGGATCAAACTCAACCTCAATGAGAGTGGTAGCTGCCACAATGGATCAAACTCAACCTCAATGAGAGTGTTAGCTGTCACAAGGATCAAACTCAACCTCAATGAGAGTGTTAGCTGTCACAAGGATCAAACTCAACCTCAATGAGAGTGTTAGCTGTCACAAGGATCAAACTCAACCTCAATGTGCAGTGGTGCCACAAGAAACAAAACGAACGTTGTCGCCTCGTTTCGTTTCCATATCAACCGCGTCTCTTCTATATTTTCGTGTTTTATTCTACTCACACTCGGGGTCCTCCGAAGCAGTACCAGTAGTCTCCCAGGACGGTCATGTCGAAATAGAAGACTGCCACTCGTGTGGTTCTGGAGTGGATCTTTTTGCTGAAAATTGCGAGGCATGCCGTTAGTGTCTGGCATGCTACGATACGATATAGACAACTTAGGAAATAATCTAAAAAAATTCGATCAAACAATAGAAACTCAATCGACTTAAAATCAACTAAATTCCATTTCACGTCAAGAAGGAGAGTGGATTTGCATCTAACCCGACGACTCACAGCTGCATGGACACGAGCTATGTGTTTAAAATGTTACTAGCCATGTCTTGGGCCGGACAAAAGGCTCTATGACAGTTTTCTAACTCTTAGCTCGTGTCTAGCAGCAGTGGGTCCTCAAGGGTGATGCAAATCCAGTCTACTTCTTAACGTGAAATGGAGCTCAGCAGATATTTAACCTATCACAAGGCGCTAAGCCAAATGTAGCGCCTTATGATCGCCTTATTATAGGTGCGTTATCTCCTGAGCCCCGATTTCACGTTAAGAAGCACAGTGGATTTGCATCACCGTACGCGGCATTTCTGTGATACCATGCTTGCTGAACGATACTGTGGCAATAACAAGCCCCCTGAAGAAGAGTCTTGTATAGCAATACATGTACTTGTTAATGTGTGTATGTCCCCAGTTGGATCTGCATGGAACTTTTAACTTTGCAAGATACACTTTGGAGGGTGGAAATGTACATGAAAGTATCCCCACACACTCACACAGCGCGCGGGCTGAAGGAGATGGGCGCCAACCCCGGCGGGGCTCCGAGCGTCTTTTGCGTGCCCGCGTAAATCACGTCGATGCCCCAGCGGTCGGTGAAGACGGGCACTCCGCCCAGCGAGGCCACGGCGTCCACCACGAGCAGCGCGTTGTACCTGCGATGCGGCCGGTTATAGGTCAAACCACAGTTCTAAGGTTACCTAGATTTTCCACTACCATACTTCAGCAGCTACGCGAAAGCCCTCCGCCCGCAATAATAGTTTCGCCGGCAGTCAATGGATGGAGCCACTGTTTGTACCACCTGTAATGTAACCAACGTAATTGATACCACCTGTAGAACAATGGGTAGCTTGATTTTATTGACTTTGTGCCATGGCCTGGTAGATGATGTTTAAACAGGTTGTCAACGCACCCCAGCGATTGCCGACGAAATTACTAGCCTCAAATTTTTGACGTAGCCATAGCTAGGTATGGTAGAGGATCTGTATGACGTATGTGGTTAAACAACTCACCGAGCGAAGCACAACAACATATAACTACAATTATTGAGAGTCTTATCTACACCATTATCCTAAACTTAGCACTAATCACTAAAGTTTAAAAATAAACTGGTTCTAAATGAAAAGTGCAGTATAACTTTCCCAACGTTTAGTTACCTGTAATACAGTAAAGTTAAAGTAAGAATTTTGTTTAGATTTTGGGGTGTTTTCCCATTGATAGCCATGAGGGACACGACCATCGGGTGGATGCCTTCCTGCAAGTACTTAGGTGTTATACGCTCGACGCTAAGCTGACATTTAAGGAACACATCGCCAAGACGAGCACGCGCGCTGTGCAGAAACTAGCTGCGCTGCGGCCCCTCATGCACTGCAAAGCGATGTCAGTCGCCGCCAAGACTCGGCTATACACTTCCATAGTCCGACCGACGCTGACCTACGGCAGCCCGGTGTGGGTGCACTGCGCCAGCTGCCATCTACAACGGCTGCAGAAGGTCCAGAACAGCGCGCTGCGCCGAGCCCTGCGTTTGCCGATGTTCACCCGTACGGCCGACGCGCACCGGCAAACCGGTGTCCCCCTACTCCACGACTTCGTGACCGACATCAACACCAAGTTCTTCGGGTCCCTAGTGAACCACCCCAACCCGTCAGTGCCACTGTTAGTTGACTAAACAGCCCATGCACGATGTCCCCATGCGAGTGATGCGAGTGATTGCAATTTGCAATATACATGCGACAGTTCTCTCGTGTGGAACAACTTTGATGAACAGAAAAGTAAATACATTATTTCCTAGATAGAATTAGATAGCCACTAACGCATAAAAACTTTTACGCCATAGGCAACACCAGCCCATTCAATAGACAACTGTTTCTGATGTTTTCGGCTGAAGAGTACGATTCTAGCTGTAATTGGTTCCGCTATCATACCACCGTTGAACGTAACCAGTGAAAAGCATAACAGTAGGTACATACGCAACACAATGCACTTGGTGTTACCAAGTTTTCAACTCCTAGTTGAGACCTCAACTAGGTGCTACAATTGAATTCAGCCAATCACATTCAGTGAATTCCGTTGTAACTTTATAGTTGGGACTTGGAATCCTAACAACGAGATGCAAAACTTGGTAAAACCTTGCATTGGTAAATTTTTAAATCAGCCGAGTTGACTGTCTGTGTAAGTTGGGTTGGTACGCAATTCCTTGTGACAGAGTTCACACGTACTTGTGACAGAGTACACACGTACTTGTGACAGAGTTCACACGCACTTGTGACAGAGTTCACACGCACTTGTGACAGAGTTCACACGCACTTGTGACAGAGTTCGAACGCACTTGAGACAGAGTTCACACGTACTTGTGACAGAGTTCGAACGTACTTGAGACAGAGTTCACACGTACTTGTGACAGAGTTCGCCGAGGTATTCCAGCGGCTGGCAGACGCCGGTGGACGAATCGCCGTGGGTCACGAACAGCAAGATGGGCCGGTGCTTCTTGAGGCCCTCCTCCACCTTGTCAGGGCAGAGGGTCTGACCCGGCACTGTCTCGACCGTCTGCACCTTGGCTCCTGTGACGACCAGACATCGGTCAGGACATCCGGTCAGACTTTGCACAACTTGCCCAAGACCATAATGTGCAAGACCAAGACCATTGTTATTACAAAAAGTCATTGATATTATAATTTTAAGTCGTAAACGATATGACCAAGGGCGTGGTCCATCCAGTTTTTCGTACTTGGTTTTGACAAATTACGTCCCAAGCAGGGGCGAAGCGTCCTATGAGACAATGAGACGGTGTTTACCCTAAAAATTACGTGATGAAGTGTTTTTTTACGGATCTTTTAAGTTTATTTAGCGAGTGGCTTGAACGAGCTCAGGGCGAGCTGCATGCATTCACACTCGCGCGCCAAACTCTGCTGTAACGCGAGCGCATCCGAAGAGCCACGAGTGATATTCCATTCGAGCACCGAGCGAGAGACATAATGGAGATTGTCTCCTCGCATAGGGTCTTCTACACTGGCCCCCGCCCGCCGCCCGATGCTTGATTTCCGAGTCACCGCTGCAATAAAATCGCTGCGTTTGAGAAGCGTCTCGGCTCTGTGACTCCGTGCCGTCCTGAAAATATGTGCTTCGGGAACCACGTCTCCGTAACACAACCGCGCTCCGTGGCGCGGGATATTTTCAGGTTTAGTTGTAGCGCTTACCCAGCGTTGAAAGCGATGAACATTGCTTTCCTGCTCAACGTAAACCACAGCACATGCAAGCTTATTTCGTCCTAAATAATAGGTAATTTAGAAACGATAAGGTTCATATTTCCAGTCAGCGTGAACGGAATGAACACAACCGTATGATCGAACTTAAAAACAAAATTTTTAAAAGCACTAAGACTGATATGAATTTAATTTAACTTGCTACAGATAGATAATGGTACCCCTACGCACGTGCCACTGCCAAATGTACGTAATATTATGTATGTCTTCCCCGTGAAAATACCCACGCTTCGCCCCAGTACATATTATGTTCAAATTACTCAATTAGCTCAAAATAAGCACGTTTTGGCTATCTGACAGGTTTAGAGAGAAACAAAGCAAGGTCATTATCGTCTGAAATTTGGAGTGATCAGAGTTTTCGAGAGGGCAATGGTCAGGCTTGGTGCTCCATGGTTTTCATGGGCCTTCGGCCTCCACCTTTTTATCTGCTGTATACAAACCGCTACCTATGCTCATCTTCAACGCAACACAAATTGCGTTCGCGAAGCCCTAGTAAATAGTACAGGAAATGTCAATTGTTCAGGTCGACTCATGGTCCAATTTTCAATCGTCTGCTAATAGTAGTTTGGGCTATCCATTGGACAAAGTGTTCTCCCGCAAAATCCCATCCCTATAGCTGTCATAGACACCATGGTCTAGAATGTGATTTGCCGACCGAGCACTGCGAGCTCGAATCTTATCGCATCTGACGTAATCTGCTTACTCAAAAATAATTGATGAGCGTAGCGAGCGAAGCGAAATCATCAATTTCACTACTGCTAAAAAAAACACGTGTGTGTGTTTTTTGTTTGTTTGTTTGTTTGTTTGTTTGTTTGTTTATATGTTTGTTTGTATGTGTGTTTGTGCGCGCTCTACAGGCCAAACGCCTGCGTCGATTGCGATGAAATTTTCAGGGAGTCTTCTTTTGTTCTCAACTAAGACCCCCTGCGTATTTCAAGAAAATCCTCAATACCACTCCCCTTCAAATCAGGAAAAAGAGCAATATTCGACTTGGGAAAGTTTTGAAAAGTACTGAAATTTATTTTAAAATGCGTCTTTTTTCCAAAGTTTCCCATTATCGAATATTGCTCGTCGAAACCATCGAAACCACATAGAAACATCTCACCAGACTTCAAGTTTGTCAGAAATTTTGTCAATTTCGTTCTCAATTTCACTTGTGTGTTTGCTTGTTTGTATGCGTGTTTGCGCGCGCACTACAGACCAAACGCTTGCGTCGGTTGCGATGAAATTTTCAGGGTGGCTACCTTTGTTCTCAACTTAGTACCGCTGCGCCCATACGTTCATCTTCAACGCGAACACTTTGGCTGCGTTTCCTAGTCGTAAAACAGAGAGGATTATAGCAGCCGAGATTGTTTTGAAAATTAATGTATCAATCGCAGCCTTTTGCGCGTCTCCTATTCAATCTAGAGATGCGATTCAAATGGAGTACTGATCAGTTTTCAGAGAGGAATCGATTGGTGTTATTGGGAACTTCGAATTCTAAAAAAATACACATTGTTATTATTTGAATGGAGATGTTTACTCTTCGATCAAAGCCTGCCTTAGGGGATACGCAAGTCCGCGATATACCCGTTGCTTGGTTGGTGTCAAAAGATGCCGCGCACAGCGTTGCCATATCGAAAAAACACATGTAGATCGTGAAACCATGGAACTCAATGACATAACATTCAAGATGGACGCCGATATATCGTGGGACGTGTTTTTAGGGATCTCTTCGGACGATGAGCTTAATTTCACTAATCGCACCAGTGAAATCGACGAACTAATTCTAGACAACTCGTCCTTCTGCTCGCTTAAACCCGTGGGTGAATCGACACCAAAAGCAAAACTAAACGTAGGGGCTAAGAAGTCAAAGAAGCTCGTCTCTCGGCTCCCGAAGGCTGACCCGAAGGGCTGACCGAAGGGCTGACTTGACTGCAACAAAAATCTCAAAGTATTGGATTGCTGGTTACTAAAACTTATATCTATACACTCTAAATATGTTAATAAATTAACAGTAATAGTTTTTCGATGTCCCAAGAAATTTTACAGCGCAATATCTTAAAATCAAATTCACGATAATTTTCACCTTTCGGCTGAGAGTCGACCGTGCTGTCAGATTTATTAAGAAGAGTAAATAGCAAATTTCTACATTAGGATGGAGATTTAAAATTATCTCTTGACACAAACGAGCATCTAAGGATAGGTTCAAACATTTCAAAACCTTTACTTACTGTAAAACAACATCAAATCTTCGTAAAAATGCCACAGACCATGTATACAGAATTACGCGACAGAAATGTCCGCCATCTTGAAGCTCATTCAAGGTTGCACACGGAGGGGGCAGACGCTCGAATCACTTGAAAAGCAATGAGTAGCGTATCCCCTAAGGCAGGCTTTGATCGAAGGTTTACTGTGAAAAAATTCAAAGAACTCCCAAATCTCTAATCTCTTACTCATTAGACAACTGACAACCATAACCCACAACTTGGATTTTTTTCTTATTGATATTTTGTAAAGTGAGAGGGAAGATGACCGTTAAATACCTCTGCCATGATTTTACCCTATCGCTACCGTATCGCTACTTTATTGCTACCGTATCGTTACCGTATCACTGTCACTACCGTATCGCTCGGCCATGTCGGCAGCTCGCTCCCCCCAGAAGCCTTGCATTCCGATGAGCACGGTGTCGCCACGCTCGATCAGGTTGCAGAGTGCAGCTTCCATGCCGCCGTGGCCGGCCGCCGACAGCGCCAGTGTCAGCGTGTTGCGCGTCTGGAACGCGTACTGCAGGCCGGCCTTGATCTCGTCCATAATCTGTCGGGGAGGACAGCGTCATTCCCGGTGGCGTGTAATGAAAGTATACCGGACTCAGGTACCATAGTACAAATGCTTGCTGTTAGGCATGGGAAGTTTCCTAATAGCAAAACAAAATCCCATACAGCTGTGGAGCGCTGGCTTATCTGTAGCTTTTTGTAGAAATGGAGGGAATCATTCTCGTCACTCTAACCTCAAATTTGAGAGTGCGTCTTTTCAGATAAATTGAAAATGTGCTTTTTTAGATATTTTTTACATGGTGTATGTGAACCTGAAAAGTGAAAATACCTCCGATTTACAGAATACATCATTTTCTGCCTAAATTCCATGAATTTTTTCCGGGAAAAAAAATCGATTTATCGATTCATCGATTAATCGATTATTAATTGATTATCAGTTTTCATTTTGATTCGATAATCGATTTGAAAAAAAAATCGTTTTACATCCCTTACTATAAGTATATGTTACGAAACGTTGGTAAATCAGTGGAACTTTAATTAGCATTTAAAAGTCAAGCACCTGATTGAATAAGATTTTGTGAACACTACATTTATTAGCTATAAACAAATTTCGACCCAAACAGAGCCGGCCATGTGTGGCGGTGACCATCTCACACTTTACTCGTAGCATTGCTGCTTAACTTCAGTCCCTAGCCGAACTCTCTCGCCCAAAACTGGTCAAAGATCCAATCCAACACGTGAACAGTCTGTTCTGAACAGAGCTGGCCATGTGTATCGGTGACCCATCCAATCCCGGCTCAACCTAGAGTTACTTAACTTCAATTTCTCCAACCTACTTGAACCGAAAAAAGCAGGGGAGCTATCATGTAACTCTGTGACTTATGTCTATGGTTAAACATGGGTAGTGATTTGAAATCGAGTGATTTCGAGCCAAATCGAAGGAAAAATAGTTACTTTATCGTACCCCTGGTCATGTTCATGGCGGTCCCCTATATATGCAATGCCCACCTAAAGCTCAGCTCGGCGAAGTATTGCTAATTTAAATCCCTCTCTCCATTCCGGAAAAACTGCCTATGTGCATCCTGGTGGTCACCCATTCAACATGCGACTCGGTGCAGTATTGCTTAACGATCGGCCTGAACTCATAAGAAACGGCACATGTTTAATCAGGGGCGTAACCAGTGGGGATCAGGCATACCAGCGCTCGGGGGCCTCGTGCCCACGGGGGACTCCCAAGAAATTTTTCTGGCCTTCATAGGCCCAAGCTAATCCGAAAACAAGGGGGTGACGTTTTTAGGGAATGGATATTTTGAAAAGTTTATCCAAAAAGAAGGCGCTGACATTTCTTATAGGAAATAGCTCATTTTATGCGAGACTGGAGACGGGGGTCTCAGAATTTTTGCTCTGGGGCCTCCGATTTAAAGTTACGCCACTGTGTTTAATCATGCCGTCTGAAAGATACTATAAATACTACAAATAGAACGTAAACTATAACTATACACGTAAAATAGAATTGCTTATCAGTGGGAAGATACGGAGCTAATTACAGCTAAAACAAATTCCTAGCTGTGGTATGAAAGAGACAGCTGAAATTCATGCGATCCGTCATTGCCAGCAACCGATTTATGTTGATTGAAATCTAAAAGCCTTCGATCACTATATTTGAATTTGAATTTTTATTTTGAATTTTTATTTTGCTCGTTATATCACAAGTAATATAGCCGCTGAGATATTAAAGGTCATTTGTCCTCGCATTCTCTGCAACATTTTCTGTATTTTTCGTCGCCTCTTCACTTATATTTGTACATCAAAGACCTATTTTGTCAATGTAAGAAAACCGAATATGAAACTAGAACCAACTAGTTTATTAATTTTAAAAATACAACTAATGGAATAGAGCTATTATATTATCGGAGAACAGCTCAGATTTATAGGTAAAGCCTGCTCAATGAGACCCCTAGAATGATCGAACACAAAATAAATGGAATGTTATGTTATGACCCAATTATGTGATAAACAAATTTTCGAGCAACAAAATGCTAAAACCCGTAGTGCATTGTTCCATATTAAAGCGTGTACAACTAACTAGTGAAATACCTGAAATGTCTCCTGATGGAAATGTCCCATGATAGGCAGACTGAGGGCTTGGAGCACCCTCGGCGAAGGGTTCGATGGTCCAGGACCCATCAACAGCTTCTCCCTGACCAGGATGGGCTGAGCCAGCACGGCGGGCGGCGCGTAGTCAACCTCCATGGCGATGGTCACTCCACGTACTGATTGGATGCATGTTGACAGATATCAAATGCTAGTGTGTAGTCACTGTCACCTTTGAAGCGTTATCAGCTGGAGCTGGTTTAGTTCGTAAACAAGGTTTAAATCTGTGTGTTGGTAAGTGTGTGTGTATTTTGTTGGTCCATACCCAGTAAACACAAACTGTCGGCAACATGATGGCATTATTCTGGCTTGACGCATCCACTGTTGGCAAAGTGCTGCCTGGCGGCAACCTATCGTCCATTAGTATCGGGTCAATGCTGGCGGCATGAAACTCTGCCGACGTCCCTCGACCGTTGGCCTGCCACTGCTATTCCAGTGCTGGCCCAACAGTGGCAGGCCATCACATTGCCGACGGCGCCGGCAAGGCATTGGCAAAGTGTTGGCTGGCCAGCGCGTCGGCGAGGTGCAGGCCAGTGTGTGCTGGCCCAATGCCGCTTGTACGTAGCTTGGCCAGCATACTCGAGGCCACTAGAGCCACCACTTTGCCAATACCGACCCGACATTGGCTGACCTGCACACGGCCGACGTAAATTTACGTGTCGTCATCAGTGCAGGCCCCGTATCGGCGGCATACGGTTTTCGCGGCACTGTCAGCCTGCCATTCCCTACCGATATATTTCGAGCGAATCAGGTCCAGGATGCACATGTCATATGTTGTATTAACATCGAATTATACTAGTACTGGCATTTTATTCATTTTTAAGACTAGCATTAGATAGTTTTATCCTACGCGTGAACCTAAAGTTCAAAACATAACTGGGGGGATGGTATGCATTAAAATCGCAACCTCATATCACAGGTGTCAGCAGCGCAATCGTCAAGTCTTCAGCCTACGGATCGAGGGGTTCCCAGTTCAAATCCTGCCAGCTCCAACCATGAATTCGGTTTTCGCAACGATGAAAAATTAGAGTGATTAATTTCCTTCCACCATATGCAGCGCGAAATGGTCTACATAAAAATCCCGTCCCTGTCTAATTATTTTCATTTTCCCGAATCATAATTTTGTCCGTGGCCGATGGTCACTGTTTGTATGGCAACGGCATAGTGCAGGCAAAGTAATGGCAAGATGTAGGACAACCGCGGCGGCACGGTAAAGACTTGCTGCTGGCCTGGTGTTGGCATCTTACTGGCCCCATGCAGCCAGTCCTTCACCGAGCCGACATGCTGGCCAGCCAGCACCGGGCCGATGAAGGCAGGTGTGACACATTTTTACTGGCGCGATGCTGGACATTTGCTATTGGCCAACGCTGCGCCAATGCTGGATAATACTTTCTGCCGACATTGGCACGACGCCGGCCAGCCGTTTTGTGTTTACTGGGATTAGTCGGAGGTGAACTTGGGCCTTTTTTCAGTTAGCCTCCTATGAATACGAGAGCCAACGATGCCTTACATTTTCAATAACGTGTAGATTTTCTTGTTAATGATCCTGATATTGATGCAAATATTCCAGGGGCTAAGCGCCCACCCCCTCCCTCCCAAGGATGAATAAAAATTGATAACCGGAATACAAATAATTAAACAGTTAAAATAAAACCGAATTTTTTGAAAATATTTTACGTACTTTCTAGTTAATACTTGGCATCTCTCTCTGGTAAAATATTATTTCCGACTTTGAGAACAGCATTCATATAGTACGTTCACGAATTACTGGTCAAATTCAAAACCACTTGAGATTTTGGGGTAGGAAGACGCGTGCCGACCCTTGTAAGCTCTGCTGAGCTCTTTGTGTTCTCTTCGAGAGTGAAAACTGACGGATCTCCTTGCAAATAGCTGCGTTGTGCTTTGAAGACTTGGGACAATCCACGAGGAAAAAGTCTCGAAAATGAACTTTTTTGTATCCCAAATTTAATAATCGTATTAATTTTTTAAGCGGAACGAAAAGAAACTGCGTTGTAAATGTTTTAAAGCCTGGAGAAGGGGGAGAGGCCCCACTTGGATTCAGCCGACAAGATTGTGTTTATTCTATACCTTATAGGAGGCCTCTATGCTTTTAAAGTAAAGGATAATTTGGAATAATATTCGCGATTTGCAAGATATTGTGTTGTGCAAATCAATGCGTTTCAGGGAGGAGCGACCTTAAAAATACCCTGGAAATATGAACTTGTGAAGGCTATGTTCATTTCAAACCAATATATTTTCCAATGAGAATTTCATGCTTCGTGGTATGAGTCAAGCTGAGTGTAGTCACATTACTATAGAATCAATGATTCTTAAGTAGCCTTTTGTCTAAAGCATGATGAATACATGTATATACAAGATGTGCTGGAAAATGTTGACGCTTAGCTTCATCCCTAATTAACTTATTTATGAGAATTAGATGATCTTTGAAAATCTTCTGGCTTTTATAGTTGTTACTAGTCAGCAGGAGCAAGGTTCAGAGTTTGACCGCGTTCGTCTTCTCAAACTCCAGCGCCTCTGTGAGCACCCTGAAAAGTTGAGGAACGGACGTAAAAACAGTGCATTTCACTCGGCCTCCACAGGGGTGAGATTTAAAAAAAGTGTCATTTGGCTATTAAATAAACGAACTACCTATAACTACCTGTAAACGAACCCCCGCTACCTATAAAACAAGTCTCGGGATCACCTGTTTATAAAAGTATCTTTGCTCGAGATAAGGATGGTGAAATAAGATGGCTAGAGCTGTCAAAATGTTGCTGTTTGGCACATTGCTTGCCTCTGGAGGTGATGAAGCGAGCATACGTGCGTAAAGCAGCAATCCGCAAAGAAGAATCAAATACCATAAGTAATCTCGCTTCCCTGGGCTCCCAATCCAGTTCGGTTCTAAATATAGTCATGCTTCATTCATCTCCCTTCTACACATTTTATGTCGCATTTATGACAATTACAATGAAATTGCAATATAAAATGTTAAATTATACATGCCCCCTAGCAGATATTATTTTTTTTTATTAATACGCAATTACCTAACCGTCATCATTTTAAAAGTCTACATCTATCGTAATGGCACGTAGACCCGACGTACGCGAAGCTTTCTTCATTTTCTTTTACGAGGAAATCCCGTGACATTTGTTTGTTGCCCCGAATCGCGTACCTGAGCGCGGTGTCGACCTTCTCGGGGGTGGCGTTGGCTCCCATGACGCCCATCCTGAATACCATGCCCGCCGTGGGGCCCAGACCTAGCGAGATCTCCACCAGGTGTCTGCAAAACATCGCACAACATCGCACAATTTCGTCTATTTGAGACAGATTTTCGGAAGTAAATTGTATGAGCTGTTGTAAGATAATATAAGTTCAGCCTCCTGAGTGATCTACCGAGGACCGAGGACTACCGAGAGATTTTTCCTCCGGGGTAATCGTACTATATATAGGCACAATGGCGAGAAGTCTGTTTTACGCGACGTTATTGCCATGATTGATTGACAATTTGATGTGTTTTAAGGTTCTAAAGTTTGCTTTTACAGCCACAGACAGGAATATCACCCTTGAGTGGGCGGGGGCTGAACATTTTTCAAGAGTTTACAAACCCATTACAATCGCAAACAGGAGTATATTCTCAATTACCAGATATTATAATATGTTTGATTGTATGTACAGCTTAAATGCTTCTTTTTGGAATGTGGTGTATATTTTTAGTTTTTGGTATACATCCCTGTGTACCGTATCGCATGTACAAAATGGTCCCAAGCAGCACAAAAACCGTTATCACGAACGTTGGGTGGACGTCGAAAAGCCAACGGGGGACAACTTGCGTTCAACGTTTGGGTCGAACCTAATCAAAAACTTGACGAATGTGAACGTTAAACGCAAGTTATCTCTCGTTAGCTTTTCGACGTCCACCGAACGTTCGAAATAACGTTCGCTGAACGTTTTGTGCTATTTGGGGTGACCCCTCTTCAACACGAGCCTGGCACCCCCCCCCCCCCCCTCGGCCCACTCACTTGTCCATCGCGTACTGCGTGACGGTGCGTGTGTCCACCCCCTTGGGCAGCAACACGGTCGTAACGCAAGGCAGTCGAATCTCGGGCCGCTTCACGAGCAACTCGAGTCCAATGCGCTCGATGCCCGCGTGCAGTCTGCGTTCGAAACAGCGAGCAGGGGATTGACAACTACTCGGAATCGAGTAACAACACTGGATCCTTGCCTACAACTGCCATTCGTCTGGGTAACAGCAAGGTACCCTGGGGTTACTGGTTTTCCATATGTTTCACCTTGGCAGTGCAGACCCAGACTACTGCAAGTTGCAACCAAGCGGAAACCAGCCGCGTTGGCCGCTTTTAGTAAGGGTGTTTTGTTTTTCTATTCCTCTATTTACTACCGGAGTCCCTTCTCACTTCTAGATTTTACCGCAAATTCTATCTTGGCCAACACATGTCTCACACGGCTGCTGGGATAACTCTAAATAGGGGTGGGGGATATAACAAGGAATGCGGTCAACACAGCCACAACGCAGCCACAACGCAGCCACAACACAGCCTTCAAGAGTATATCTCGGAGGTCCAGGGACCTCGCTTGCGAAGCCTGTGCGCCTCGCATGTTTTCCTTGTATTACCTATTGGCTATTAGTTGTATGATTTTATGTTGTAAAAGATGTGGACCCCTTTCTGTCACGCTTGCTTTTTGCTTATAGTAACTTATCAACGTCTTTCTCAACCTAACCTCTCTGCACTAGTTTTCTGGCGCTAATGCAATGAATGACAGATTGGGGCGCATTACGACTAAACGTGTTGCAAGATGTATTACTACCTCCTCCCCCCCCCCCCCAGGGACTCTGTAAGACGCGACCCCTGCGATAGTGTGTGCCTACCACTTTTGACCCTTAAATCCGCGCCTGTGGTCATCATCCATTCTCAACAGTCACCAAGCCCTGCAATCTTGCATCGATGCAAGCAGACCAGTGCAATGAAGTATGCTGTCGAACTCCATACAGTGCGTCGTTAATTACAAGAAACACATCACCGATTAGTTAATAATTTACCTGAGGGCGCATGTGCGATGTCGCTCCCAACTGCGTTCCAGCGTCTCCTCAGCCAGCATGGCCAGCGCCTCTCGGAGTCCGTAGATTAAAGTCAGTGAGATCGTGTGGTGGTAACTGCCACAAGAACCACAACTCAACCTCAATGTGCAGTGGTAGCTGCCACATGGATCAAACTCAACCTCAATGTGCAGTGGTAGCTGCCACAACGATCAAAATCAACCTCAATCTGCAGTGGTAGCTGCCACAACGATCAAACTGTAGCTGCCACAAGAATCTCAACTCAATTTCATAGTGTGGTGGTAGCTGCCACAAGGATCAAGCTCAACATCAATGTGCAGTGGTAGCTGCCACAAGAATCACAACTTAGTCTGATCGTGTGGTAGTATAGCTGCCGCAGGGATCACAACTATATAACTATGGCTTTATTTGTCAGAGAGCGGCCAATGGACAAAAAATGGTGTCACCACTGACAAAATTTCAAAATTTCATTGAGCAACTTTAGGCTAAATTGAGCTAAATATACCTAGGCTAAATATAGGCTACATATAGGCTAAAAAGGCCAATTTGAAGTAATGATAATGATTTTCTCGTGTCACATTGTTCTATTGCCATAAAATGTGAATTAATTTCATTTGGACAATTAATGGCGTCCATAAACGATTTCAAGCACGGCCGGTCCCTTCCAAAGAATGTCTCGCTATATCAAACCCAATCTCAATGTGCAATGGTAGCTGCCACAAGGATCAAACCCAATTTCCCCGTAGGGTCGTAACTGCCTCAAGAAGCGAAACGAACCTCATCGCCACGTTTCTTTTCCATATCAATCGTGTCTTTTCTATAGTATTTTCGTATTTTATTGCACAGTCGGACACTGATTAGTGATTACCATGTTAGCTCAGTGGGTATACTCACACTCGGGGTCCTCCGAAGCAGTTCCAGTAATAGCCCAGGACGGACACGTCGAAGTAGAAGGCTCCCACTCTTGTAGTTCGCGAGTGGATTTTTTCCCTGAAAAAGGAAATTTAATCGACTTAAAATCAACTAGGAGATATTTCACCATACCACATAACACATAAGGCGCTATAATTGGCTTAACCTTGGGTGTACATCCTATTTCAACACTGTACGCCGCATCTCTTTGATGGCATGTTTGCCGAGCGATACTGTGCCAGTAGCATGTCCCTGACGCCGGTCATTGATCGAAGGTATAAAGAGTCTTCTCTCGTGTATAGCAATACAAGTGCGTTTTAATGTGTGTCAGTGCCCCAGTGGGTTGTTCATTGCGCTTTTAACTTAGCAAGAGGCACCTTCTAAGGTAGGAAAGTACAAGAAAGTATCCCCACACACTCACACAGCGCGCGGGCTGAAGGAGATGGGCGCCAACCCCGGCGGGGCTCCGAGCGCCTTCTGCGTGCCCGTGTAGATCACGTCGATGCCCCAGCGGTCGGTGAAGACGGGCACTCCGCCCAGCGAGGCCACGGCGTCCACCACGAGCAGCGCGTTGTACCTGCGATGCGGCCGGGTATAGGTCTGACCGTCTGTCTACTCACTGAGCAAAGCACAACATAACATAATAGTTCTTGAGAGTCATATCAACACCTGTTAGGTAATCCCTGACATTCCACTTCCTTACGAAAGCAGCTTACGCGAAAGCCCTCCGCCCGCAATAATAGTTTCGCCGGCAGTCAAGGGATGGAGCCACTATTAGTTATTATTTCATCTGTAACCAAGGTATCTGTAACCACCTGAGGAAAGTTGGGGCCCTTGATTATAATTGACCTTGCACCATGGCCTGGTAGATTATGTAAAAGCAAGCAGCCAACGCAACCCAGCGTTTGCCGGGGAAATAACTAGCATGACGTTTTTGCCGTATAGCAAGAGTTATTTATGATAGAATATCATATGTACTTCACACGTACTTGTGACGAAGTCCACACGTACTTGTGACAGAGTTCGCCGAGGTATTCCAGCGGCTGGCAGACGCCGGTGGACGAATCGCCGTGGGTCACGAACAGCAAGATGGGCCGGTGCTTCTTGAGGCCCTCCTCCACCTTGTCAGGGCAGAGGGTCTGACCCAGGACCGTCTCGACTTTCTCCACCTTGGCTCCTGTGACGACCAGACATCGGTCAGGACATCTGGTCAGACTCTGCACAACTTGCCCAAGACCAAAATGTGCAAGACCAAGACCATATTTATTACTAGAGCTTCGCGAACGCTATTTGTCGAAAATGAACGCGTCGAAAATGAGCGTATGTGACATGTATGTATGTGAGTGTATGTGACAGGTAGAAGAATTTACCCATACGTATAAATATTATCTGACAAACAAAGTCCAAACCAAACCAAATGTACGCGAGGCGAAATCGTTACATTTCAACTCAGACACGCACTTTGGTGTGGGACTTCATCATCGGAATACCTAATCGCCCTGCTGGTTTTTTTGTCTCGGTAACTTCCAGCGTTTTGCGAGGGGGGAGGGAGCCTGAAATTAAGTTAAACAGTCCTGCGGGGACATCCGCTTTGGCTGAAATGCTATCCGTGACTCAGCCCCTGTATTGTTTTGCGCGGTTTACTATTTATATCCCTCTCTGCCATGCACCCTACTGCTGTTGAATCGCTACCATATCAAATCGCTACCATGCTCTACCATATCGCTACCGCATCGCTACCGCATCGCTACCGCATCACTACCGTATCGCTCGGCCATGTCGGCAGCTCGCTCCCCCCAGAAGCCTTGCATTCCGATGAGCACGGTGTCGCCACGCTCGATCAGGTTGCAGAGTGCAGCTTCCATGCCGCCGTGGCCGGCCGCCGACAGCGCCAGTGTCAGCGTGTTGCGCGTCTGGAACGCGTACTGCAGACCGGCCTTGATCTCGTCCATGATCTGTCGGGGAGGACAGCGTCATTCCCGGTGGATTAGCAAAGTGAGATGCGATACATATTTATCAATTTCTTTTTTTATTATTGGGATTTTGGACATGGTTATAACTTTAAAGTTTATATGTGATACAAATTGTCTATTAGGTTTGAATTTCATAGTTTATGACCCATCTATGACCCGGCTCGACGTAGTGTTGCTTAACTTCAAACCCTCCAACCTCTCTCCAAAAGGAAACAGAGCTAGGCATGTGAATATAGCGGTGACCTATCCAAAACCCGGCTCGGCGCAGTGTTGCTTAACTTCAATCCTTCCAAATTCTCTCCACAGAGCTGGGCATGTGCATGGTGGGCATCTATCCAATGCCCATCCAATGCCAGACTCGACCCGGAAAAACTGTCGATGTGCTTGTCCATGATGGTCACCCATCCAACATGCGACTCGGTACATCATAGCTTAACGATTGGTTTAATCCCAAAACCTATGCTAAAACACTACACGAAAACACGTCAAAAGGTAAATGGTAAATGGGTAGTGTGCTATGGGTGGGTGGGAAATGGGTAAGATAAGGCGAATGGGTAACGAATGGGTAACCGTGAAACATAGAACAAGTATGGAAAACTCGCAAAGCTATACTTTTAAAAGCTAGAACTGCTCGTAGATACCAGCGTATACCATTGTATTTCTTTAAAATATAGGTGAGTATACGCTGTATACCCTGAAGTACACCACTGCTTATAGTAAAATACCTGGAATGTCTCCTGATGGAAAATTCCCATGACAGGCAGACTGAGGGATTGGAGCACCCTCGGCCAGACATTCGATGGTCCAGGGCCCATCAACAGCTTCTCCCTGACCAGGATGGGCTGAGCCAGCACGGCGGGCGGCGCGTAGTCAACCTCCATGGCGATGGTCACTCGACGTACCTACTGAATGGGTGCACGTCGACTGATATGATATGAACGGTGATGATAGTCACCGTTAAATTTGGAGCCTCGACAGCTGGAGATGGTGAAGATCGAAAACAACGTTATAAATCTGTGGTTTTAATCTGTGTGTTTGAGCTGGGTGTATTTTACGCGTTTTCGGAGGTGAACTTGAAGTCTTTTTTTAGATTTCTTGAGGCAATTGCTTGTCTGCTTGTATAGGGATTTTGGATCGGTTATGTCAGGGTCTCGCAACAGGCAATTCACAAATAAGCGTAACCAGCCGGGCACAGGGAAAAAATATGGGAATGAAACCGACCAACCAAGTGGGCTACATGGGGTTTAAACTAGTGACCATAGGGCGGAGAAGCAAGCTGAGCAAACACGTGTTTTAAAAGGACCTAAGCATTTAATGTATGACTGTGGAAGCAAAAAGTCCAAGTAATAATTTTATTTCGAAAGCAAAAAATCTATGACAAAGCTATTAGCTTTAAATAATTTTGCTGCCAAGGTCGCTTAAAAAATGACAATCAACGTTTGGATTGTAATTCCATTAACCTATCACACCCGACAGCATTTCAAAACTGTAGGAAAAAGATGTCGAAAAGTTTGCAAAAAAGTTTGAGTAAAATCGTGAACCATGCCTATACTGAATTACATGGAACTATTGTGTCTACTCGTCATCAATGAATTTGCAAATACTTACAAATTTTTGCTAGCACACGCCTATAACCTATACCAATTCTTATCTACCTATACATTTTCACTTTAGATTTCTAGCCTAACAGAACATAGTACAATATTGGCATTCCGTCCTAAATTTACAGCATATACCTACTTACAGTGAAGTGTAATTTACGTTTCCATATTTATAAATGCGATTTTTTTAAAAGTTAGAAACCTACAAAAGTATAATCATTTCGTAACAATGTTTGCTGGAAAACTAGCGTTGCTGACAGTTTGCTTGAACGCTTTGGTTAACTGTCAGAGACAACCCCTTGGAACCAAGGAGTTCCAACAGGGTGCGGACTTAGTCCATGACAGTCTAGTCTCCGTTAGAAATTATTTTCGGAAGATACACTACGACGCTAGATCACTGGTAAGTACACGGCACCATCAACCAAAATCTTGTCCAGTGATTACATGATGTATGCCATTAAAACACATTCGTAGGAATTTTAACACTCTCAAAATAAAAACTGCAGCTTCAGCGTAGAATCAACCTCATTGCAAATTTGATGGAAAACTGCACCTCATTTGTATAATCTTTTAAGGTACAAATCGCCTGTTTGAAGCTTCTCATGAGTGTTTCCATTGCCAACGTTCGAAAACTGAATGCTAGAAACTCTTCAGAGAGCTGAAGAAACTGGAGACACGTTCATTATTTTTTAAACCGTTGAAAATAATCGTAGTTCGAGAGGATTGTGCAGTTCTGATTTTAGCATGTAACTGTCATGTAACGAACTGCATTGCCCCAAGTATCAGGGTTTCAGAGATCATTGGAAACTGAAAATATACTTTTACTAGCTACAGTTATCTGTGATTTTAATATTTAATCGATATGATATGAGATGCACGAATTTAGGTTATTTTATAGCCGATTTTGCAATGTCCAGTTAAAGTGTCAACTATCATACAAATGAAAATATATAAATGTATCTGATTTGATCTTGGGATCAATAACTTAGCTGGCTGGTTAGCCCTTAACTGTATATTGTGAAACCCGCCTATAGAGTTACAAAATACTAAAAAACGGTATTAAAATTGTCACTTCGTGATAAAAGTTTTGTAATCCTTCCCCTGCGATTCAAGTGCACGCACTGAAATGCCCAAACCCATTTTGCAGAAGTCACAGGCGGTCATCCCAAACACCACCCCCTTCCCCTGCGACCTGACCCACGGCCGCAGCGGCGTCCGTCCCTCGAGCGTCCACCGTCTTCGTCCCGGCGACGTCGACGTGGTAGGCGCCATCGGAGACAGCATCATGGCGGCACACGGCGCCGTCGCACTCGACTTCGTCAGCGTCCTAGTGGCGGACAGGGGACGCTCCTTCGCTGGAGGTAAACAGTCTATTATGCTCAGCCTTTGCGAGAACATGTCAGATAAAGGGCCGCCATCTTGAAGATGCAAGGCCAAAGAAATGCTAACGTAACTGCTAGCGCTGCAGCGGGGAGTGTATGATTTATTCTTGACCAAAAACAAACTGCAGGCATAGGATAGTCTCTATGGCTTTTAGCTGCTCTATCTGACAAATCTATCTATTTCAATTGTTATATTTTCTATCTATTTTTACTTTCTATTGCGCTCTATTTATTTCTCCTTTTTGTTACACGGTTTGAAACAACGACCTGGGTCCCAGATTTACTTTCGACACTCGACACCATATGCTACAACAGCAATACTTATAATCTTGTCATTAACCAACAGCCAATGGACCAGTTCCAAAGGGAAAGAGAAAGGGCATGGTTTAACAACCACATTATTTTTCATCTAAGGTTAACCTTAACTGGCCCTTGGTGCTGTTGAACAGGAAAAAAGTATGCGTGCTGCCATCTAGATTCTATATCGTCTCACTTGCCTCCCGCGTCATTATCATGCCCTTCCAGGAGGCGTGGAGTCCTGGAGGACTGCGTTCACCCTCCCTAACGTGCTGAAGCTGTACAACCCGAAGCTGGTCGGCTTCTCGCGAGGGACCGGCTTCTCGTGGAGTGTCGACTCTCAGTTTAACATCGCCGAGGCGTTTGCGACGAGTGCGGACTTGGTGCACCAGGCACGACTGCTGGTCAAGAGGATGAGGAACGACGGACGAGTCGACTTCGAAAAGGACTGGAAGGTTATTAATTTTCTTAAACTCATATTTATACTTTTCCTATCTTCAGCACTTATTTTGGAAGAAACTGATTCAAATTGGGTTTTAAATTCTTCATAAAAGTATATCACTGTTTTCCTCATCAACGAGATTTCTTTATAAGGAAAAAAGTGAGACTTTTACTTAGCATTCAAAGCCAGTTTTTTCATGACTAGAATTTTGGTGATATGAGAATGGATAGTATTCAATAACTGTTTATGATGAGCGTAAATTTATTGAGCTAAAAAATCTATTTAACCAACGAATCAAGCAACATATGTCTGAAATAACAGGTATATCTTTTCAATTAATTAACGAAAATCTTTCCTGATTATTTGTTAGTTGTAATTATAAATAATTATCGAGTTTAAGCTGGCAGTGCAAGCTGCGAAAATTCACCACGCTCTTGCTGAGATGCGTACCTGAAAAATAGAGCGAATTACTGTGCTTGAACTGCAAAACCTTGAAGAAATGCTTTATTTTTGTATGTTTCGCAAATCCACAAGATAAAAGTAAAGTTCCATGAAAAAGTACATGCAAACTCTTGACTGTATCTTTATCTAAATAAAATTTGCGAGCATTTGTTCACCCGTGCGCCCAAAGAAGCCATTGGTACAGTGACAATGGGCGACAACGACTTCTGCCACCATTGTCGTGTATACAGATGGTCACAGTGATGATGGGCAACAACGACTTCTGCCAGTGGATTTGCTACGAGGACGCGGAAGCTTCTGTCGGCCGACACCGGAAGCTGATGACCGAGATGCTCGACTACCTCCGCGACCACGTGCCCAGAGTCTTCGTCGACCTCGTGCCGCCACCCAGTGAGTGCAAGCTCAGATGGCATCGCTATGGGACAGTTATTTTTTCAAAGCTTAAAATACTCTGCTTTTAGGTGTAAAGATACATTTTTTGATGAGCGAAGCGAAATCTTCAATTTCACTACCCCTAAATAAAAGTCACTCGTGTATGTTTTTTTTTTTGTGTGTGTGTGTTTGTGCGCGCTCTACAGACCAAACGCCTGAACCGATTTGAATGAAAATTTCTGAGTACCTACCTATGTTCTCAACTTAGACTCCCTGCGTTTTTCAAGAAAATCCTCCACACATCTTCCCTTCAAAGCAGAAAAAATAGCAAAATTTGACAATTGTGTAAGTTTGGAAAAGTACGGATATTTATTGAAAAGTTCGTTTTTTTTTCAAATGTTCCCAATTTCGATTGTTGCCTTGAATTCTGTCAATTTCGTGCATGCAAGTTTTTGAAAGTAAGTCCGCGGCAGAAATATATCTCCAACCTAACAAAAACCCTTGGGCATGAGTTACATTTTTGTATATTTACATGTATACATTGCTCAATGACCTCAAAATGAGCCTATTTCCGCTACCCGACAGCTCGGACAGAAACAAAGAAAGGTCAGAATCGTTTACATTTTCAAGTGATCAGAATTTTTGAGAAAGCAATGTTCCGGCTTGCCGCTCCATAATTTTCATATTATGCCTTTTGCCTCAATCTTTTTAGCGCTATAAACAAACCGCTACGCTCATCTTCAACGCTACAGAAATTGCGTTCGCGAAGCCCTAGTTACAATAATTTTAATTTGCAGATTTGAATCGTATCTACTTCAACAAGTTGGCAGTATCGGAATGGTGCTACGTTCTCAACCAGGTCGAGTGCGCATGTCTGATCGGGCGGCAATTCCACGACCAGCAGCCGCAGTTCGACACCATCATGGATGAGTACCAGCGCGTGGACCGCGAAACTGTAAGGGGCGGCACACCAAAAGATGTCTATGTTTCGTCGATGAACTATTTTGTTTCGCTCCGCGCAAAGGAGCGGACACTCGCCGTCGCCTCTGTGCTGGACATTGCGTGACAGGGTGCTTGTTTCGCTCCCCTCAAAGGAGCGGACACTCGCCGTCCCCTCTGTGCTGGACATTCCGTGACAGGGTGCTTGTTTCGCTCCCCGCAAAGGAGCGGACACTCGCCGTCGCCTCTGTGCTGGACATTCCGTGACAGGGTGCTTGTTTCGCTCCCCTCAAAGGAGCGGACACTCGCCGTCGAATCTGTGCTGGGCATTCCGTGACAGGGTGCTTGTTTCGCTTCCCGCAAAGGAGCGGACACTCGCCGTCGCCTCTGTGCTGGACATTCCGTGACAGAGTGCTTGTTGCTTCCCGCAAAGGAGCGGACACTCGCCGTCGCCTCTGTGCTGGACATTCCGTGACAGGGTGCTTGTTTCGCTCCCCGCAAAGGAGCGGACACTCGCCGTCGCCTCTGTGCTGGACATTCCGTGACAGGGTGCTTGTTTCGCTCCCCTCAAAGGAGCGGACACTCGCCGTCGAATCTGTGCTGGGCATTCCGTGACAGGGTGCTTGTTTCGCTTCCCGCAAAGGAGCGGACACTCGCCGTCGCCTCTGTGCTGGACATTCCGTGACAGAGTGCTTGTTGCTTCCCGCAAAGGAGCGGACACTCGCCGTCGCCTCTGTGCTGGACGTTCCGTGACAGGGTGCTTGTTTCGCTCTCCGCAAAGGAGCGGACACTCGCCGTCGCCTCTTTGCTGGACATTCCGTGACAGGGTGCTTGTTTCGCTCCCCACAAAAGAGCGGACACTCGCCGTCGCCTCTGTGCTGGACATTCCGTGAAAGGGTGCTTGTTTCGCTCCCCGCAAAGGAGCGGACACTCGTCGTCGCCTCTGTGCTGGACATTCCGTGACAGGGTGCTTGTTTCGCTCCCCGCAAAGGAGCGGACACTCGCCGTCGCCTCTGTGCTGGACATTTCGTGACAGAGTGCTTGTTGCTCCCCGCAAAGGAGCGGACACTCTTCGTCGCCTCTGTGCTGGACATTCCGTGACAGGGTGCTTGTTTCGCTCCCCGCAAAGGAGCGGACACTCGCCGTCGCCTCTGTGCTGGACATTTCGTGACAGAGTGCTTGTTGCTTCCCGCAAAGGAGCGGACACTCGCCGTCGCCTCTGTGCTGGACATTGCGTGACAGGGTGCTTGTTTCGCTCCCCTCAAAGGAGCGGACACTCGCCGTCGCCTCTGTGCTGGACATTCCGTGACAGGGTGCTTGTTTCGCTCCCCACAAAGAGCGGACACTCGCCGTCGCCTCTGTGCTGGACATTCCGTGACAGGGTGCTTGTTTCGCTGCCCGCAAAGGAGCAGACACTCGCCGTCGCCTCTGTGCTGGACATTACGATGACAGGGTGCTTGTTTCGCTCCTCGCAAGTGCGCACTAAACATTCCGAAACATTGATCCATTATAGTAGTAGTTTCAAACTTGAAAATACAATTTGCTTTTGTTCTATATCAGCAAGAGTTCGACGCTGTGTTACTGTTTTCCAAGACCGAGCGAGCCGAGTACTTGAACAAGGAGGACTTCGCCGTTGTCCTCCAGCCGTTCACCGTGGACGCGACACTGCCGGTCGATGAGCACTCGGTGGCCGCGAAGCAGAGGGTCGACTCCACGTACTTCTCGCCAGACTGTTTCCACTTCAGCCAGAAGCTGCACTCCGTTGGTTAGTTCGGCAATCGGCGATGAGCTCAAAAGCCACTTCAGGCAATTGTCTGGAGCGGTAATAAACCAGTAAGGGATGGGGCACTGAAACGTTCGTGCCTATAATTGATAGAGGAGTGTCTATATCTATGCAGTGTCCTGGAATGGTTGAAGGAAATCCCGGAATCTTATCACCAGGATAGTCGCATCAGCCAGGCGAACTCCCGAATCCATGGCTGATGAGCTATCTATCTATACTTTAAAGGAAATGTAATTTCTCGAAAATTTCCCGATTTACACTGACTGTAGTGTCTGTTATTGAAATGTATATATTGTTACACGCTATTGCTCTAAAGATGGCGTCGCCGTTAGAGTTAAAACTTTAATCAAGGTCACGAAAAGGTACACCAACAGGTTTGATTGCAGCCGCCAACGCTCTCTGGAACAACCTGATGCAACCCGTTGGGTCCAAGTCACGTGGGTGGAACCAGCGTCTCCTGGAGGACTTGATCTGTCCGAACGAAACTCATCCGTATTTCTTCACAGCAAAGAACAGTGACCAAATGACACACCCGTGAGCGAAGATATGTAATGAAATCAAATTTATTTTATGATTAATGTTCCCACGTCTTCTAGCACATGGGCAAACAAGCCAATTTATAACTGCTCTGTCTATAAGAAGGCTGTGCTGTGCAACATTTGGTAAACTCAAATTAATCCTATTCCTAGTGATGTAAAAGTGAATGCAAGAATCGAAAAAAGAATCTAAAGATTTCAGTGAAAGAAATATCATCCAGCATTATCTGTTAAAGAAGCCGGATGATTATCTTTTGATGAAACTATCTGTGGTGACGTATACCAAGCAATGAGACTGCGTACACAGAAAATCTATTTTATGAGCGACTGCGAAATCGCATGTTTTTTTGGTGTAGCGAGGCCCCCTCAGTGACGTCAATGTGGGGGCCTTTCATAGGTCGCATTCCGAAACCTACTGGCACGCTACTGAGCAGTGCTGAGATCCATTCCGTGACCTATCACAGTGACCATTAGAGCCAGCAGATCTGCTGAACTCAACTGAGAGCTAATGAGCTCAGTAGGTTTCTGAATTGGATCATAGTGGCCCTATATATCGTCCCCCCCCCCCTCCCCGACCGTCGCCACTGGATCCGCCACTGGAGTAAATACAAGATATTGTTCGACATTCCAGAAAAAAACTGAGACTGTGAATCCCATGTTACATGTCATTGCTGAACATAGATATCACAATAAATGCAAAAAAAAATTTCCGAGCTACCGAGAAAAACCCTTCTCAGAGAATCCTTTCTCCAAGATCATTGCCACCACAACATTTTTGAAGCATTATTCATCATCAAAGTACAGGGGGAAAAACTTTGCTAAGCAAGTGCAGATACGACGTCGTTGTCATCAACCTAGTTGATGTAACAAAAAATTGTTTACCACATTTGAAATCTACATAGAATTATGTAAATGATTCAATGTCAGGAAGTTCCTATGAGCGTTAACAAAAATGTGTTTTAAATAAAAACCCGACCAGAGATCGAATAATACACCATTTGTTTACTGTCAATCGTAATGTTCAGAGTTACAATAAAGTTCATGTGGTATAGAGCGAGCGGAGATGAAACTATCGCTCTGTTTTGATTAATCGTCATCTACATTAGGATCATAATATTATTGGTTTTATAACTCGTCAAACTATTTCAACGTAATGGTAACGTGTGCGTTGAATGCGATCCTAGCTGTGATGTTCGTCGAAATAGCACTGTGCTGTACGTCAAAGTCGTGGCTGCGAAACAGAGAACCGAACCAAGAACTGGGCTTGATACATTTAGTCAGATCAACACTAGAGAGGAGAGACATTGACTTCAAAGCCAGATCGTTGGTAAGTACAAATAACATATGATAATAATATGCTCTGTCATAGGTTATGAAATATGAATGATCAACTTTGAGTTTAGCTATAATGGTTTTTGTTATCAGAGCAGTATCTTTAAAAATGTGTTTATTTTATAATTGTGGTAATTTCAATTGTCAAAGAGAGGCTTTCAGACCAAATTTATCATACAAGTTCAGGGTCACATCGTTCAAGCTTGCAATCCATGTATTCTAGAAATGCTGTTGACAAATTATGTCATAGAAATTTGTTCTTAAAATACACATTTTAGGCCCAAATTATGAGACAAAATATCGAGGAAGGGTCATGTTCCCCCAAAAGTCCTTCATTTGTGTACAGCATTGGGCTCATCAACGACGTGACCTTGAGCTGTAAGCAAAATTGGTTGTATTGCAAAATAATATTGTTTCGAGCAAACTTGCACAACTTTGAATTGCATGGGTCTGAAAGTTTATTTTGTAAAGGAAGAGATTTACTTAGCCGAAATCTGGAAGTGATCCCCCCAAGGATGTCGTCAAAAGGTATAGGGCAAATGGAAAGGGGCTGAACATGCATTGTAGGAACATCATATTGATATAGAGGGCCTCTGCTCCCTGAAATTTTTATTCATTTTGATTTATCGCAAAAATTTAATGTTATCAAATGTCTGTCATCCACCTATTTCAAAACATAAAAATTGCCATGAAGAAAAATATTACATTCAAAAAGCGTGCATAGCGATCATAATTGAAATGCTTAAGTTTTTAAAAGAACTTTACAACTACTCGGTTTTGATATACGCCTATATAAATATTCCCATCTTGCTGTGCTGCCCGCAGAAAAGACAGGCGGTCATCCCAAACACCACCCCCTTCCCCTGCGACCTGACCCACGGCCGCAGCGGCGTCCGTCCCTCGAGCGTCCACCGTCTTCGTCCCGGTGACATCGACGTGGTCGGCGCCATCGGGGACAGCATCACCGCGGCGTGGGGCGCCGTCGCGTTGGACATTCCCAGCGTCTTCTTGGGCAACAGGGGCGTCTCTTTCAGCATAGGCAAGGAGTCGCTCTTGTAGCTATAAAGGCCGGTCCAACCAGGGAAGTAGTAATTATTAGTAATCGCGTACAGATCGTTTAGGTGCTTTTAATCAAGTTTGCTATTTGCTCATTTTCATTCGCAGATCGTTTTTCGAATCATTACCGACCCTTCTTAAGCCCCATTTACATGGGAGCATTTTTGACAGCAGTCGACAAAAGTCCACAAAAGTTTTTCACGGCAGACGGCCATAGCCCAACACTTGTCCCGTGTAAACGGAAACTTGAAAAAGTGCTGTCAAACGCAACCAGCTAGACACCACAGCATAAAACTTTCCCCGTGTAAACAGAAACTTGTGTGAAAAGAGCGGTGTTAGGTTTCGCCAAGAGAGCGCGGCAGACTTCCACAGCAGCCCTGCTGTCCTCTTTGGCCGAATCTTCTCGAATAGAACATGCGCTTTATGCTGCATGATGACAGGAAATAATTTTTAGAGACAAGCCGGGTTATAAGTTGTGCTTTTTTTGTAGGGCCGGACTAAAGTCGAAAGTTATCTTCAGGTAGCTGTAAGTTTCAATGTCTGACTGCAATTCTAGAGTCAACCACTTATGTGGGCAAAGAAACGAAATACTTTTAATATGGAAATTTTTGTCCCACATAAGTGATTTACTCTGGAACTATAGTCTTCCCATAGCATTCACTACCAAATTTAAAATAAAGTTATCTTGAACCTTAGTGGTATGGTTAGGTAAAAGTTGACCCATGTTTCAAGATTTTCATATCCCTTATAACATTATATATTCTCCAGGTGGTGAGAAGACTTGGAGGACAACGTTCACCCTTCCCAACGTGCTGAAGCTGTACAACCCGAACCTGGTCGGCTTCTCCCTCGGCGACGGCTTTGTGACGAGCGCCAACGCCCAGTTCAACGTCGCCGAAGGGTTCGCGATTAGCACGGACACGCTCTTTCTCGCCAAACTACTGGTTCAGAGGATCCGCAAAGATCCGAGGGTGAACTTCAACGAAGACTGGAAGGTAAAGGCGTCAGCTCTCAGTTTGGTCTTGCAGTTTGTCAGTTTTGGCGTCAGGAGAGACTTTTAGAACACCACAAGCGCTGCACTGCACAGCCATGGTGTGTTTCATACCCCAGAACCTCTAGGCAAGGCTGGGACATGGGACATGGGGGCAGGGTCCAAGTTAGGCAGGGCGCGATGGGACAGGGTGGGTTCTTGGCACGCTGCAAGCACAGCCATGGTGTGATTCATACCCCATGACCTCCAGGCAAGGCTGGGACATGGGACATGGGGGCAGGGTCCACGTTAGGCAGGGCGCGATGGGACAGGGTGGGTTCTTGGCACGCTGCAAGCACGGCCATGGTGTGATTCATACCCCACGACCTCCAGGCAAGGCTGGGACATGGGACATGGGGGCAGGGTCCAAGTTAGGCAGGGCGCGATGGGACAGGGTGGGTTCTTGGCACGCTGCAAGCACAGCCTTGGTGTGATTCATACCCCACGACCTCCAGGCAAGGCTGGGACATGGGACATGGGGGCAGGGTCCACGTTAGGCAGGGCGCGATGGGACAGGGTGGGTTCTTGGCACGCTGCAAGCACAGCCACGGTGTGATTCATACCCCACGACCTCCAGGCAAGGCTGGGACATGGGACATGGGGGCAGGGTCCACGCTAGACAGGGCGCGATGGGACAGGGTGGGTTCTTGGCACGCTGCAAGCACAGCCATGGTGTGATTCATACCCCACGACCTCCTGGCAAGGCTGGGACATGGGACATGGGGGCAGGGTCCACGTTAGGCAGGGCGCGATGGGACAGGGTGGGTTCTTGGCACGCTGCAAGCACAGCCACGGTGTGATTCATACCCCACGACCTCCAGGCAAGGCTGGGACATGGGACATGGGGGCAGGGTCCACGCTAGACAGGGCGCGATGGGACAGGGTGGGTTCTTGGCACGCTGCAAGCACAGCCATGGTGTGATTCATACCCCACGACCTCCTGGCAAGGCTGGGACATGGGACATGGGGGCAGGGTCCACGCTAGACAGGGCGCTATGGGACAGGGTGGGTTCTTGGCACGCTGCAAGCACAGCCATGGTGTGATTCATACCCCACGACCTCCTGGCAAGGCTGGGACATGGGACATGGGGGCAGGGTCCACGTTAGGCAGGGCGCGATGGGACAGGGTGGGTCCTTGGCACGCTGCAAGCACAGCCATGGCGTGATTTATTGCGTACAATCATCAAGCAAGGCTGAGGGATCTACATAATAGTTTGTTGTAACCTCAACTGTAGACTTATTGACTATTGTCGATGGAAAGGAGGAGCGTCTTCCTGTCACACACTTCGTGGCCTGTACTTGTCGTAATGTGTGGTTGATATCCAAAATTAATTAAATATGCAAGCTCGTGAAGTTTAAAACTTCCATTTCTAGAGAGAAAGTGCATCGACTTTCACGATGGGCGTTTTCGCGTTGAGATATTATTCTTTGGTCGAAATTACATGAAACCCAAAATCAAATTACTGAATTCTATGAGAGTATCTCTGTGTTACAGATGGTGACCTTCTTCATGGGTGCAAACGACTTCTGTCATTGGATCTGCTACGTGGACCCGAAAAACTTCATCGCCAATCACAGAAAAGATTTGATTGAAACACTGAATTACCTGAGAGACAACCTCCCCAGACTCTTTATCAACTTCGTTCTGCCTCCGAGTGAGTAAAAGGCTTGAGAGGACGCTTGGACCACGTTGGGCAGGGCGCGATGGGACAGGGTGGGTTCGTCCTTGACATATTTATTTCAAAGCAACGTAAGCTTATTCAGTTTGAATAGTTTTATTTACAGAAAATACCATATAAACAGTTACCACTTGTCAATTTAACAGTCTTCATACATTCAGAATCAGAACATTTCCATTGGCTGTCTGTACAGTGTGAGTGGTCATCTTATGATTGACGACAGCCTGTATCTTATGGCACTGGAATCGACACTTCTTTGACAGACGTCTACAAGCGATACTTACATCTCACCCCGCTGGACTCGTGCAACTGGGCCAACGACTTCGAGTGCTCGTGTTTCTTCAACCGCCGCTACAAGAACAAGCATCTGCTCTTCGACGAGGTCATGGACGAGTGGCAGCGAGTCGACTTGGAAGTCGTAAGCGGTTCATTCAAATATACTATTGTTTAGTCAGAACTGCAGTTTACCATCATACCGAAAACTGTGTTTGTTACTTAATCAATTCTGAAATCTTCACTAACAAGCCTCCTATTTCAACCGCAGTCATTTGGCACTATAATGTAATGCTTTTCAGAAAAATAAACGGTACCTATTTTCCTTTCTATAAAATTATAACCATTAAAATTTGCAAATAGAAATAAAAATTTACCCTGCAATTGCCTATAATATGCATAATTCAAAATCTCAACCCTCAACCCTTTCCACGATTTTCCCTTTACATATTAATAATTTCTTAAATGTGTAACATTTTTACGGCGCCCCCCGCCATCCCTACACCTGTCTCGGGCACATCTTAGACCCCTCCCCCTCCTCCCATTGCTTAGTCTCTGCCCTCACTTGGAACATGCTTGCAGACGGGCAGTCCTGAGTACCAGAACAAGGAAGACTTTGCCATTGTCGTGCAGCCTTTCACCGTGGACGTGGCGATCCCACAGCTGGCCAGAAGGTCACCTGTTTCCGGGAAGCACCTGCAAGACTCGACTTTCTACGCTCCCGACTGCTTTCACTTCAGCCAGAAATTGCACGCAGTCGGTGAGCTTCTCGTTTGGAATATTTTTATATGAAAACAAAATTACCAAATTAGGTTCGCAGTAACGGTAAATTTTGATAACGTATCACTGAAAAACCAGCTCACAGACCACGTGTTTAGAAATCTACCTTCGTTATGGAAGGGAGACGAAACTGTAATAATCTGCAACCGTACCGGGATACGAACCCTGGACCCTCACCCCCCCCCCCTCCCCCCTTCGTTTGCAGCGCTTGCCATGGTGGAAGCATGTATCCTAATAGTTTGGGAATTCTTTTGTAATATTAAAGTATAGTGCGTTCACGAATTACTGGTCAAAACCACTTGAGATTTTCTGGTACGAAGTCGTGTTCCTCCACTTGTAAGCTCTGATCGGCTCTATTGTGTTCTCTTCGAGAGTGATAACTGATGGATCTCCTTGCAAATAGCTGCGTTGTCACTTTCGTCACCTTGCGTGCTTACCTACCTGACGAATGGCATTGAATTGAAGGGGTTTCCCCAAAAATTGGCAACACAGGGCTGAGAAAGGGACTGAGTAGGTGCAAATTCTTGACACATGTCAAGATACACATGTTTTAACAATGGCATTGTCCGAAGCCCTGAAGTGGTTTTGACCAAATTCGTTAATGAACTATATCTTACTCGCGTTATAAACGTTATAAATAATTTAAAAAAACTTACCAGTGTAGGTAATGAAAAAACTAACCCATGTTCAAAATTTCCCCGGCAACTCAAGACCTAAGCTCAAAACTACCAAATTCCCCAACAGCCGCCAACGCTCTCTGGAACAACCTGATGCAACCCGTGGGGTCCAAGTCACGTGGGTGGAACCAGCGTCTCCTGGAGGACCTTATCTGTCCGAACGAAACCCATCCGTATTTCTACACCCGAAGAAACAGTGTGACCACGTTAAGATGAGACTGCTGTCTACAAGTTGACTATAGCAAATACAATGTTGCAAAGTGTAAACAAGCAAAAAGCAGAAGAACTTTATTTGCAGTGTTAATGTATACACAAGGGGAACCCAATTCGAGCAGTGTGGCTTGTGAATGAACACTTGTTATGACTAATTTTACTCCCCCTCCCCTCCTCCCACCTCCTGGTCTCAACAAATTGGTACACATCGGCTCTTTATAGAGCACCTGCAACAGCAGCCTTCTTTAAACTCACTGGTGGTCAACTTCAAATTCCCATTTGAAAACAAATGCAAGTATGCTGCCCACCAATGAGATAACATGTATTGCAGGAGCTCTATTGGGTTAACCTAATTGGAAATTGTCACACAAAGTAACGTCATAGTCTATGACCCCCCCCCCCCCCCCCCGTTTAGATTTAAAAAAAAAATACGTTTTTACCTTTGTAATTGCATACGAAATTGACGAAAACACCAGTGCTTAACAGTGAACAGTAAACAAAAAACTGTTTTATTGTTGATACATAAAAAAATCTACAACAAATTTTGGCATCACAGATGTCAAGCAGACTCTCCCCCCTATCTGTTACTAATTGTCACATTTTAGCCCCCCCCCCCCCTCTGTTCGTTACATGCTTTAAGTAAACTGATCAAAACAAAATATCTAAACTGCCTATCACATCCCTGTTAGTTAGGCACCCAGTGCTACACGTAAGTTCGCTTTGCTTCCTACATCTGGGGCTGACCCAGCGGCGGTTGCAAAAACGAATGTACCAGAATGTATCGTATTTTTGTATCAGAAGAGCAGAAGTTTGAGGAAAAACTGAATAAATGATCATGTTATGTTAAGAGTGGTTAACTAACCCTTAGATCATTATTGACACTTTCCCTTAAAATTCTTGTGGCGAATTTTGTCATTTTTACGCAAAACACTATCGCATAAAATCAACTGGGCATTTTTTTCTCCTCAACTGCGCTTTATTTTTGAAATTCTGTCAATGAACGCGGAAAGAGCAGCTCAGTACGTTGCAGCCGCCCTTGACACGTTGCCCTTGCTACTAAGATTATACCGTTAGACGTCACTTCAATATTTCGGCCGCTCTGTTTATTGTAACATTAATTTGCAATAACTCCCCCAGTTTTGATTGTAGCAAGAAACAGGGGTGTGCATTGGACTCCCTATGACTGTTTACCCCTATTGACACCTCTAGCCTAGCAAAAATAGTATGTCAAAACATACCATATTTTTTAAATTTAAATCGTGAATAACTCCCCTCGTTTTAACTTAAGACGGAAACAGAGGGGTGAGTTGGACTCCTCGAGAAATTCTACCCCAGTTACTTTTTTTGCGGGTCGAAATGAGCAAGTTGACAATTTTGACCAAGAAATGTTGAAGAAAATCGTGATGGTACCATCACGATTTTTCGCGATTTGGCGATTTCAGAAGATTCGCCCATACTTTGGCCTAAGGGGTAGTCGACCACGCTGAACACGATGGGCTACTCAGATTTGACGCAACTTTAATATTCTATCCGCTAGGTCCATTTCTAACTTTAAATCGTAGGAGTTATTTAAATAACTCCGGAAGTTTTGTTGGTACAAGGAATCGGGGATGTGCATTGGACTCTCATGAAATTCTACCCCTAATTACACCCCTGGCGAGGAAAAAAGATTTGCTCGAATCACGGTCCCACGTCCCACCAATCCCGACCGTGTTACGGAATGTGCTTGGGGTGGATTTTCAATCTGTTAGATCATTGCATTGTTAGGTTTAGGTGAGGCTTGTAGATTGTGATCTTGTGACAATGTTGCTGCTGTTGTACACTTTGCAAGACACTTTTATGGTGTAACAATCAACTAAAACAACGTGTTTATTACAATGAAATAAAAAATAAACTGTGATTTTACATTAGTCTTTATAGCATGTCTTTAACTCATTGAGTATTCAAATCTTCCTCCTTAGAAGATAGAATGTTCTCCCACTCTCATGCTAATGCAAAAGAATGTACCTTCAACGGGATTCGAACCAGGATCCTCCTGCTCTGAAACCCCGAGTCCATCCTCGGACCCACGGCGCACTTGGGAATGGCAGGTACGAAATACCACCCAACTTTTATTTACTGTCGAACCTTCACGTGGATGGTTCAAGTAGAAGTTTTACCCACGGACTTTCATCAGTAACCACGTAACAAGTACGTAGCGAGCTGGCTTCGTAATGCGGAGGTCCCGGGATCAAATCCGGCCGTATCCGCTACGTATTTTATGTTTTTGTCATTGTAAAGTCTTATTAAATATGACAAAAACATCCGCCCGGTTAGCTCAAGTGCCTGGGTCACCACATAGCACCGAAGCCCCCGAAGGGGCGCGGCGAAGTCAGGTCGCGTCCGTCACCACCCACCGAGGCACCAACGAAGGGCCTCGGTGGAATTAGGGTGAGCAACACAGCGAACGCTGAGGACATGACTCTCACAAGTCTGTCAAAAATCTTCGCCTGTGCCGGGAATCGAACCCCAGACATCTCGGTAAGCGCTACCGAAGCGCTACCCGAGATGCACACTTTCCTCTGAGCCAACCGAGCGGATGAGTTTAATAAAAAAAAATCTTCCCTATGAATTACAAGCTAGTTGGCTTTCGTAATAGACGAGAGAGCGGTCTTAGAACGCTAATGGAGTGCGCTAATATTAGAGTAGGTTCATCGCCTGGCTAATAGGCAGCGCTGTTAGCAGTGCGGGGACACGTAGGTGTGATTCAAAATTGAACTGATATCGATCGGCTGGGCATGTGCATGCAGGGCTGGGTGTGGAGGAGCCTGGTCGGTGGAGGTTCCGTTCCGCACGAGTTCTTCGACCCTTTGGGTCACGTCTTGCCTGCACGATGTGGGGCGGCGAAGGTGTCCGCGCCTTTGGACACAACTGCTGGAGTCACGGTTCCCAAAACACGAACAGCTATTAGATTTCTAAATAAGTAGGTAGGTAGGTATCCTTCTAAGACTCTAATCGAGTCCCTCTAATAGCTAGAACACGTTTCATCCGTACCTACCTTTAAACCACAAATTACTTCCCAGTTTTTACAAGACTATGAAACAGGTGGGTGCTTTCAAATGAAATTCTACCCCTTTCTACACCTCTAGCGGGGAAAAGATTTGATCGAATTTTCGGTTTTCAAATCGATAATTCCCGTGTGTGTTTTTGGCCCATACTTTGGCCTAAGGTGTAGATGACCACCCTGAACACCATGATGACCACCATGACCATGACCACCATTGACCATGAGATTTGACATCATTTTTAATAAATTTAGCCGCTATGTCAATTTTTTACTTTAAATCGCAAAAAACACCACCTGTTTTGAGTTAAGCAAGAAACAGGGGTGGACATCGGACTCCCCATGACTTTTCACTCCAATTGTCACCTTTTGTGTGCCGAAAATAGTGTGTCGAAATTCCAACGTTTTGAAATTGAAATCGTGAATAACTCTCCCAGTTTTCACTTGAGACGGAAACAGAGGGGTGCATTGGATTGCCCATGCAATTCTACCCCTATTGACATCCCTTGTGGGGTGAAAAGAGTAACTTTAATTTTTTGGTCTTAAAATTCTGAGAAAAACCGTGATGTATACATCACGGTTTTTCTCGTTTTTTTAAGATTCGCCCATACTTTGGGCTAAGAGGTAGTTAACCACCCTAAACACGACGGGCTACTCAGATTTGACACAACTTTTATACTTTAGCCACTATGCCCGTTTTTCACATAAAATCGCTAATAACTCCACGAGTTATGATTTTAGCAAGAAACAGGGGTGCATGCTGGACTCCTTATAAAATTCTTCCCCTTTATACATCTCTGGAGAGGAGAAAAGAGTTGCTCGAATTTTCGGTTTTCAAATCGAAAAAACCAGTGTTCCTTTGTGTGTTTTGCGATTTCCGAAGATTTGCTTTGAGCTCAGACTCTTTACTAAAAATGTTGTTGGCTGTTCAGTAGTGATTGCTTATATGCAATTGTCAGAACCCACCCATACTCAATACTCTTATATGCTGGAATTTTCTGAAAAAGTTAGCCATTAAATGAAGATAACAAGTGAAATTATCATAAATATTACTATATTTTAGGCAGATGACTGGTAGAATTAACAACTGATTATTTCTTGAACATGTACAGCAGATTTACAAAATAAAACGTTACTCTGTAACGTTATCTAACAGCTAAGTTGTTACGATTTTAGTAAAATGACATATCGTTACCTTTTTTTCTCCTTTTGTAAAAATTCTTCGTTATATAAAAAGAAAACCTGATGTCAGTTAAACGCATTAGGGGGGGGGGGGGGGGTAAGGGTTGGACGTAATATTAATTCGTTATTAAAAATAAATCATTGTCCAGACATCGGCAATGAGAAAATACATGACGGTGTTTCCCTTCTAAAAATACTCGAGTGCAAATGCAATATATATAGTAACCTGTCGTCACAAAAAAAAAATGGTATGAAAATTGCCAGAAGAGATTCAGAAAATTATACACCTATATTGTTTCTGGTGTCATACACCAGTTTGCAGGTTCATGTTTTAGAAAAGAATTTAAAAATCCACTCAAAGAATTTAAATTCTGGGACAAAATTGACTTGTCATTTTGGAATACCTACATGCTTTCAAAATAGCAAAAAAATGATTTCTGTCACTCTTCTAGCAATAGCAATATTTTTATGGAAAATATGTGTTTGAAAATATTAAGTACTCTGGGGCCCAGTGACCCACAACAATATAGTCTGTTTATCTGGGCAGATACAATTTCCTTTACCGAAAAGAAAAAAACCTGTCACTAATCATGAAAGGAGTGAGCGAGAGACCAGACCAAAAACAAAATATAACACAACGCTTCGTACAAGATTATCAACAAAACAAAATACTACCGAAATTTGTTAAATTAACAGGAAAATATCGAGAATTAATATTTACAGCACAAATAACTTATCGTTCCAGTACCGGCCTTAGCAACGACTCAAGCTACATACGATTCCACGTCGCAACCATTTACCAATACCGAGTTATCAGGAACTCGGTACGAATTGGCAAGATTTTGATTTGCAAATATTTTCACAATTTTATAATTGTGAAAATATTGTACAAAGGATTGAAACTTCATTATAACCATGTCATTCCAGCTTCAACGCAGAGTTGTTATCTCTCTCGTCTTGTTTCCATGATCACCAAGACCAACGATGGCACACTTTCTCCCTTAAGTCTATAATAATTAGTCTGTTAGGATGACCTTGACTGCACTGTATCTGCGGTCACGAGTTAAAGACGTCTTAAAACTTTTCAAAGATTCGACATGAAATTATTAAAGTCGAAACATTAAACCATAACATTTGACTCATTTCCCATTAGTTCTCGTCGAATTAAAAAACCGACCATTTCATTTCACAAAGTAATCAAAGCAACAACTATCGAGATTACGTCTCGAGAACAAAAGTATGGACTGATTGTCTCCACTTTGATTCGCTTGGCGATTTACAGCCTCCCAGTTCTGATTGGTCGAGTATTTTAGAAGCTGGCTGCTTATTGGTCACATCATTTTAAAAGCACACTGCCCATTGGTTAGAGAGCTTCGTCGCCCGAGTTGAAATGTCCGTTGCGGTTCAGCGGTTGTTTCTCAGCACTGGAATCCGACGGCCGCGTTCGCTTGAAGAAGCCGCACTGAAATGCAAGAGAGTTGCACGGTTTACCAACACTTTCAATCGTATCAAATATCAATAGAGAAATTAGTTTGACGGTACAGAAGGCAAAAAATTATTTCCTAGAGCCCAAATTTTCGTAGGCAATTTTCGTAGGCAATTTTCGTAGGCAATTTTCGTCCCAAGCATTGGCAGCGATGTGGATTCGAAGACATTATCATTTGTTTCTCTCGGATTAAACAGTGAATGAATTTGTCAATATGAAGGGTAATTCTTGGAATAACAGCAATACACAACTCCTGATGGTGCGCCCCTCTGACGTAACGGCGCTTCGGTCTGACTTGCTGGACGGGTAGACTGTGGGAAACGGAATACGAATAGCACAGGAGTAAGGCGGGTTTTAGCCGAGTTTGGAGGCCTGTCAACAAGCTCCTGTTGAAATTTAAACTACATAAGAATCACTATAATTTCTATTGTGTTTAAAAATTGCTTCATTGATGGATATCTTCGTTGATACAAATGCTTAAAATAAGGGCGATTTCAATGTAAGGTCCATAAGACCTCACAATCTCTCCCAAACCCTGGCACCGGCCTTCAAGCGAAAACACACGGCTGAGGGTCGCTGCTCCTACCTGGACTTATCTAGAGAGCCTATATAGTGTTAGAGAGTGGCCAACATGATGACACTTTTCTATTGGCTGTTCAAATTCCATGCTAAATGGACGCCATGTTTTTACCAAGTTGATCACGAAGCACGTGGCAGATGTCTACGAGTTTCTCATATTCCTTTGCATATCAACGTATTACGTACATGGTGAGGTAAGTTCGTAACGTATCAACTACTGCTGAAAGGGCTGTTGAATAGTCCAAGTTGGTAAAAACATGGCGCCCATGCGCAGAGATGGCCACTCTCTAACCGTATATAGGCTCCCTAATTGACACTAGTTGTGCTCAGACCCATGTATAGTTTAATATTTTTAATCTGCAAATTGCCTTGTTGTAGGCAAAGCCACCCTATACTAGTATCTTTGCATTTTGTAGTGCCCTAGATGACATCATCCTGGGCAAATTGGTTTATTTTTCTGACCGTATAGGCTCCCTAGACTTGTATCTTTGCATTTTGTAGTGCCCTAGATGACATCATCCTGGGCAAATTGGTTTATTTTTCTGACCGTATAGGCTCCCTAGACTTGTATCTTTGCATTTTGTAGTGCCCTAGATGACATCATCCTGGGCAAATTGGTTTGTTTTTCTGACCGTATAGGCTCCCTAGACTAGTATCTTTGCATTTTGTAGTGCCCTAGATGACATCATCCTGGGCAAATTGGTTTATTTTTCTGACCGTATAGGCTCCCTAGACTTGTATCTTTGCATTTTGTAGTGCCCTAGATGACATCATCCTGGGCAAATTGGTTTATTTTTCTGACCGTATAGGCTCCCTAGACTTGTCTATTGGCAAGTTCTGCCGTGAACACCCGTGCATTCGCAACACATCGCTGAATCAGCGTACCTTGTAGAGCAGGAAGACGAGCAGCAAGAGTATTTACCAAGAGTTTTTACCAAGTTGATCTCGAAGCACGTGGCAGTTGTCTATGAGCATATCTACGTATTATTTACACAATGGTGAGGTAAGTTCATAACATATCAACTACTGCTGAAAGGAGTGTTGAATAGTTCAAGTTGGTAAAAACATGGCGCCCATGCGCATAGATGGCCACTCTCTAACCCTATATAGGCTCCCTAGACTTGTCTATTGTCAAGTTCTGCCGTGAACACCCGTGCATTCGCAACACATCGCTGAATCAGCGTACCTTGTAGAGCAGGAAGACGAGCAGCAAGAGTATGATGGCGCCGGCGCACGCCGAAACGACCACCACCCACAGCGGCACGATGTCGGGCCGCGCGGAAACCTCCGCGGGGAACACGTTGAACTTGACCTCGGCCGTCTTGAGCTTCATCTCGAACGGCTCGCCGACGTGCGGCAGCTTGGTGACGCGGGCGGCGACCAGCGACGACAGCTCCACCGGCCGGTTCCACGCGACCTGCGCGGCACAAAACGCGGAGGTTTGCGGAAGGTGTGCACGGCAAGAGTTTTGGATTTTAGACGTTTCATTTTTGAGTCTGACAACTGCCCTTTCCTAACCATAGCATAAATTTTAAAAAATCTATTTGAAATTGGTTTTGCATGCATACCTATAGTGAAGCTCAATTTTTCATAACATAATAATTAGCATAACCTAGTTTAAAAAAAAAGTTTAAGGCATTTTGACATATTTTAAGTTTCTTGTTAGCCATATCTTGAGAAGAAAAATATGAAGAAATGAGTATAGAAAATATTATTTAAAACTGTAAAAGTTTGTGAAAAATAGTTGTAACAGTACTGCACATTGTGCTTGCATCATTGCATTGTGCATTGAGCTTGTACATCGGTGTTTTTACACCTCTTTACCTTTTATTTATAATGGAAAAGAAAAATAAAGATGTAAAAAAGGCATTTAGAATTTTCATTGGCTAGGTGGCATTGCAGCGAAGCAACTACGTCACATTAACGTTCCCCGTTATCGATCCTGATGGAAAAATTTAAAAAATCCTTTTTGGAAAATTTCATTTTCAGGTGAAACTTCAAGACGCGGTACCTTGTCCAGAGTGCGAGCGAAGGCGCGGAATCGAAGGCCGACGAAGGCCTCCTCGTCCTTCATGAGCGGCCCGACGACGCACTTGAAGGTCGCGCATTTGGTGGCGGCGCAGTCGATGGCGCGAGACACCTCAAGGTCGGACGCCTGGCGCGCGGCACTGGCCTCGCCGTTATCTGCGCCAAACTCAGGTTGGTTAGGAATCGAACGGAACCAGTGGTTTGGGTCTGGAAATAAATATATGGTGATTTATCGTCTATAATATTGGTTGCAGAGGGAGGGGAGAAATTCTGTACATCAAGTACATCAACTTCATTTTTTTTTTTAACAAGCAATTGAAATTAGTATCATCAATTAAGATTCATTTGCTGTAGGTTTATGTCTGTATTTTAGTCAGAAATCAAATAGTATCCTCTGTTTTTGCAGCACTGAAAATGAGGCAAAACAAAATGGAAGATATACCTAGGTAAAGGCTTGTTGTAATTAAAACTTTTTTTTTAAACTATTTATAAGGTAAGTAGAAATGTTTTAGTTTGACTTCATGTAGTTTTTTTTTTAAATATCAAAACAGTTTCCTCAGAAGACACACCAACTACACTTTCTGACAAGTAGCATTCCTTCTTTCTCTTCTCCTTAGACTTTGCAGTTATGCCATTTGGTCAACGGAAGTCTCAGTATCTCACCTTGGTCTGCCTGCGCCTTCTCCCACCGTTCGGCCGTTTGCCGCGAACGTTTGCTGCTGCTCACCGACGCAGCGGTGTCCAAACCGTTGCCGAGATCGGTCAGGTCGCGAACGGAACGCTCGAACCGGCCGTACAGTTGGAACCTACGAATAAGGCAGAGTTTGAGGAGGTCATTAATTGACAATGGGATCTGTGGTATTAGTCTATTTCATAAGCTTGAGAAGAGAGCCGAGGATGAACACGGTGCCGGCACTAAGGCCTGCTACCGTCCAACAGCACCAAGGGCCGGCCACCGCTTAGCCTTGTCCCTTTGACACACCGTGTTGGCGCTGTCCCTGTGGCACTGGTCTATTGGCTGTCGGTGAATGACAGGCTGATGATGAAGCTAGCCTGGCCTGGAAGGGAGCCAAGGGTGGACCCGGTGCCGGCACTAAGGCCTGCTACCGTCCAACAGCACCAAGGGCCGGCCACCGCTTAGTCTTGTTCCTTTGACACACCGTGTTGGCGCTGTCCCTGTGGCACTGGTCTATTGGCTGTCGGTGAATGACAGGCCTAAGATGAAGCTAGCCTGGCCTGGAAGGGTGCCGAGGGTGGACCCGGTGACGGCACCAAGGCCTGCAACCGTCCAACAGCACCAAGGGCTGGCCACCGCTTGGCCTTGTCCCTTTGACACACTGTGTTGGCACTGTCCCTGTGGCACTGGTCTATTGGCTGTCGGTGAATGACAGGCTGATGATGAAGCTAGCCTGGCCTGGAAGAGAGCCGAGGGTGGATCTGGTGCCGGCACTAAGGCCTGCTACCGTCCAACTGAACCAAAGCCCGGCCACCGCTTAGCCTTGTCCCTTTGACACACTGTGTTGGCACTGTCCCTGTGGCACTGGTCAATTGGCTGTCGGTGAATGACAGGCTGATGATGAAGCTAGCCTGGCCTGGAAGAGAGCCGAGGGTGGATCTGGTGCCGGCACTAAGGCCTGCTACCGTCCAACTGAACCAAAGCCCGGCCACCGCTTAGCCTTGTCACTTTGACACACCGTGTTGGCACTGTCCTTATGACTGTTGGTGAATGACAGGCCGACGATGAAGCTAACCGAGCTTAAAAGGGAGCCGAGAGTGAACCCAGCGCCAGGTCTAAATATTCTCAAAGACCAAAGGTTACTTTAATACTATTAATTTTGCTTAAAAGGGTTTTTAGTAGCTAATTTAAAAGAAAGAACTCAACCCTGACATGGAAATTCGAAGGAAAATGAGCGCTCTTATTAGATATGAGAAGTCATCTTTGGAAATGACTAATTCTCATTAACCCTACTATTAAATTCTCACCTGTTGTCAACGTTTTCTGAGGACAGATCCCCGGTTTGCTCCCTCGAGCTCTTGGTCCCCGACGTCGAAGACGACGACGACGAAGACGATGACGTCCTGGTCTCTGTCCGCGTTCCGGAACGCTGGGCAGAGCGAAGCCGTTCTTCGGCCTCCTGTCGCGCATGTTCCCGTTCCGCCCACAGGCGCTGGTACTCGCGCCGGCGGTGCTCGTCAGCGCGAAGACGTTCTGCCTCCTGGACAGCGAACAAATGACCACGTTCGTAACATGTTGCTCAAACAGACGTTAATACGGACAACACATGCCTGAGATTGCGAGTAGCATCCTTTTGTTTCCGGTGGATGTTTTTTGGGAAATGTACTTTGAAGTTTGACAGCAATTAAGGCGAAGGTAAAGGTGGTACGAAATCAATCCAAAAAGTTTGCTTTCATTTCTGTGATACCTATGTGTGTTCTTTCTCCGTATATGAGTGAAAAGACGAGGAAGATGTTCAATTCTCCGGCTTTCCTTGGTGGTATAAATGGGATCTTCGAGGGAGAAGAGATGCCTAGACCATGAGACATGGGACTCGTATATCTCAACGCTATTTTTGAAGAGTATTGACTCATTCCCGCGACATTTGGTTGCACATCTTTCCAGCTTCCCTTCCAAAACCTTGTTTCAAAAAATTCTAACCAATTCAATCACAAAAGGTTAGAATGCTAAAACCACGCTAACCTGTTCCTGCAGTCGAACGCGTTCATCCTCGAAGCGCAGACGTTCCTCTTCTGCGCGGACCCGTTCCTCTTCGGCGCGGTCCCGGCTCCACTTGGCCGCCGCTTCGCGCTGCCTCACCTCGTCGGAGTCGCCGAAGCCGGGCTCCCGGTTCCCGGGCCGACCACCCGAAGCCGAGCCTGCGGCAGGGGCGAGCGTTAGCACACAATACAACGCAATGGCTGGTACTCATTGGGACTCTCCGTTCCTTTTTCCTCATCTCTGACTTGGTTTAAAAGAAAAGTTGAACTAGGTACTAGGTACGCTTGTCGATTGCAGAGGCGAAACCTCTGATCTCCAAAAACAATTATGTTCAGGAGAGAGTATTTTTGGATTTGGTTGGTAGTGAATGGTTCTCTACTTGCAAGAAGTTTGAGTCCAACTGGAATGTCAGTTTCTGCCATTAATGGCTGGAATTTAAAGTATTTTGTTATTTGTCATTTCAACAACCAATAGCCAATAACATGCAGTGGAATTCATCTGTTTATTTATTAAGTCTTGATCCGTACACTAAATTACACTTATAGTATACAACAAGTCACAAGTATTCAAAAATAGAAAGATATAATGCTAATGACGAGCTTAAAATTATTAAGCTAATTAGGTTCTCAGGGCTACTCGCTACGGTTGGGGTTAGAACCCAGAGTTGAAAAATATTGTAAAACTGGCCCACCAAAAATATCCCACCTAAAAACTTAAAAAAACAATCTTCCAGACAAGAGGAGATTGAAAATAACATTTCTTAACCATTGCGAAGGGTAAAATTACAACACGAGGGAAGCGAATGGAGGATGGACTCCAACTCACCGAACGCGTCGACGGGAGTGGACCAGTTGTAGATGGCGAGCCCGCTGCCGGCGGCCCACCCGTGCCGTTCCTCGCTGCGCGGATTGCCGACGTTGTACCCGCTACGCGACGACTGCTCCAGGTTGCTCTGTCGCGCGGTGCCGCCGTAATCGCGCGAGCTGCCCGATCCGTGCGAGCTGCCCGATCCGTGCGAGCTGCCCGATCCGTGCGAGCTGCCGGATCCGTGCGAACTGCCCGATCCTGCAACGCAAACAGTTGCAGCTCACGGTTCTACCTTGTAGTACTGAAGTTATGTCAAAGTCCAAGCGTCAATGTCTGACTTTCCGCAGAGCCTCCGAAGCTTCAACAAGGATACCGGTTCATCTCGAAAGAGGGAGATGCTAATAAATAATTTGTCGTCTTATTGCTTTTTTGTCGTATTCTTTATGCTAAGCTGAGATAAACACACTTAAAGCTTTGAACTAACTATTTCGAATGAAACTGGGAATTGAACTGGGATTCGAATGCTAAATGAAGGTCTCACTGGTTTCCCAACGTTTCGATGCAAGATAGGACATGCCACATAGCATAGTATACATGAGTTTAAAAAACTTAGCCCTGGTTTTACCAAGTTTGTAAAACAGGCATAAATGTACTTAAAGTTGGAACCTACCATCCTTAGACATGTAACAGGTAACTTTTAAAATGAAAAATAAATGTCGGGACTTTTCTTTCTGGATGAAAGCTCCGGTACGCAAACATGACCCCTAGCATAATTGTAGCACCAAAAAGTAAAAATGGCCAAGGTATAAATGTATGAGACAAACAAGTTCCAAGGAGACAAAAAAATGAAGTTTTAGAACTTGTAATGGGTGAAACCCTGCTTTAAATGTTTTTAGTTTGCAAGTAATAATTAATTGAAACCCAAACAGACGTGTTCCTCTCAAATTTAGCACAATGCTCACTTCTAAGTGGGCAACTGCTTTGGAATTGGTGCCATGACATACCTTTTCCAAACCAGGCTATAGCAGTATCCTGTAGTACATTACCTACAGTAGTATCGAGCCATTAGCAGTATCATAGCTTGTTGAAAAGTCTTTAATCGATGCATTTAAATGTGTTCTGTGCACAATTTTTTGCGATTATCTCAGCTTCTTTTAGATTTACGATGTTGAAACCATGGCGGCATGCTTACCAGCGAAATACCAAAAACAACGAGTTACAAACCTTGAGAAATACTTCCCGACCCTTGTCCATAGCTTCCGGAACCGTAGGTGCTGCTGGAACTTTGGCCGGAAGTGCCGGAACTTTCGCGGCCGTAGGTGCTCCCGGCGTAGTCTCGCGACCGGCTCTCGTGACTCGTGTGTCCGGCTCCGACGGCGCCGAGGCCGTGGGGGTCTCCGCTGTGCCAGCCTGGGCACGACAAGCACTCAATGACGCCGACGTTACGTTCCGTCGTCCTGCGCGTCGGGGGATTGGCAACTCCCCGCGCTTCAACTGTGTACTACATTGAAGATGGTCGAGTTGAGCTAACGTTTTGTAGATCCCTCTTCAGATTCTTCAAAACTTAAATATTTGAAGAAGTATTGAAGTGGGAAATTTATTAGAGTGTGTGAAAAAGTTGCAGTAAATCTATTCAGAACACAAAAAATATTGTTACTCGATTTGAAATCCGTTGGTATTTTGTTGGGGATGTCACTAAGAGTTAAAATGTAATAATATGATTAAGTACCTAGATGTTTGCAAGCCAATAATTATATCTGATTTCACCTTTTTTCACAGAATATTAAAAATATATTAAAAATATAATTATGTATTTAAATAGTGACTTGAAAAAAATCTATTGCCATCTAGGTTTTAATTGTTAAATACAGTATCACAGGTTACCCAACATATAGTAATACATACTTCTTCAATGGTGATAACTGATAACTGATAATCATAGCCAACTTAGTTGAGCTAACACCCTTGAAGTAACTAGTTTATACATTAAGAAATGCTGGGAAATCAGTGAGACTTAATTTAGCATTCAAAACCAAATTTGTAACAGGTTTTAATAACTAAAAGATAGGACCTACGTCAGCCGAAGAACTGTAATACAGCAGCGACTTACTCCCCGAGACGTTTCCGGCTCCCGTCGAGTTGGCGAACGAGTGGTTGGCGTAAGTCCGCGGTGCGCCTCCGTTCTCCGACACGGTCGCCGTGAAGTTGCGCGACTCGTGAAACGTGCGGTGCCCGCCGCCACCGCCCCCGCCGATCACGAGGTCCCCGTCGAAAGTGCGTCCGCCCTGGTGCGAGGAGCCGCCCGATTGGTGCGTTCTCATGCCGCCCACAGCTGGGAGGAAACGGATGTTTTGTCGTTGAGAGGAAATTGTTACTGGTTTAAGGTCATTCATTGATGATTGTTGAGGTAAATTAAATTAAACTTTTTATGGATTTCCAAGAGATATTTCGTGATTCTGAAATATTCAATTGGTTGCCAAAAGTGTGAGGATTACGTAGGTATTTGTTTCGTATCAATCAAGAGGTAAATTCTTTGCTGGAATTTATCCTTAAGTACATCTTACAATATACCTGCTAAACAAGTTTATTTTAAAACTCTTGGAAGTAATTGACGAGTGAATCTTGCGAAATGAAAATGGTTCAATTGGTGGCCAGAAGTGTGAAGATTCCGAAAATATAGGTTTCGTTGCGATCAGAAGAAAGGCGTGGCCTGGAAAGTGTATACCTTACGAGGTGAAGGAAACGGCTCGACTTCAGAGCTCATTGAACAGGCTTAAGCAGATACCAGTGTGCAATTGATGGAAGGGAGGCAAAGCTGGAAAAAATGTGCACCCGAACCGGGATACGAACCCGGGACCTCCTGCTTGCCGGGGTTACGTTTTTTTATAGACAACCTCCTCTTCATCCTGGGCCCGTGCGTCCATAAGGATGGGATTTTCAAAACGTCGGGCCCGGCCCAAGACCGAAAAGTCCCAACTTGTTTCGGCTTTTCCCGGCTTAATAAATCTTGGCACAAACAAAAGCCTGAAGTTGCCAGAGCCCAATTTTCTCTCTGCTTGATGCCATTATCTTTTGAAAATTAATCTTTAGTTAATCTTTATTTAATCTTTATTGCATCAATTATTTTCGAACCATTATTAATCATCATGTCATAATGATATGTTGATGTCATGTTGATTCATGTGTTCATGTCTGTGTTTGTTAGTAAACCAAAATTCGTATGTACCTACCTAATAATTTCATAGCATTTAAATGATCTGTTAATATTGTTATCTGTTAATATGGGTTAATAAACCCAAGTTTTACTCTCAATAATTGAAAAAAAAAGGTAGAAAGTAAAAAAATCAACGTGATCTCACCGTAATCGCCACCCGCCGATCCCCGCACCTCCCCGCTCGAGTGGCTCGACTCCGAGCTCGACGACGACGTCCTCGTGCCCCCTGCGACCCGTCCGTTCTGCCGCCCGCCCCCGTTGCCGACTTCCGCGCTGCCCGCCGCCGAGCCGCCCGATTCCGAGCCTCGGCCGCTCTCCGTCCGTCTCGTCCCGGACGCCTCCACGTTCCCCGACGTCCTGGTCTCGCTGGTCGACACTTGCGTCCGCGCGCCGGAGTTGCGGCCGTTCTGCCGCCCGCCCGAATGGCCGACGTCGACGTTGTCGCCGGTCTGCACGCGAGTGGCTCCGCCCGAGGACTCGTATCTCCGCGAGGATTGCGATCCCGATCCTGACGATTGTAAGAAGTCATGGTAGAACAGTGTGTTCAAATTCTGATAGCGGGTCCCTTTACTACAAAATCATGGATGGAGAATATTAGACAGTACCTATATTATAATTTATTTCCAAAATGTCCCATAAAATTGTTTTTAATCAATCTGTTTAGGTGCTGATCAGTAGATCTGAAGGTTTAATTAGCATAAATAAATTATCCTACGATCAATAAGTATAATTAAATCAAAAGGACAGATTGTGATTGACATCTTTCTTTTGGCTGGAAAGTGGAAACAATAGATTCACATGAAATTTCCAAAGTTAAGCAACATAACACCCAATCACTCATCGGATGGTGACCATCTTCGCATCGCAAACCACAAGCGAAACGAGCGTAGCCCACGTATAGACCTACCCCCTCTGCCGGCCTGAGAGTCGAACGTGTTGTAGTCCTTCTCGAGCGTGGCCAGCCCGTGCCCAAGCTGCCCCACGCCCCCTCGGAAGCTGCCGGGCTCCACGTGGACCGACGAGCCTTCCTCGATGCGGCCGCGGACGCCCACGCCGTAGATCCGACCGCCCGACTTCAGCAGTTCCTCGCGGGCCGCCAGCTCGGCACTCGAGTTTCGGGCTGCACGGGGGGAATATTGGGTTACAAGACAGATAAAAGGTTACCCAGATTTTCCACTCCCATACTACGGCAGCTACGCGAAAGCCCTCCGCCCGCAATAATAGTTTCGCCAGCAGTCAACGGGTGGAGCCACTGTTTGTTGTTATATCACCTGTAAACAAGATAACTGTAACCACCTGAGGAACATTGGGTCCCTTGATTATAATTGACTTGTGCCATGGCCTGGGAGATGAAGCCATAACTGTAACCACCTGAGGAACATTGGGTCTCTTGATTATATTGACTTTGTGCCATGGCCTGGTAGATGAAGCCAAAACTGTAACCACCAGAGGAACATTGGGTCCCTTGATTATATTGACTTTGTGCCATGGCCTGGTAGATGAAGCCATAACTGTAACCACCTGAGGAACATTGGGTCCCTTGATTATAATCGACATTGTGCCATGGCCTGGTAGATGGTGTTAAAACAGGTTGCCAACGCACCCCAGCAATTGCCGGCCAAACTACCAGTGTCAATTTTTTTCTGTTGTCCTAGCTAGGTATGGTAGAATATCTGGGTAGCCTTATATCTGTGATAACAGGTGCATATTCTGTGTTTGAAAACATAGAATACACCGAAACCTCATCTTTTGGAATAAATATTGCAGGCCATTCCAAGTTGTTTGCGGTTCATTGAGTTCTCTTGTGTTCTATGGTTTCGAACCCTAGCTCAGAATCAGAGATTGTGTGTGCATTTACTTTCAGTGGTTTGCTCTGCAACTTGCTGTTGACTTGATCTACATACAGACACGTCTGATCTGGAGCTGAAATTACTCTCAGGATGGAACGGAGGCGAAGCTGGAAAAATGTGCACTCGAACCGGGATACGAACCCGGGACCTCCTGCTTGCCGGGCAGGTGCTCTACCAACTGAGCTATTCGGTCACACATTCTCCCTGCTTCACCGGGTGAGACAAGGGTATCTCCAGGGAGATGAGGGGGAGCACCTGCCCGGCAAGCAGGGGGTCCCGGGTTCGTATCCCGGTTCGGGTGCACATTTTTCCAGCTTCGCCTCCCTTCCATCATTTGCATACTGGTAACTGCTTAAACCAGTAACAATTTCCTCTCATCCGACTCTCAGGATGTCTCAGGATTGATCAGTATTCTGGTACGGGGGACATGTTCTGTTACATATTTCGATTCTCTGCATTTAAAATGTGGGAATTGTGAAAAGCTCAGGCTTTCCTGTTGTTGGATAAAAAACAAAACAAAATAAGGAAATAGTCTCTAATACTCATACCCGTTGGGTAATAAATATTATTTATACCAATGTTCACAGCTATTACTAGCTACTAATAACTTGATGTGAAAACATAATTAGTGGTTTTTTTCTGCCAGATAACAGTGACTTACAGGAACTGCTACTGGAGTGGTGGTATGTAGAACCGCTGCTCGAACTGCTGGAACTGCTGGAACTGCTGGAGCTCGACGTGGAACCGGAGCGGAACGCTTCCTTGCGCCGTTCTTCTTCCGTCATGGTAACGCGGCCACCCTGATTCACCTGCCACAATCGAGAGTTGTTTGAAGTCGATGAAAATATCTGAATGTGCCGGGATTTTCACCTATCATCAAATGGTTTGACTCCCACAGCGCATTGTATTCCACTAAAGGAAGCCATCCATCTCGTTAAAAATAGAGGCTGGCCTTTTCTCTTCTCTTTATGTAAACCCTTAAAGGTTAAAACAACAAGGAGATGGTTGAATGAAAATATAATTCCAAACAAATTCCTCATTAACTAAAGTTTCAAAACTAAATTAACTAAATATAAATCTTTGAAGAACACTCTGATTAAAGAAAGTTTTGAGATGTGTGACTGCAGACTAGTTTTATAGACAACAAATGCAGTTTTTTATAATATGGTTTCTTTGTAATTTTTTCAACAAATGTTTGATACATAGAACCAATCAAATAAATCTCGTTGTATGCAACAACAAAAATGACTATTAAGAAATTAAGCTCTTTTCATACAACTTCTTTACATTTCCAAACACAAACATTTCCGGAATTCGTTTCACCATGATATGTCATATGTCAATTTCAAATAACCAATTGACTGAACGGACTGACGATAACGCCATCGACGATCCAAACAAACGAGTGACCACCTTACCTGCACCCTGCCCCACCCCCTGCCAGCCTTACCTGCACCCTGCCCCACCCCCTGCCAGCCTCACCTGCACCCTGCCCCACCCCCTGCCAGCCTTACCTGCACCCTGCCGCACCCCCTGCCAGCCTCACCTGCACCCTGCCCCACCCCCTGCCAGCCTTACCTGCACCCTGCCCCACCCCCTGCCAGCCTTACCTGCACCCTGCCCCACCCCCTGCCAGCCTTACCTGCACCCTGCCCCACCCCCTGCCAGCCTCACCTGCACCCTGCCCCACCCCCTGCCAGCCTCACCTGCACCCTGCCCCACCCCCTGCCACCCTCACCTGCACCCTGCCCCACCCCCTGCCAGCCTCACCTGCACCCTGCCCCACCCCCTGCCAGCCTTACCTGCACCCTGCCCCACCCCCTGCCAGCCTTACCTGCACCCTGCCCCACCCCCTGCCAGCCTTACCTGCACCCTGCCCCACCCCCTGCCAGCCTCACCTGCACCCTGCCCCACCCCCTGCCAGCCTCACCTGCACCCTGCCCCACCCCCTGCCACCCTCACCTGCACCCTGCCCCACCCCCTGCCAGCCTTACCTGCACCCTGCCGCACCCCCTGCCAGCCTCACCTGCACCCTGCCGCACCCCCTGCCAGCCTCACCTGCACCCTGCCCCACCCCCTGCCAGCCTTACCTGCACCCTGCCCCACCCCCTGCCAGCCTTACCTGCACCCTGCCCCACCCCCTGCCAGCCTCACCTGCACCCTGCCGCACCCCCTGCCAGCCTCACCTGCACCCTGCCCCACCCCCTGCCAGCCTCACCTGCACCCTGCCGCACCCCCTGCCAGCCTCACCTGCACCCTGCCGCACCCCCTGCCAGCCTCACCTGCACCCTGCCCCACCCCCTGCCAGCCTCACCTGCACCCTGCCCGACCCTCTGCCCGCTGCAGCTCCAGGCGGCGCCAGACCGTGGAATTCCAGCGCGGTCTTCTTGCCCGCCGTTTCCAGCGCCAGCGCGAGCGGGTTCACCGACGGCGCTGGCTCGCACTTGATGTTGCCTTGCGTCTGCGGCTGCTCGAGCAGGTACAACAGCTGCTCGTCTGGAAGGTAAATCAATTGTATTGTATTGTATTTGTTTATTTGGTCTATGGTTACAAAAGATCTGTAGACCACGTCAATTTATACATGTAGTACTTTCTACATGATGTAGGATAGCCATTTGTTGGGTTTACATAAGATATGGGTAACCAAACATTAGAGGTCAGTGTGGGGAAAAATTGCTTGTGCTATGATATGAAACATGTTGTCAAGGAGGAATTGTTTTAATAAACATTTAAAACTATTTGCATTTTCTGCTGCTTTAATCTCGGGAGGCAGAGCGTTTTCGGTACCTAAGGTATTTTTGTAAGGTTTTTGGAGGTATTTGGTTCTATTGTTTACGATGCCAACATCAGTCGAGGTATTATCCAGAAGTAACTATACTCTAACAATGTCACATTAAGAAGGAGAGTGGATTTGCATCTTCCTCGAGGACCCACTGCTGCTAGACACGAGCTAAGTGTTTCAAAACTCACGTGCCATGTCTTTGGTTGGACAAAAGACTCTATGGGCAGTTTTGAAACTCTTAACTCGTGTCTAGCTGCAGTGGGTCCTCGAGGAAGATGCAAATCCACTCTCCTTCTTAACGTGAAATGGAGTCTAGTACTACCCAGAGTTGGGTAGTGATGCGTAGAAAACTAGTTTTCACCTCAACTACACCTCAACTACTTCTCATACCTGCCCATGTTTATAGTTGATAGGGTTGGGCAGTCAGTAACCGGACACGGCTGCCCATTCGCTTCGATAATGTCAAATGTTTCGACAAAGGCCCGCCATTTTTATTTTTGCATGCACCTTATTATGATTCTTGAAAGCCACCCCCACCCCAATTCCCTTCGGCGGATGGGTGGCTACTGGCATGGGTTGAACATGGGTGTCCGGCTACTGAAATGTTTGCGAAATTTATTTTAAACTTTTTTCCTGGTTAAAAGAAGACTTGTATTTGGTCAAATCCAATTCCCACCTGACCAATAATAATAGAGAGTACTGGAAAACATATGACAACAAGGCCACTGCCATTTTTAATGTCACTAGACGTGTATAAATTTCAGAATACCCTTAGATGTCCAGTAGCTGACTGTCCGACCCTACCGTCTCTTTAACAGTGAAAATGTTTTTACGAAATTGTTTAAAAATTCAAAATGAAATAAATACGAACCATCCAAGGTGGTGGCCGGCCAAACGAAGAACGCCTCCGCCTCCACGATGTCCGACGGCCCCTGGTTCTTCACGCTGTAGACGTGGACCACCTGCGGCCCGAGGTCGGTCTCCGCCGTGAAGTTCTTGGAGCGGTACGCACTCATGTTGTACGCGATCTCCGAAGACGGGTACGAATATCTGGGTGAGGAACGCAACCATCGGGTTTATAGGTCTGGGCAGAGTCCCACCGCTAATGATAGGGTGTCTGCGAAGCCACCGAGGCCGCAACCCGAAGTGTCGGTTTCTCTCGCCAGATAGCGCCAGCAGCTCTTCCGGGCGCTTGTTTTCGAACGTGGCTTGAAAGCGGCGATTGGGTTAAATAGGGGAAATCTTGCCTTGGAGGTGCCCCCCACAGACTCACAGAACCCAATGATGCAACGCTTTAGCGTACGGAGCAAAACTAGAAGGTCTAGGAACTAGAAGGTTTTGTTTTGTCTGCCTGCACTATCTCCTATCTATCCCCCTGGCTTCCCCTATCTTAAATTGGCTTTGAAATTGACTTAAATTGACTTTTAAATGTCATACTTTGGAATAATATTGGTAACACATACTTACCACCTACATTAGACAGGCTTGGTACTTATGAATCTATTTCCTTATCGAACTGGACATTGAATTCTGTGCACTGAGTGGTGAAACAAAAAGTACCTACTTGAAAAATAAACCAGTTTCGAGGTTTTTATATCCTTAAGTCACTTTTGTTCACTTCTTAATTGCATTTTTCTGTTTAATTAAATTAAAGTTAAACTTTGTATTGAGATTTCACCAGTCTTTAACTTGTTTTTGCTTTTTTGATCACCACACATACCATCGATCTTTTAAAACTCTAATGAAATCGAGTTCGTAAGACATGGGCACAACGGAGAGGTTCCAAGGACTGGCCTATATCCTCGCACTCACCCCGACACTATGTGGTCTGTTTGCACCCAAATGGGCACCGAAAGCTGAACGGCGTTGTCGGACGCGGATCCCTTGGCCTCGGGGTTCGTGCTGTTCACCTCCATGGCAAAGTCGTAGCGGGATTTCATGCCGGCGCGGTGGTACGGGTCCAGCTGGACCTTGAAGTGCACCTGTGCCAGCGATAGACATCAACATGGTGCAAACATCTTGGAGGGAGTCTCTCATTTTGACTCCAGTTGTTCTTGGATGAGAGATTTAAGGCTTTTTATAACCAAAACAGAAGCAGAGAACACATTTTTTGGGCGGAATTGGTCTGGAAAAAATAAGGATAGATAGAATGCAATTTATCAGAATCTGAAATGGATGTTAGACAGTTAAAATCTTCTTTTCTACATGAAAAATTCCTAAACGTCATATATCATCTTTTTCATCAATTTTTTTGCTGCCATTCCCAACAATTCTTTTCATACATCTTCCAGACCATTCAACCTCTGAACATCTTTATAAAAAAAAAGTACCTATCTATCATTTACGTCTGCTCTAGTGTTGCTTTTTAACAGTTCTCTTCCAACTTGCAAGTTAGTTAATGAAGGCAGTTTATATAAAACTTCTACCTTCTCCCTAGACACCGTACATTAATTTACCTACTATCCCGGACAAACTAAATCAGAGCTAAATTCAATCCGAAATCGAGCAAGACTGACCAGTTTCCTCCGCGGCAGTGGGTTTCCGATGTCGCACTTGAGCGTGTTGTTGTTGGCTGGCGTAGGAGCCGAACACTGGACAGGGATCTCGCGCTCAAAGTCATCCACTCGTTCAATCTGCAAACGTAACCAAACGTGCTTGTTTTGGGAAATCAAACGATTTTGCTGGTATTTGTGAGTCGGAGGTTTTTTTTGGTTCTGGATAGCAGATAGAGGGAGCCTATAAACGTTAGACAGTGGCCACCTCTGCGCATGGGCGCCATGTTTTTACCAACTTGAACTATTTAACAGCCCTTTCAGCAGTAGTTGATACGTTACAAACTTACCTCACCATTGTGTACATAATACGTATATACTATATATGCAAAGGAATATGAGAAACTCATAAACAACTGCTACAAGCTTCGTGATCAACTTGGTAAATACATGGCATCCGTTTAGCATGGAATTCGAACAGCCAATAGAAAAGTGTTATCATGCTGGCTCTCTAGTGTAAAGGGGCTGGATATCAGTAAAATGATGAGCTAGGGCATGCTATTTTAGTGTAGGTATCTCAGGATATTTTGCCTGAATGATCGTAGAAATAAATCAAGATGAAACACAACCACAATAGCAGACCACCAGTATTGAACCTGGGACCTCCTAAACAATTAGATATTAGTATTACTATTAGCTTCCTTGAATGCAATTAACATATATGGAATTTTTACCACAACACCAAGCGCAAAGATGCCAGCAATGAGCTTCTGCCTGATTTTCTGAATAAGTAAATTAAGTGTAGTCCAATGATATACTGACTTTAATTGACCTGGACATCTAGGAGAAGACTTGGCAAACATTTTATTTATCTACATTGTTTGATTCTTCCACACAAATGAGTGTATTAAATTTGTTTTTACGGCCAGTCTCGGCTTGGTCTCATTATAGTTTACTACCAGTACCATGTAATCAAACAATACATACTCTGATACACCCGGTTATCTATCAGATGACAAAAGTGGATGATGCCCAACTGACCTTGACGTATCGCATGCCGTCGGGCAGTTTCAGGTTGTACGTCGACTCGAACGAATCTTCGCCGAAGTTCTCGACGACGACGTCGAGGGTGAATCGGTCTCCGGAGCCGAGCAGGTATTGCTCGACGCTCCTGCAAATTACAGAGAAAGAACGTAGAATAAATTTCAAGTGTGTTGCGATTTCTTTTTTCGTTTTTCCTGCCTTGCTTTTCCCTAGTGTCAGGCTAGACAAGAGATTTTAGCTCATATTTGAAATCCACAATAACCATTTGGTTGCATACCTTTCAAGAACATTCACAGATAAATAAATAATCTCCCACTCCACAAGGTTCTATCTGGCAAAAACATTTGGCTGTTACATTTTTTCAGGTTCATATCACTTACAGATAGGAATCCTGAGAAAATTGTTTTTTAGCTTTCTCCATAAGTATGTTTAGGTTAATGTTTAATTAAGGGCCCCTGTTTAATTAATCCCCTGTTCTACTCTGTGTGATTTAACCCCTGTCATGGAGGTTTTCAAATTGTTACAAGATAGTGACCAAGCTAAGTTGTCACTTGAGACATCAACGCTTAACCCAAATTTGAAAAATATCGTAAAACCGGCCCTAAAGGAATGTTAACTAAAACGTACCCCATATTCAATTAATATCAATCACAGATTCACAATCCAGATATTCATTTACGGAGCTACGGCTCTATCTTTGGTGCTACCGAAAAAGCAGCAAGCGTTCTACAGTACTAACGGGTTGACGACGAGCTTCAGGTCGGGAATGCAGACGTTGTCCTTGCCGCAGTTCTTCTCGATGTTCACGGAGTCCTTGTGCGTTGCCGGGCCGGCCTGGTCGAGAATCGGCGCTAACGAGCGCTGCGTGCGCGACACCGTTCGCGAGTAAGTGCTGCCACCCGCGATGCTGTAGCGCACTTCCGCCTCCAAAGGCGTCAGCTTGTCTCGGATGTTGGACTAGAACACAAAGGGAAGGCGTCATGTGATTTCCCTACAATGACTATTACGTGGTGTTTGATGCATTTTGTTGTGAAAGCTTCATCCAGCTATCAAGTACCAGGTATGCGATTGTGTAAAACACAAATTTAGGTAACACTGCATCACAGATAAATGTTACCCAGATGTTCCACTCCCATACTAAAGCAGCTACGCAAAAGCCCTCCGCCCGCAATAATAGTTTTGCCGGCAGTCAGGGGATGGGGCCACTGTTTGTTGTTATATCACCTGTAACCAAAGTAACTGTAACCACTTGTGGAACATTGGGTTCCTGATTATATTGACCTTGATTATATTGTTCTTTAATTAAGGGTCAATCAATGTTTAGTCGCTTAGGTACGCACCTTTATGTAGACGATCTGCGTCTTGCAAAGTTTCGAATTGTGGTAGAGCCGCTCGGTGTGGTTCTTGACGCTGCGGTTTTCGTCCTCGAGGAAGAACATCCGCACTTCCTTGGCCTTCTTCGTGTCCAACTTGAACTCCAGCACAAAGTCTGCAACACCAAAGATGTCCCGTTGCATTGTTTTGTTTGTCAGTTTTTCTTTAAGGAGTGATATTCTCTACATTTTCTGCTTCTTTCTGTATGGAGGTTCTTTCTGTCTGTATGATGTATCATGTCTAATTTATGAAGTTTTTTACATGGGAAAAATATAAATTGCATTACTGAATATGGATTTCCAAAGGTGTGATTAGTTTAATTAATAAGAAAAGCTGGAAATAAAACTGATGTTGGCTGTAACAATGCACTGTACATTTTGTTTCCTTTTCTTGCTAATGATTGCAAATCTCTTACCTACCTACCTGTCAAATTTATAGCCATGATCAATTTTGTTGGTTTAGGAAATATTTATTTCAACTAATTTTTGAGTCACCATGTAGACCCTATTTTCCAATAATTGCACGTCAACTCTCATGTACAAAGCAAATTAAATTTTTTAGCCCAACTAGCACCAAACTTCTTAGGAATGGCTCGGTAAAAATCAAGTTACCAGAACACTGGCGTAATCATACCGAGTTGTCTGGCGACGCCAGTTCCGCTGTATGTGAAGCACGCCGTGAGCGGGATGCACGGCACTGGCGTTCCGGCACGAGTCGTGCAGTTACGTTCCTTCAGCGAGATCAGCTTGGACCCGGAGCCAAGCTCGAGGCTGGTGGTCATTTTTACGATGGGCCGAGACCTGAGGCAATGGAGAGACAGTTGGTTAGAAGTTATTCACTGGTATTCAGTTATTTCAGAATTTTCTCCCCTGTTCTACTCTGTGTGATTTTACCCCTGTCATGGAGGTTTTCAAATTGTTACAAGATAGTGACCAAGCTTCGTTGTCACGAGAGATATCAATTGTTGATAGTGACCTGTTGATTCTCCCCTTTGTCCCCTGGGGGGCGATTGTGTAACTTTGTGGATTCAAAACCATTCGTTTTCAATATCACTGCCTATGGTTTAACACGGGCAGTGATTTGAAATCGAGTGGTTTCGCGCGAAATCCAACGAAATAAAGTTACACAATCGCACCCCTGTTCTCCCCTGTGTGAATTAACACTTTAATTGTTGTGTATTGCACCAGCTGTAATAACAAAGAAGCCCAAGGGTTTTATAGAATGTTACAAAGAAAGTGCGAAAGAGCCGTGAACGTACTTGAGGAAGAATGCCATCTGGGAGTCGTAGGCTCCGACCACGAGGTCTGGGTACTGGTTGTTGTCGAGATCTTGGCCACCCGACACGGAGAAACCAAATGTCGTGATCCTGAAGCCGACATCCTCGGCGTGGATCACTTGCGAAGGCTTCTCCTGGCAGCCGATCTTGGACCTGTTTTTAGGTTAAAATTTTGTTAATGTGATCAATGCGTTTGGAGATTTTCTCTTGCACAACGATTAAATTTTGTAGGTACATATTATAAATATACCTCGTTTGTCTTGTATATCCCTGGAGTTATTGAGAGAGCAAAATGCAGCATATTAGCTATCTTGATGGGAAAGTGTTTGCAGCAAAACGTACTGCTTTATTTAAGCAACAGCTGATCAAGAACCAATGTGATTCTTGTAAATCAACTGATGGTGCCATGAAAAACTATTCCAGTTGATGGAACAATTAATCAGACGGCCCGATCTATGCGATATGCAGGATACTGCTATTTATCAGCAATTCCACTGCATTGACAAAGGCTTTGCCATTATAGCCAAAACATGAGAAATAACTCGTTGAAATTATTAAGGCATTTAGAGTAGGTAGGTATAGGTATACCAGAATATCATCGACACACAACAAGCCAAAAAGTCTCCAATATTACCTACACCAAACAATTTTTTCTTTATAAAAGAAGCACAGACTTAGGAGGCAAAACACAACCCACCCATGGAAGATGTAAACGGCGCCTCTGCCTTCAGCGCCGTCATACGGAGCGCCGACGACAAAGTCGCCGTAGCCATCACGGTTGATGTCTCCCAGCGTGGCGACGCTGAGGCCGAACCGAGCCTTGGAGTTAGCGCCGTCGCGCGTGTGCAGTACGGTGAACTTCTCCTGGAATGTGAACGGGGAATCTCAGTTTTGGCTTCCAGGGTCATGAGATTTCCTTGATTCAATTTCTATGCAATTTTGAAAGCAACGCTTCCAGTGCCACAAACTAACATCACTGTGGCATAGACCAACCATCTTGTGACCCAAAGAAATTTGTTTTTAACATTTACTATTGGCAGTGACATGAAAATGGTAAACTTTTGGTATTTTGTGACGTTACAATCCGGATTTAACGATGGTTATAGAAAAATCCCCAACCCCCTCTCCCTTTTGTACAAAAAATTGTTATCTACGGCCGCACAGCTTTTTGCTTAATTTTATTGTTTTAATAACAGGGCATAGCCAAGCTTGTAGGTGAGGACGCAAACTTCGTGCTAAATGTTGGTGCTGCAGAAGAAAATGTTAAATTTTTCCCATTCCCATTTCTCTTGAAATGCATAGGAGAAAACAAATACATCAAAATTAAACAAAAATCATACTAACCTCTTCTTTGCCCTGATAGACGATGTAGACTCGTCCGTTCTCGTAGTGTTCGTTGTTCTTGGGATCGGTGAAGAGCGGCGCTCCGACGATGAGGTCGGCCAATCCGTCGCCGTCGACGTCGGAATTGCACAGTGAGTAGCCGAAGTATCCGCCGATCTGGTCGCCCGTGATGTTGAGAGAGTTGACCAGGTCCCACGAGTAGATCACGATCTGTCGCCAAGAAACAATACTTGTTACGACGCTGCTTAGAAACAACGTTCATTTTCATGGAATAATTTACAATTTTTAATCTATAATATATATTTGACCTACTATTTTCTATTAGCTATACGCTTATCTTCAATGTAACACAAATTGCGCTCGCAAAGCCCTAGGTTAAAGTAGCAAAATGTCACAATCGTACGGTGGACACCCATCTAAGCTTGCCTTGTGTCGCGCCTCAACTTCGGTCACCCATCCAATTCCTGACTCGGCACAGTGTTACTTAACTTACGTCACTCATATAGCCATTGCAGAGAGCGCAATGTGGCCACCTATCCAGCACAAGCGTCGCTCCAATGTTGATTTACTTCGCCCCCCACCCTTCCCACTGCCATTCTCAGCTGAACTGGCAATGAATGCGGCCACCCTTCCAACATTAATCTCACGAAACCTATGCTTAACTTCAGTCACAGATAGCGCATACCACAGATTATCCCCAAAATTAAATTTACTGATGCCCGGTTTTATCAAGTTTTTCAACTACTTGTTGAAATCCCAATTAGGCAACTGAATTCAGCCAATAACGTGCAGCGAATTCAGTTGAAACTCGTAGGTGGGATCTCATCTCAACTAGGAGTTGAAAAGCTTGGTAAAACTGGGCGTTATTTAAACACCACTGTTTATGTACAGCTTTCAAATAACAAAACATATAAATAACGTCATAATCCTCGTCACAGAGTTGATCTGACCGTGAGATAGCTGGCAAGGCTCATGGGTTTGCCTACTTGCACGCTGTACAGCAGCATCCCTTTGATTTCAAGCTCGCCAAGCTAGTTGCATATCCCGGCTAGCAATGATCCATGGTTTGTCCTACTTGAACGCTGTACGGCGGCATCCCTTTGATTTCAAGCTCGCTAAGCTGTTACCAAACTTGAAACTATCTATGAAAGTAGCGAACCTTTCCGACGAGTCCGGCACCCCTCGGCATACCGACGGCGACGCCCGGACGTCCCGACGCGTCGAAGTCGCCCGCAGTGACGGAATACCCGAGGTACGAGTCGTCATCAGCCGCCGGACCTTCTTTGGTTGCAAGTACGCTGGGTCGATCGGTTAGCGACTGTGAGTACAGTTGACCTACAAAGAGAGCCGGCCATGGGGTCAGGAGGGTGTGGGCCTGTTTGGGGGAAAACAAATATACAATGATCTTTTAATCTTATTTAAATTACGATAGCTCGTAATTGGCTATTCATTTTATTATTATGTACACAAATTAGCCTCCCAAAAATGTCGCTGTTTTTAAAAATGCCTGTTTAGCTCAGCTGGTTAGAGCACCAGCCGCGAATGTTGGGAACCCGGGTTCAAATCCCGGAATGGGCGACATTGTTGGGAGGCTAATTTGTGTGCATGATAATAAAATATACAATGACTTTGAAATAGGCTGATACGAGACAAATTGGCCGAGGTAAGCAGTGATTGGGCTAGTTGCAAGTTGGATAAGACTACATTTTGGCTGGTCATGAGCTCTGGTCATGAGAGTACCTATATAATTAGAAGATGCTGGGCATAGACCGGCCATATGTGCCTTATGGCCATTGTGGTCATTTCGTTTGTCATAAAATACGCTGGTCTTGCAATATGGAAGAAGGCATATTATTATTAGCCAAAGTCCTCTCCCGATCCTGATGACTCTTTTGCCCATCCTTATTGATTGGCTTGACTCACAAATTTCCTTGCAGCCTCGGCCGATAATGCAAAAATCATTGTCTATTTAATATAAACCTACCAAAGTTACTGCCCATTTGCTTAAATTGAGGACGGGTGTTTTTGGGCCTGGTTTTTCATGACCTTTTGAGGAGAATGTTTGTATGTGTGTGTGAGTGTGTTCGTATTATAGGTTGTACTTGTAGCCTTGGTTACCATGGCTGCACAGCACTGAGATTACGTAACTCTGACTTTGCCGTTCTCGGTTACAAACTTATAAAATTAACATGGGTAACAATAGGGAAGTTATCCATCAGAACTGATAACGGCATTACGTAAAAGTTACAAAATCGCTGGACTGGTAACCTTATTTCCTTATACCATCGGTTGTAGCAGACATGTTGACCACATTTTTGGGGGAAATATTGAATTTTGTTGTTGTGTGTGGTTGACATTATGACTATGCTTTTGGGGTTTTCGGGTAAAACGATCAATTTTCTATGTGTTTGTTTAATTTACATGGGAATTTTTGGTGTTGATATTTGTAGGCTTCAACTGCTGGTGTCTCTGATACTGAGTGCTTTCGCATACCTGTTTAAACCCAATCTTGCTTACCTATTGGATGACCAATATAAGTTCATTGTTACCTATGTTGTTCAAGGATATTTCCCTGCCCCAATAACTTAAGTTTTGAATTTGAACAACTGTTATGTGTTAAATTGATTACTATTATTATTATTGAATTAGAATAATTAATTTTTCCAATGCAATTAATTTCTCGATCACCGACACCTGCCCATTAGAAACCTGACAACCGTAATTATTTGTAAACACTGTATTTACATTAATATCCACATTGCAGTAATCAACATTGAGTTGAAATACGTAGGTACTGCATGTTAAAATGTCGACATTATATTCTGTCAAAACCCAAACACCATCAGTGAATGAATGCGTGATATTATTGTCTGTGATGGCAGGAAATGGCCATCAGTCATATAACGACGGTTATTTCAAATCTGCGACAACGAAATATACACTTGTGAATGCTTCTTTCACCCTTGCGAAATGTTTTTAGATGCTACGACATAAAACGTTGTGTATCATTTCGCAAAGCGTACTTGACAGCAGTTTAACATCATGGGTGAACCAAAGTTTCATAAACAGCCCTTCCCTGTATCCCAGAATCACAAATCTAAGAATTTTTCGATTTACCTCCGTCTAAAAAGTTTTCAGATAAATCACATAACAAATTTCAAAAAAATGTGATGCTAAAGAATGCTGTAATTGATGCAGACATAAGGCATGTTCAGACAAACTCTGTTCATCCATTTTGTGTTAACAGTAAAATTATTGTTACCACCGAAATCTCCCTGTTAACAAAAATTAGTCCCTGGCTAAATCGTCGAAGGCTAAATTCTTGCATGTGATGTCGGTTTATGAAGCTGTATTCGTAGAAATGGGATATCAGTTAATCAAGTATCGAGAATTCAAAGATGCCAAGTGGTATATGTAAAATTGAAACCACGTGATATCTTCCTCGACGTTCAAGCCTAGGACTTTGCGAAAGCGATTCACTCCCAAGCAAGCATGAATGTTTTTCATGTACCTAGGTATTTGGTATTTTTGTTTTGTATAGAAAGCGTAAAGAGGCGGTAAATAATTATCAGATGTTCTACAGGTTGGCATACAACTCACACATTTCAAGCGTTTTTTATGGTTGTAGGGATGCATGGGTGCAATTTTTTCATGGTTAAGAATTTCACCCAAAAAAATTAACGAATATATGAACTTTGTGAAAAAGTTGAACTTGAGACCAAATGTAAACCATTATAAATTGCACCATACTGCCCAGAAAACAGTTTTGCAAGACAATTTTCATATACTACATATAGGGAATGTGAAAATAAACAGCTGCCAAACATGTTCTTTTAGACAAGACAAACTCAAAAACGCCACAAAATTTGTGTGAATCAGGTTTACGAAATTTAAATTTAAGCAAAACCGCGAATGTTTCAATGGGAATAAAAAGCAACAACTCAATCAACGCAGCTCGTTCAACGTTTAGTTTGATCGAATTACCTACAAAAAGCCGAAATCAAACAGCAAATCATTTTCGCAATTCTTGGACTCGATAGTAAATAATGAAGTTCCAGTAGTTTTACAAGACATTCTTAGCCGGAGCTTTTGACACTATTCAGTAACCGTAATGTAATATGAGCGATATTTTGCAATTTGTATTCCCAAAAGCACCCTAATGTATGTGAGAAAAAATGATAATTTACATTATAATAAATATGCATAGGTATAAGCAAATATGCAAAAATCACTGGCAAGTATTTATTTTATTTACTTTTATTTCACTTTTTTCGAATGCCGGAATACGTTTAAATTTAACCAAATATGTTTAACAATCGTAAACGTCTCAAGTGCTTTGAGAAAAATTTAAGGCTCACACCATTACAACAAAGCCAACAAATACAATGTCAAACCCCGACCAACAACGTCTTCACTAAACCATTGGTTAGCATGCAGTTCAACGACAATTTAACGACAGCCACGACGTCACACCGGTGACGCAATGTCGTCGATGCGCCGTCAAACAGACAGCTGACATTCGCACGTCGGACAAACCAAGCGTATACCACACCACGAAGTATCGGCGGCTTAGCGGGAGAGGAACAGTAATTAGTTTCGACAAAAATCGTTATTAGCTCATCTTCCTTCCTACTGCAAGTCACACACTATATAACATGACAGCAATGAGCAAAGTGTCCACCAAAATCCTTGGTGTATAGTTACCTACTATGTTTGATAGAAACAAAGTAATGTATAGTCTACTGCATAATATATAAGTTATAGTATAAGTTTATAAGTTATAGTGTCCCCACTATACCTTACATGAAGGCTGGCCCTTGATGCTTTTGAACCAGAGCATGTCTATGTGCTGGCACCTTTTCACCCCTTCCTTCTATGCTAGGCTAGCTTTACTGAGCCTGTCGTTCACCGACAGCAAAGATCCATGAGTGCCACAGAGACAGCGCCAACGCAGTTGTTTTCAAAGGGAACAAGGCTGAGCGGTGGCCGGCCCTTAGTGCTGTTGGACGGTAGCAGGCTACGTTTCGTCATCGGGTCAACCCTTGGTTATACCTTCGAAACTCCATTTCACGTTAAGAAAGAGAGTGAATTTGCATCTTCCTCGAGAACCCACTGCTGCTAAGAGTTTCAAAACTCACAAGCCATGCCTTGAGCCGGATAAACGGCTCTCTGGGCAGTTTTGAAACTCTTGGCTCGTGTCTAGCATCAGTGGGTCCTCGAGGAAGATGCAAATCCACTCCCCTTCTTAACGTGAATTGGAGATTAGGCTAGGTTTCTAGGCATCCTTAACCTCATTTACTGAAATGATTGGATAATATAACGACACAATATGCATTTTAACTCATTCGCTGGCAGTTTAAGCTATGACTTGCAACAGGAGAGTGATATATTAGCGGTGATTACTGGCTGTACAGTGGACAACAGCATGGTATGATTGTTTGGGGTGAGTCCTCCACAAATCGGTAGTGCGCGGGTTCGATGCTCCGCTGCGGGGCGGGGGAGGGTATTGTACCTGCTCCGTACTCCATATAGTTGGGCGGGTAGAAAGGAAATCGGGCATCCGAAGAAATGTCGAAGAGTTGACCTGCAATTCAATTCACATTGGTTTTATACATTGTAAATTGTGGTATCGTAGCTTTGCTGGAAAATAAAAATTTGCTTTGTTATTTTTGATGCACATCATACAGTTATTAAAATATTTAGAAGTGTGTAAGATACTCTAAATTGTGTTGGTGTATGTGCGCTTTGGTTGTTTATACTCTGTTTTTAATGGTTTTTAGGGCAGAATTAATTGAAAGAATGAAATTTTCGAAATCAATTTGTGCTTGTTTCTTTAACAGTGACGCACGGTGACCTTCAAAAGAGATCTTTCAAGGCCAAACACATTAAAAAAAATAGAGTAACAACCGATAAAAGCTCAACAAAATCAACCAATTTCTGAATCACTCTTTCGGTAACTTCTATGAAAAGTATTAAAGACTAAAGAGGAAGTAAGAAAATGTTCCACTCAAACTTTAAGACAAAATTTTGTCTCAAAAATGTCAATACCAAAATATAAAGTTGAAGATAAAGTAAAATGAAGTAACTAAAAATCTAAAACATTGATACCAATGAAAAGCTATGTATAACAAATATATATATATATATATATATATATATATATATATATATATATATATATATATATATATATATATAACATAACATATATATATAACAAATAGCGACATAACGAAACTGAAACTTGCTTTTCATACATCTGTATATCTAAATCTATATACAATTTCCTTTGCTATCCAATATCCAATTGGTCTATCTATACCGAGGGAATTTCAGTGACTTTTTCCCCACTCGCTTCTTACCTTGCCAGTACCAGCTGCCGACAGCACCCACAAACAACCTGTCGCCGCTCTGGAATCAGGACGAAAACAACAATAAGGACGAGGAAACGTTTCAACGTTCCATAAATTTGCTTATACGGACAAGCGATAAAACTACATGTTAAAAATTCCCATCAAAGAGATTCAAATCAGAGAGGCATTCGGATCATTTGGTGCCTTTTGGGCTTTGAAATTTGAGCTACGAACTTGTCATGTTGTTTTTAAAAACGCTGCTATGCCAATCCCCATTGATGTAGTAACAAGTGAGACCTCGCCTCTCCCCCCCAACATGTAAAGTGGTACAAGTATGTTGTAGCAAGGGCACCGTATCGGTATTGTAGGTTCAAATTGACCCAAAATGCAACCATTTCGCAAAAAACAACATTTTTCTTGTGGCGTTTGAGACCCTTTTGTCACTTTTACATCTCTCACCGAATTTCCCTGCATCAGGTCACACAAAAACGTCCATACTTGCTAGGCCATACATATTATAGTGCGATCATGTGCTTGAGGAGGACAGTAACAAATGCATATAAGGGTATAGCGAAGCTGTACAAATTTGTCACCAAACTGGTATATGAACCCGGGACCTTCTCTGTCCTGAATGCCGTTCAGGCGCTCTACCAACTGAACTATCCGGGCACCCATTCTCCTGCTTCGTTGGGTGGCCGGTAAGGGGATCTCCAAAGGAGAATATTTCCTACACCAACATTTGACCCAATATAAACTTCGACTGTTTCCCCAAGGCATAATTCCCAATGACGCCACTGTGCCTATACAATTCCTCTCAAAATTCCCCACACAGCATTTCTCAAAGAATGCAGATCTATATTTGCTCTGGCGATATATTTGCATGGGACAGCAAAGCAAACTCCCAGCAGTCGTAACTTATCAAGGATTGCCTTGCACCTCCGTCCTTACATGGAATACGCATGTTTTATGCATGTACCATTTTGTGGGCTGACACATTGTATTGTTTAACTCCTAGCCAGTCTGCATATCAGACAATGGACCTCTGACTTATGTTGATAAGGAAGGCTTAATGCATCACCATGATCTCGGTATACGATTAAAATTAGATACTTTTGTAAATTTTATCAGGACAGATATATATAGAAAGATATATTGAAATAAAGGCTTTGGGGCATGCAATTTATATTCACAAAACAGTGCAACAAGTTTACTTTGGACTTTTTATAGTAGATATTTGAATATTTTCTCCATCACTCCACCGTTATCATTCTATGTATTTCAACTTTAAACTTTTCATGTGTCTGTTTTCTTTATGTACATGTTTATAAAATTATAAAGCTTTACGCTTTTTTAAGCGATTGAAGTGAAAAAGATTTTGTTTAACCGTGCTGAAAAAAGCCGGGAATCTAAAATAACAAAATTTGAATCAATTATCTGCAAGAATTTAAATCAAAATCGGAAAAGCCGTTTAGTCTGCATACGAAGATGAAATAACTGGATCACTTATAGGTTTCGCTCACTACGTTCATCCGCGAACCCAACACAATGAAATTATAGCATGTGAGCAGCTAAACGTTTTTGCACGAAGACAAATAACTTAGAGTCAATAAAGCAATTTTCAGAACGCATTGTTATGAACCCATGCACTTATAAAAATAATCTACATTTAAACATATATCCTGATGACAGGTACACACACAAGCTATTGCTATGCAAGGTAGTAATAACATGTTTAACATAAATATTTAAATGTCTTATAGCCGGTGATATAACTTGTGTACATGCTACCTGAATGTATAATAGGCATGGCTATTATAGCTTGTATGAGTTGAGACAATAGGCTTCCTGTATCAAACTTTTATAGATTTGCAAAGATACACAAAGCGATATAGTTATAGGTATAATTTCAAATGGTTGCACCCAGGAATGCTATATCATATAGGAAGCTACTTATATTTTTTAAACGGGACATTTCCTATATGATCTCATAACTGGTTGTTACAATTATTAACATTTTATCGTTACGGTTTCAGTCTAAAATAAGATGTAGGTCAAAAAAACAAATATTTATCTAGCAATTTGGCAATTTTGTTTTGCAAGAGAAGATTTAATTGGTTGGGACGCCACCTTTGCCTCAGAATTTTAAGTTTAAGAAACATTAGCAATAAAAGGGCAACATGAAAAGTGTCAAAGTGATACCAACCTCTGAAACTGCTGCCCCAAGCCCAGCCTGGCAGGAGCCCTGACGGTGGTGACCCCAGTTTCCTGTGAACAAAATCAAACAGAGGCTGTCAACAAACGCACAGATGACACTTTTTTGACACTAGCAAGTGTAGCAAGATGCATTAGTCGTTAATCAATTAATCGCTATTCCATGCGCCCGCGAAAAAGGCACCCACTGGAATGTGAAAACGATTGGATAAATTGGATTGGAAACAAATTAATGTAGAAATATTGTGGGGAGTGACAAAGTTGGTGTAGACAAAATATATTTCGAAGCACGTTGACATTTTGTTCAGACTCGGTTTTCCCTAAATTTTCAACTCATAATTGAGATCCTTACTAGTAGTTCAATCAAGTACAACTGAATCCGCTGCATGTGATTGGGTGAATTCAGTTGTAACTCCTAGTAGGGATCTCAAATAGGAGTTGAAAGATTTGACAAAACCGGGCATCGCAATTTTCTCGCAACCAAGCATACTTTTATCACCAATGCCCCTCTATCCATTTTCATACACCACTATTGCAGTGTTCTAAATTTTCAGTCTGCCCCACCTACCCTTCATCAACCACGTTTCTTGGAAAGAGACGGCTTTTAGCGAGGGGCAATTAGCCCTGCCCCCCCCCCCCCCTGCGCCCAAATGATGCAGAGTTGAGTTTCCGTCCGGCCCACCGAAATAGAGCGCATCTGCAAACGTCCGACACCGACAAGGGCTAAAATTACCGTCGCCGCCCAGAGCACAAAATCGTGGTTGGGAATCAGACGCGAGAACTCAAAGGAGCTGATACGAGGACACAGATTACAGGAATTGCAGACAGTCAACTTATTTATTTGCATGGGTTATCAAGTTTTTATAGTTATAATTTGTGTTCACTATTAAAGGTTATTGTCGGCAATAATAATATGCAGATTTGCATTAAATTCATCATGGTATTCCTGCATTGATTTTAAAACTTGTGTGTTTGTTATTCAGCAATGTGGTGGATATTGAGGGAATTTCTGTGTCAATCAGAGTATGATGAACGTCGATTAAAACATTTTACGATCACTTTCATTCAAGTATCAATTCTGTGTATAGATCCCAAACATATTTGGGAGAACGAAACAAACTCACATCTGAGTGTCTCATTTTCGCATCCTTCCTACTTTCTCAAGGTCGCGAAACTAGCCTTGCCTTGCATATTTGCAAATGCGTTCTGGCGATCTTGTCTCGCTTTTAGCGATTACAGTGATAAACCGTATTTCTTGCATGTCAAATTACCAAACTTGCGAGTTTTTTCTTCAAGGCTCCTTCATCGTATTTGCGTCAACTCGAAGCATAAGTCTTTTATTACCAAGTATTCAACTTTAATATTCATCTCTCCAAATGGTTGCAAAATTTACAGTTGATTTAATAATCATTGCGTTACCAATTACTATAAACCGAATATTATGGAAATGAATTTAATATAAAAGCTCCAAATAAATTAAATTTTTGTTCTCGTGCTGTTGGCAATGTTCTAAATCTCACCTTTCATTCATGCATTGCTCCAAATATAGCAGTAAGAGCATATACATTTTTGTTGAAATGTGCCTGACAATCGTTTCTGAACCGATAAGAAAATCAGGAACTTATCGATATATGTTCATCGTTTGAGTCTATATAGCCAGAAATTTAAATAGCAGCACAGCAGCTTTATAGGTATTCAGAGGTCGCCCATTCAATGCCTGGAATGTTGCTTAACTTCGATCTCACTAGCAACAGTGTCTCCACAGCCCCAAAACCGTTTCACACGCACTAAAGTCATGCTAATCTCAAAGTAATTTATCTCGACTTCTGAAATGAATCCTTAACGAAATGGTGGAATTTTTTATATGTGGTCACCCACCCAAAACCTACATCAACGCAATGTTCCTTAACTTGAGAAATCAAGCATGAAATGCAACATGAAATACAAACACCGAAACGTTCGATTAAAACATCAAATATGACACCAATAAAAACATCGCTATCTTGACCGACAAATTAATTAAAAATCGAACCCCAATCTCCTTTCCGGGAATCTATAATCCCCGTATAATCCAAGAACTTTGACGGAATCTCTGTGACGGCAACGTCTGAGCCGCTAGAGCTCGTCTCCTCAAATTCGACCGAGGCAATGTTTTGAAATGTGGCCCACGTCCCGCCAGCGCTCCTCGCCGACAAGTTGTTGTGATTTCGAGCAGGCTTCTGTTTCTATCATGCCGCCGCCGCCATAGACGTCTTATACCGAAGCGCTGTCTAGATGGATCGTATATAATAGCAATTTTAAAAGATGTTAGGTGATGAACCTTGCATATTTAAGTAGATCGACTACGTGTTTTGTGATCCTTTTTTGGCAGGAAGTGCTAATTGGTTAGGACAAGCAGACGTGACCATAAGATTGTTTGATCTACACGTTACGATACTGACAGTGGCCGCTCCTTTGCGGGGAGCGAAACAAGCACCCTGTCACGGAATGTCCAGCACAGAGGCGACGGCGAGTGTCCGCTCCTTTGCGGGGAGCGAAACAAGCACCCTGTCACGGAATGTCCAGCACAGAGGCGACGGCGAGTGTCCACTCCTTTGCGGGGAGCGAAACAAGCACCCTGTCACGGAATGTCCAGCACAGAGGCGACGGCGAGTGTCCGCTCCTTTGCGGGGAGCGAAACAAGCACCCTGTCACGGAATGTCCAGCACAGAGGCGACGGCGAGTGTCCGCTCCTTTGCGGGGAGCGAAACAAGCACCCTGTCACGGAATGTCCAGCACAGAGGCGACGGCGAGTGTCCACTCCTTTGCGGGGAGCGAAACAAGCACCCTGTCGCGGAATGTCCAGCACAGAGGCGACGGCGAGTGTCCACTCCTTTGCGGGGAGCGAAATAAGCACCCTGTCGCGGAATGTCCAGCACAGAGGCGACGGCGAGTGTCCGCTCCTTTGCGGGGATCGAAACAATCACCCAGTCACGGATCCACTCTCTAGGCATTTCTTACAATAAGAATACGCGCCATGTTGCGGCGAGCGGTCTAGATAACAACGAGCACACGACGTCTATGTCGGTCGGTGCCACGAGAGATGCAGATGCTGGGAGGTGATGACTCCGATCGGCATGTGTTTTGCCTCTACGCGACTTCCGATCTCCGGCGAGCACATGGCCGGATCGGCTGGCCGCGAATACCATGCATGAAGACGACAATGATTTGTCTCGTTTAACGACGCACTGTTTATACAAGGTCCTGGAACTTTCCTGAGGTAATCTTTCCAACGCTGTCCCCTGGTTGTGTATATACGCCTACTTTCTTTGAGGATTAAGAGATATCGGACAGAACTGGAAGTTGGGGATAATCAATATATTATAGAATAGGGATGAGACCTTATAGTGAAATAAAAATTATTAAACTTTCCAGGACTTAGCTGCGCCAAATGTATGTTTATCGTGCTTTTGTGACTAAGGACAATCGATTACGATACTTCTTGACATCGGGATCGCAATGCCGTTCAATTGTAATTAATAATATGCGACAAATTTGATAAATTCTTATTATTTTTAAATGTTATATATTATATTCCTAGTATATCTATTCCTAGTCTCTATTCCTAGATGTTTATACCATTTGAATGAAACCTACAACCAAAATGTTTCTTTCAGGATGTCATCGAACTTCAATAGAATTAAAAAACCACACCAGTGACGAAACTTGAACGCATGTGTGTGTGAAGAAGACGAGCGCAAGAAACAGTCGACACTCGTCTTGAGTCTTGACGAGCATTCCCGAGCCAGAACCCGTCGAGACGCCGTAAGTACAGTCCTTTGGTATCAGTGCTCATGTCCGCTTGGGTTCGGAATGCAATCAATTTGATAGGCCAACTCCTCGCGTCACTCGCTGCACTTAGATATGCCGGAAAAAATGTCGCTTTCAAACCGATTTATTTATTTCAATGGTTGTGTTTTTGTATTTGAATGAAAATACGGATGCCTACTTGATCCTGTTTGGTTCTCTCGCTTCCGTGGCTGTCGTAAGCTGATTTGACCCATGGCTATAGTCACGTGGGGGTCTTACTGACCCCTGTCCCAAATTTTTCAAATTTTTCCATGCATTGCATGTTCTGCCATTAAAGTTGAAACTTTTAGCTGTGTTTCTAGAAAATTATCGCCAAGGGGGGGAAACTTGCAAAAAATGTCGCTTTCAAACCGATTTATTTATTTCAATGGTTGTGTTTTTGTATTTGAATGAAGATACGGATGCCTACTTGATCCTGTTTAGTCCTCTCGCTTCCGTGGATGTCGTATTCTGATTTGACCCATGGCTATAGTCACGTGGGTGTCTTACAGACCCCAGTCCCAAATTTTTCCATTTTTTCCATGCATTGCAACCATTAAAGTTTAAACTTTTAGCTGTGCTTCTGGCAAATGATAGTCAAACATGCAAAAAATATATACCAAATGTGAAAAAATAAGCATTTAAAAAATGCCAGTCTAATTGAGTCTCCTGACATTTGGCACCACTGTAATTTATTTGCATTTTTCCGAAAGTGCAATTTTTTTTAACATTCGAAAATTCATAGTTTTAAAGATTAAAATATGGATGAAAGGATTGGCCTTCTCAATTCGAAATGTATTCCTGTATATAGCTCCTAACAAACAAAATTAATTTGCACATTTAATTATGATCATTATCCTTAGACTTGAGCCAATATAAATTTTAAACTGCTCGTTGAGTATTTTGTCCTCAAGGCTTAGGATATAAGTATTGAAACTCGTCGCTCATATCTGAATCCTCTTGGAAGATGCAATGACACTTGCCTTCTTATATGAAAGTAGATGGTCACTCATAATAAAAAGGATTTAATCATATTGTCACAGAGGAGTTCGAAACTAATATGAATTTTACTGATGAATATAAATTTCCAATTTTAAAAGAAATTCACCCAACCCGTACTGCCCCTTCAAACCATTGACACAAATTTTAAAAATAATAGGCATGCAGGCCATAAGCAAGAGAACACGACAAGATCAAGTAGGCAGTCGTAATTACATTCAATTTATTCAGAAAAAATTTAGTTTTTATTCAAACACAGAAACGAACTGATGGACATGGCATTGACGGAGTAAAGTCTAAAAGTTTTAAACCTAATCGTCATCTGATTATTCCTATTGCCTTTCTAAATGCCCACATTTTAGTCGGAGTGACAAAAAGAGAGAAAGAGTGCAGGTAATTTGTGAAGATTTCACACGTGTCTGTTTGGGATGATCGTGACTCGGGAATTACTCCGCCATTCGTCGCTTTTGAGACAAAAAATGCTCTAGGGTAAACATAAGGTAGGTATATATATGTGGGATGGCATCCGGTTCCTGTTTCGGCGGCTGTCTGGCTTTTTAGTCAGGACTCAGCAGGATCAAAAGGAGCCTTGATTTGTCGGTTTTCTACTTCCGCAAAGGAAAAAATCACTAAACACAACTGTATGTTGCCAAAGTCAACAAAATTAAGTTAATTCACGTATATTATGTCCCAGAAGAAAAATGAGGAGCCAAATAAGTGTAAGAAACCACAAGGGATCCATGCATTTAAATTTAATGACACTATACTCTAAAAAAAGTCACGACTTAAAATGTAGTTTTAAAAAAATCACTGAATTTGATGTCAAAAATTGGTTTTGATATATATAATAAAACCAATATTTGACATCAATTTGACATTGAATTTTATGCAAACTAGATATATATATATAGTTTACTGTTTGCACAAAATTCAAATATATTACAACCGGGGGAGGGGGGGGGGGGGTTCATTCCATTGTGATGGCAGAAAAAGAACTGGTTGAGACTCCTTAGCAAAAACATAAGGCAAATATTACATCCGGTTCCAGCTGTCTAACATCTTGTCACAACTCAGGACTAAAATCAGGATGAGTGTCTGATGATTCTGAATGTAGTTGTCATATTAATATTTTTGAAACATGGTCGGTCTCTAGACCAATTCTAAAAATGTATGAGATTGAGTGTTGATAGTAAACTTATAGTAACATCAAATTGATCGAAATGTATCAAAAATGACTCAAAACCATGGACCGGTCGCTATACTATGTTTCAAAAGTTCAAGAAATAGCTTAACATACAAATGCAACTGTAATAGGTATATATATTTAAAGTTAATTTACTAATCTTTACATTATGGGTCGGACCAAACGTTAAAAATATTTCACTCCAGGACCCCATTCAAAATTTACCAAAAACCCTGCCCCAAAATTTGAAACCAGCATCTTATACAAACGAAACATTAAACAATGTCATGTCGCACATTACAAGAAATTGGAGCGACACAAAAAAATCCCCGACAAATTTGTCTACGCCACGCATAAAACTCCTCGCCGACTCGCTGAGTGATTTTTTTGTGTGGTCCCTGCTATCTCCTGACGCCTTCCTCGAGGGAATTAACTCCTTCTTTACGACCGCCAGCAGTCGGCTCCTCCATTTGATGCACGCCACCGGCACCGAAACACTCCGCGGCGTAGGGAGAAATCAAGATAACAATGCCATCATTATTATTATCGGCTTAAGTGGGCTGCGTGCAGTGGCGTGCAGACAGTACTATTTTAACAGGCACTACGACATTTTTTAAAAGATTGAACTGCATGTGGCAATCAATTGATAGGACTGTTTGTCGTTAGATTTTTTTCTAGAAAAATATGGCACAATTATTTTGTAATTCGTTAATTAGTTTTTGAAGTAGGTAGAGAAGAATTTATTTATGGTTCACATTCCCACAGCCTTCTATAAATACAAATGGCAGTAAGAGGCTGTGCAATGGAAACTCAAATTAATTATCATGTAAACGGATTTTTTATGTTACTTCTAAAATATGCTAGATAAAATAGAAAAATGCAAATAATTTCTAAAGAACTTACTTCTAATAGTTATACTCCAAACGCATACCATATATTTATCATTGAAGGACAATGTCTATTATTATTACTCTTTGCTAATATCTACAGAATTTTTAAACACGGAAAATTTTTTCTGTAATTGGAAATCAGAATTGACCATCGACCCAAAGTGGCTTTACAACTGCACATCCCTATTCGAATTATCAATTTTCAGCCCATTAACTAGGCACAATTGCCCATGGGGGACTGCAGTGACTATGATAATTGTTATGTGTGATGGTTTTCTGTGTTTGTTGTTGAGTGCATCTAGTAAATTATATTGTACATTCGGAATCGAATCTGTATACAATAAAGATTCAATAAATAAATGATTAATAAATGATTAATTGACATACGCGAACTCAACAAGAAAACCGATCCGCCACTGGACTCGGTTTCAAAGCAGACAGATCGAGAGTGAAGAGTGGCCGAAAAAAATCATCTCGTGTAAAAACCAATTGTCTCGAATGCAGTCGGAATTGGACGCCACTGAAATTGTACGCGTCGAAATGACCGTTTTTTCGTCAACGTCACACGGACCTTTCAAATGAAACGTTTGAACGGCGAAATGAATGCCAATGCTCAAGGAGCAACAGTGGGAGATAGGGGAGGAGGGGGGAAACGTGTGAATTTTCGTCAATTCTTGATCGTGATCTCTTTTTTGTGTGAGTTAATGGCTTCATGCCATCAAGTGTTTTGTAATTTGGTTGATAGCTGGTGCCAAAACTACCTGAATGAATAAAAGGGTCGAGGATTTGTCACTTGCATCTGAAATTTTGATTGACGATGGTGAAAGCAATCTATCATCTGAATTTAAGAGATGTACTTAGGTCCTTATACAGACACAGTCACTATACCAATCGTGAGTGAACCATAATTTGAATGGCATATCCAATAGGTGGCCAACAATATAAATTAAAATTTTAGAACCAAAAACCACGTAAAATGCTGCTAATAATTATTTTATTGACCAACAAAACAGAAATATGAATTTTTTAAATTTCACTTTAGATAAATTATACGAACCACTTTTTAAGCAATTATACAAACAGTCAAGTACAAAAATTAATATGTCTCTTTACCATGTGATCAACGGATGTGGTTATATGATTAAGATTGATTTCTCGAGTTGATATACAATACTCTTATTTGTGTGCTGGTCATGACACTGACCTTTCTATTGGAAGTCTCATTTCTCACACATGTTTTCATTTTTGTGCGTTTTTGCTACGAGACAACGCCACACACTTTTGGAAAAAGTCTCCCGGCCATTATAATGTAATCAATATGTAAATATTAATTAAAATATCGACGACTCGTAACCAGATGGTTCAAAAGTTCATTGGCAATTGGCATAACATGTTCATAGACAGTTGTTAATTAGAGATAAAATGCTTGCAAATGTTATATTCAAATTCCAATTTCTAGACTGCAACAGGATTATAATCTATGAGTGAAAATAAGGTTTCTTTCAATATAATTACATCTATAGATAATCCCAATTAAGATCCGGAAATCGAAACTAATCCCTGCATTCATGTTAAACTATCATATTTACTTGTTGGCATGCATCCTTTGACCGTAATCGATCCGTGATTGTTGAACAACGAACCCAATTGTATCGTATCTCAAACCCTCCATTACCAAGGAAGTGCTGCGTGACCTTTGCCAACAGAAACACTAGAGGTTATGTTTCTTCGGACACTTTGCTTCCACTTCAGCTTCCCGCTCTTTGATTCAGCCACCAAATGGGATGATTAATTGCACAACATCACAGAACATGGCAGGAACTTTTTTTGCACAGATAACATCTTCATTTTGCATTTCGCCAGAAGTCAATTAGATAATAAAATTATGTTACAAGCTGTATAGTCATCGAAAACTGGAAGTTGGGCAGAGAGTAAGTTGCGGAGAGGGAGTGGGGGGGGGGGGGGAAGCTCTGTCAAAGTCAATTAATTAACGTATTCATACCCAAGCGCTATTTTAGAGAAGTCACTTATAACCTCACTCACTTATACACTTATACACAACTGTCACTTCTAGAGCCTCATAGTACACTGTGGCACTTACGAAATTACGAAAACATACGAAATTTTCCTCGGATCAGTTGCGGGCTGCGGATATCAAAAAATTACCCTGCCACATCTGGCAAGTTCTTGTAGTAGTCATCACCCTGCCCCCATGTGCCATGTGCCAGCCTTGCCTGGAGGTCGTGGGGTATGAATCACACCATGGCTGTGCTTGCAGCGTGCCAAGAACCCACCCTGTCCCATCGCGCCCTGCCTAACGTGAACCCTGCCCCCATGTCCCATGTCCCAGCCTTGCCTGGAGGTCGTGGGGTATGAATCACACCATGGCTGTGCTTGCAGCGTGCCAAGAACCCACCCTGCCCCATCGCGCCCTGCCTAACGTGGACCCTGCCCCCATGTCCCATGTCCCAGCCTTGCCTGGAGGTCGTGGGGTATGGATCTCTGCCGTGATTTACCCATCCTGACCAATCGTACAGTGAGCCATTAAAATTTAATTTTACAACGAACTTAAATATCAAAAAATCATAAAAGTATTCCGTTTTTTTCCTTAGCAATTATTAGGAGGACCATATTTTTTTGAATAGGTCGGGTCTAATGAAAGCGAGCTCTTCGATCTCAAGATCACATCAAAATAATAAGTTGAACGCAATCTCACTGCTTCGAAAATTTAAAAGCTCCAACTCATAAAGCAGCCGCGGTTTAATTATATTCTTCTAGGTTCAGAGCGATCTTTAAGTCATTGAACTTAATTTTCTTATCTACTTCTCAGTCACTCAATGAAATCTAAATTGAATTAAACAAGTATAAAATTAGTGGAGATAACAATCTTCTTGAGAAGTCGAATTAATCTCTAGCTAAGTTTCAACGAGCAATAAAGGTTATATCTATACTAGATAAACACTCGTCATAATGTTATTGAGGTTATAGAATCAAAATCCATGGATTTAAAATGAGGAAGTCAACCCTTATCTATGAATTTTTCATTGCTTCGTAAAAAAATGACTCGGAACCGGGAGTTTACAACGTAATTATTTAATTGCCATTTTATCAGATCTGCTCTATCAAGAATTAGTTTTAATGGATATTGCGTGGGTGGGGATCGACTACAGCCCCAAATTAGTGTGGCAGCTACAGAATTATAGCGATTAAAAGCATTTGGAAAAAATAAAATTGTTCTGTGTCGACATCCCAGCCTTACGTAAAGGTCATGGGGTATAATTAATCACCACCAAGGCAAGGCAGAACCCACACTGTCCCATCGCGCCCTGCCTAACGTGGACCCTGCCCCCATGTCCCATGTCCCAGCCAGGCCTGGAGGTCGTGGGGTATGAATCACACCACGGCTGTGCTTGCAGCGTGCCAAGAACCCACCCTGACCCATCGCGCCCTGCCTAACGTGGACCCTGCCCCCATGTCCCGTGTCCCAGCCTTGCCTGGAGGTCGTGGGGTATGAATCACACCACGGCTGTGCTTGCAGCGTGCCAAGAACCCACCCTGACCCATCGCGCCCTGCCTAACGTGGACCCTGCCCCCATGTCCCGTGTCCCAGCCTTGCCTGGAGGTCGTGGGGTATGAATCACACCATGGCTGTGCTTGCAGCGGGCTAAGAACCCACCCTGTCCCATCGCGCCCTGCCTAGCGTGGACCCTGCCCCCATGTCCCATGTCCCAGCCTTGCCTGGATGTCGTGGGGTATGAATCACACCAAGGCTGTGCTTGCAGCGTGCCAAGAACCCACCCTGTCCCATCGCGCCCTGCCTAGCGTGGACCCTGCCCCCATGTCCCATGTCCCAGCCTTGCCTGGATGTCGTGGGGTATGAATCACACCAAGGCTGTGCTTGCAGCGTGCCAAGAACCCACCCTGTCCCATCGCGCCCTGTCTTACATGGATCATTCACACATGCACCTACGCAGCTAGCATAACCACAGCACCTCAGCATCTATCCTAATCCAAGCTATCGTCTTCGGCATCCATCCCAACTCATGACTTATGCATGGGACGCTCTGTCGGAACTTACAAATTGGCCAAGTCAGGATACCCTCGCTATCAACACGTGACATCTGTAGGGTGAGACACGTGATGAATACACGTGTGCCCAGCGAGGTCGAGACGCGAGATCTGACTCATTTTACTTTGAGATGTCTTGGTATTTTTGAACAGAAGGGTTGCATTGCCGGAAACGCAGATGTTTCTGCTATAGAGCAGCGAAGTTAAGCAACACTACATTGCGTTAGGAAGCGAATGGCTGACCAGCTTGAAAGTTAGATCATGTTAAGGATTGGGAGAGAAATTGGTGTTATTCAGTTTGCTTATCGACACTGTCATTATGCTTTTATCACTGAAGTTAAGCGACACACCACTGCGTCAGGTTTATAGTGGATGCACCTCTGCGTTCTGCAAGAAACACTCGGGAGATCTTTGAGGAATCAGTAATACATGTCGATTAAAAAAGCTACAAGAATATTATCAACCTTTCGACAGTATTGATTGGTAAACTATCATCAAGTTGAGAAGAACGTTGTTACTGGTTTCATCCTCCATTTCTCAGATGTTCGATAAAGATCAGTACTGAAGAATGTTTGACAAAAAAAATGCGATTTAACACCAGTAAAGCGACCGTGTTTATCAATGAAATACGAAAATGCATCTACGGTGTGCGGGTAACGTATGGCCTCTTGGCACTCAGCGTCCTGTGTATTTCTTGGCCGGGCCCCACGATGGGATCGAGATATCAACGCCCCGATCACGGGACATCTGTTAGCGGCAAATCTGCGGACAAGATCGCAGTCTCGCGTTGTCATGGGCGCACGTGCGCCTGGGGATGGAGGTGCACTCCTGTGTGCGTTGGAGACGAGCGGGCACCGAACAGGCGGACTCGCGGTAAGGTTTCTTGCTGCCGTGAAGAAATCTTGGCAATGGATGGGAATGTTTTATGTGGGATTGTCACGTCAGATTTATTTAGACTTGCCCTCTGGTTTAGTAACCGAACCCTGCGATATATACGATGGTCATTTTTCCTTCGATATAAAATATAGTTGTGTATTTAAAACAGGAATTATAAATGGGGGCTAGCTTAATTATTTGAATATAGGTATTGCTCACACAAGATATTGAATCATATATCTACATTAAATGCAAAATAAATATACCACAGTCGATAATTTTCTGTCTATGCTCATTTTGGTTGCAATCATACTTTCCATGAAGACCAATGCTGTATAGAGTTAAATGAAGTCATTTGTCATTATAAATCTATTCTTTTTTAAATCAACAATCTGTCAAATCTAGTTCTTACTTGTGAAAAATAATTCGCTTGCTCGATTGACAGCCTATTTATATAAGTATCTTTGCTCTTGACTAAAAACAACAAGCTATAGAGCCACTTTATTCAAAAACGTTACCATTGATTTAGAAAAATATGTCAAAAAGAAATCGGTTCTAAACGCTTCGCCAAGCCCAAAAATAACCGTCGTACATGCCAAATCCGTCAGCAGCGGTTCGACATAATGAGCAGCCCAAACCAAACCGCTGTCTTAGACGAAACATACTTTACCTCTACCCACCCCACCCCATTCCCCATGTTACTCATAGCATCATCGTCTGCGTCACCCTCCACCGAAATACCCTGTGCCATCTGCGAGGACATTACCAACCAGTTACCAACACAAACTAGCAGGGGAAATATTCAAAACATCAACTCGGGGGAAGTGAATATAAACCCTATACATCTTATAAACATTTGCAGCCGTGTTAATAATTTTCAAGTAGCTATGTTGATCTTTTATCTTACAAGCCAGCACATGGGATCGCTCAAAGACTGTTTTTGTTTACAGGTATAAACAAGATTGATATCACAGGTGCCATTTTGAGATTTTTTTGTTGTCAGGGTCTTTTCGCTGGCTTGCTACTGTCAAATTTGTATTGGTGAATGGATATGGGCATTTGTATGATTTTGTATTGTGCTTGGAAACGTTCCTAAATGGAAGCTGGAAAGAGCAATAGCTGGAATTTAAACAATCGATTTTGAAGACATGGTGATACGGAAAATCTTATGATATGAAATTGAACGTTATATCTAAAATAACAATTTCAGCGCCAGTTTTTTGGTGAGCAAAAAAAGTGATGTCATAAGGCGTTTTATAGCTGTGAAAAAATTATAAGAATCCACAAAATTTAAATCTCCATTCTAAACTCGGTTTCACGTTAAGAAGGAGAGTGGATTTGCATCTTCCTCGAGGACCCACTGCTGCTAGACACGTGCCAAGAATTTCAAAACTTACAAGCCATGTCTTGAGTCGGACAAAAGGCTCTATGTGCAATGTTGCTACTATTAGCTCGTGTATAGCAGCAGTGGGTGCTCGAGGAAACAGCAAACCCACTCTCATTCTTAACGTGAAATGGAGTATAGCTTAGGAATAAATTTGTTTTTGGAAACTCATAGGAACTGTGATAGAAATCAAACATTCCTCTAATTCAAATACCCAACTTTCAAAATATTCTCGATGACTTCATCTAAAAGTTTATGCTGCCATTGGTTTCCTTCGAAGTTTGAACAACAAAACCTATGAAAACACCAGCCCCGAAATCTCAAAGTCCTTCGTTTCGCTTCCCATGTGTCCTTTTCGCCTTTTGGGGATCGGTCCAACTTTATGACCCCTCATTCTCAATGGCAGAGAGAACCCTCAGATTTTTGGGCCAGATGGGTACTTTCTGCCGCGAACACAGCGCCTATACCTCCAGCTAATGGGGGTGGGAGGTTTCCTGTCCCAAACGAGGAACACATGTGGGTGTTGGACGGACAGGGACAGGTTGTAACGGTCGCTCCTTTGTCGCCGAACCGTTGCATGTGTTTCCGAAGCTTTTCATATTTCTTGGAGCACTTAACTGATTTGAAAAACTACGCGTTTTTTTGTTGTTATTCGGTTCATTGATGTTCATGGTCAGTTCTTGGATTTATTATAGGGTGGTTTACACCAATACAAAATACAACATGTGGTATTTGTGTGCAAGGTGAAATTTACACACAATTGCAGTGCGTATCTGGAATAATTTTGCCCAATTGTAAATCTTATTGGAATTTGATACTGCTCGGTTGGTTATTTAAAGGGTTATGATCGAAACAGATGGCTTAACTTTAAAGTTGAAGCAGAGGCATTGCAACATACAATGCAACTGCCAAAATCATTACGCTGCAGTTGTAACTCATTTAAGGCAAAGCTATAAAAAGTGCATGTGTGTATACTGTCTATATTCAAAGTAATTATTTACCATTCACTAAATTTATGCATACGCTCAGGAATGAGGCGTATACAAGGCCGGTGTATTGACTCCGTGTGCTGATTTCCACGTGATACCTACTTTCAGTGTAAACTAGCCAATATTAATAAGTATTAATAGGTTTGTTCCTGCCTTGGCTGACTGAAAAAATCATGTCAAAACTGATTACTTCTTTGTCTACCCCAACACACAACTTTAAATGCAGAAAAGCGTACCTATGAACTTTTATAATAAAACTACGGGCCCGGCTATACTAGCAGATTGATAGGTTTCGACAAATAAAGGGAAAAAATGAAAATAAAATCATCTACCATTAAACTTACTAAGAAGACGTGCAGTGCAACGTGTGAAAAAGAAGAGACACAAAGGGCACTAATGGCATTAGAGCTATTATGGAACTAAATGCACTAAAACACAAAGGTCACTAAAGGCACTAGAGCTATTAGGAAACTTAATTCACTAATACACTAAGGGCACTAAGGGTACTGACTAAGAGTACTTATCCCGGTTTTACCAAGTTTCTCAACTCCTAGTTCAGATCCAGGAGTTACAACTGAATTCAGCCAATCACAAGCAGAGAATTCAGTTGTAACTCCTATAGTTGAGATCTCAAATAGGAGGTTGAAAACATGGTAAAACCGGGTATAAGGGGACTAAGGGTACAGTCGTGTTAGCCTTACTTTCCCACAGACTAGTGGAATTCGAAGTTTAATATCATTTGTCTCTTTACCATTTGTAAAGAGTAAAATGGTCAATAATATTAATGACAAACAAAATAGTAATGATTAAACTTAACCATTTCACTCTTTGGTATGGTACTCTATATGATATGAGATCCCCAGAAAGTGGCAAACTCAAATTAATTCTAGTGTATACTCATAATTGCTGCCTTACCTAGCTCGGCCACTTGTAGTCCCGGGATTACTAGCAATCTACCCTGTCTAATTAACACCACCATAGCACCAAGCAGTAACCCCGACCTAGAGCGGCAGTATTACGGCCGGGTTTGTAGCCGGGGCACATCGACTCTGACTTTAGTAACAAGCCATGAGATTAGTTGATTTTACCTCACTGCACAATGATGGTCGTTTAAAAAGCAGTGTTCCTTCTAGATAATGCTATCATCGTAGCACCACCGTAATACTGGTTGCTAGTGGTGCTACGAAATCAACAAACTGCCCAGTGTTGAAATGGCCGCTCTAGGTCCGGGTAATATAACACCGCCAGCCCGGCTAATTAGCCGCATGGTAGCCGCTCCAAATGGCCACGCTATAGGTAAGGCCCCTGCTCTCAGGGATATACTCAGAGTCCTGGCAAGCGTGGGGTTCTATGTGCTCGGTGTACTCACTGGTCCTGCACGGGGAGTACTCAGCCATGCTGGAGAACCCGTTCCTGGCGACCCAGCACGTGCCGACGGGGTCCCTTCGGTCCTGGCGCGACGCGAAGGACACGTACCGAGGGGCACAAGCCTGCAACGAGACGGGGACAATGAGAGGACACATCGCAAGGTTTGTACTTCCACAAATACCGCCAAACATGTGTTATAGTAGAACATATTTGGTTCCTTGATTGCATGACCGTAGTGTCTTGGTGGATGAAGAAACAGGTAAATGTTGATAGTGATTCGGCAATTGATTGAGAGCTTTTCTCATTTTCACGTTAAGAAGGAGAGTGGATTTGCAACTTCCTCAAGGACCCACCTGCTGCTAGACACGAGCTAAGAGTTTCAAAACTACCCACATAGCTTTTGTCCGGCTCAGACATGGCTTGTAAGTTTTGAAACTCTTCGCTCGTGTCTTGCAGCAGTGGGTCCTCGATGAAGATGCCTTCTTAACGTGAAATGGAGTGTAAGTTTTTGATTTAATTTTGTCCATCTAGAAATGTTGTGGTAAGAATACACAAATTGTCAAAAACTTTAAATGGATAATTGCTAAACATAATATTCAAGTATCACATCCCATGATTTTAAGTTTCAAGTTTGTTTTTATTTGCTCTTGGATCACGTTTAGGTATACAGCCAATGATATGAGCTTGTCAAAAGTAATGGTAATGTCATCTCTTCATTGGTGATGTCTCTATGGTGATACAAATCGATATCGAAGTGTATTGTGTTTCACCAGGGATCGTGTATTATAAAATATGAACTCCATATGGTTTTACTGCGGAATTTCATGAACAAAAGACCCTAGATATATAGGTGGCATCGATCTTTTGGTCGTCTGGTGAATGACGATGAAGCTATAGGCGAGATAGAAGGAACCAGAGGGTGGACCCGGTGCCGATATGTAGTCTGTTCCAGTCCAAAAGAATCAGGGGTCGGCCACCGCTTGACCTTGGCGCTAGATCTCGTTTGGATGCAGGCTAAGTTAGCCCAGCCTATAAGGGAACCGAGAGTAAATCCGGTGCAGGCACGAATGGCACTGCTCCCGTCCAACAGCTCCAAGGCCACCGCTGCCGAAGGACGATGATACTACAAGATCAGTTGCCGATCTTTTTCAAATAAAATGTGGAAGGAGGTGAAGTGAGATGAATAATTCCAAGATCTAATCAAAAATGGTAGTCTTGACCCGGTAATAGTGACATACATTTTACAGTCGTAGATCATCCGGTGTACCGATCAGAGAGGATGGCCGATCGATAAATGATGCTATGAATGATATGTATAAAAAGATATCGATCGGTATCCAAGGGCAACCGATCGATAGCTAAAAGTTGCCTGCTTATTTCAATGGGCCGTATACTGTCGATAACATGACTCGATCGTTATACCATGAACTTGACGTCACTGAAGGCGGTCTTCAATCCGACACTTGCGCCAACGCAATATTGCTTAACTTTCTGGGCATCTCGAATAAGTCAGCGTTGCCAAGTGAGAAAGTCGGACGTGAATGCGTTTCGTTTTCCGACGTCGAGCGTCTGAGTGCACGCAGCGCGGTTAGATCACGGCCGTGTTTATGTCGGGCGTCGGCGTCGGCGTCGGCGTCGGCGTCGGCGTCGGCGTCGGCGTCGATGCACGGTGCATTTCCTCTGTGCGTCGGGCGTCGCTTTCAAGCACTCGTTCACACGTCTCAGTTTAGCAAAGAGAGATTTCAGAGCAACTTTATTAGCAATGAGATATAATGGGCGTTAAGATTTTATTGGATATTGCAATTGATGAAGGCTGTTACTGACAACGGTTTTTGTTGGTTACAGCGTGCATTAAAAAATTCGGTCTAGTGAAATCACCGAAGTTAAGCGACACTGCGCTCTGCCGGATGCTGGATGGGTGACCGCAATATTATTGACGAGAGGAAGATGTTGTTTCGGTTTGATTTTGAAGCATTGTTGTATCAACTTCAACAACTTAACTAACCAACCTATTGTTGGCATGCCATTTAGGCAGGCTTTGTACCCGTACCGGATTCACTCTCGAATCCCTTCTAGGCTAGGCTAACTTTAACATCAGCATATTGTTAACATACGCCAATAGTCCATGTGTCACAGGATCTGCTTTTACAAAAGTGTGCGGTCGAAGAAAAAACAAATAAAACGGGTGAAATCTCTGCAACAGGTGTTGATAATTGGTCTCGCCAATATAAATAAATATGTCAATTTCAGTTCGGGATAGTTCAGTGGCGATATTTTTGTGTCATCATTATAGGAATTGCGAGCCACTTTATACAAAAACACAAGAGCATTCGGTCTACCGTTTGTGATTATATCATAGCGAGTGTGAACGAGTCTTCGACGAACGCGGCCGGATCTATTTTCGTATACTGAACATGTAAATTGGGCCAACAAAAGGCAAACTTGGCGCGGTGAGTGATTTGTAGATCGATTGTTGATAGATTCGTGTGCCGCCGGGCTCAGTTTGAGTTTATTCGGGCGTGAAAGTGAGGGTTTCGAACTCAAAGAAATATGGAATACCATTTCGTCTTCCATGGGTTGACATGGTTGAAAATAATATATTTTTCTTGCCAACAGAATTGTTTTGGAAGAAGAAATTTTTACTTTTTAATTTATAACGGCCGTCCGCATCCACTTTTTTTTATGTGCCATACAAACCGCTACGCTCATCTTCAACGCTTACATCACTTTTCTGGAACATTTGTCAACATTTTCAAAACCTCGATGAACGTTTAAAAAATTGGGTATTTACTTATAAATCAGTAAAATCAGTTCGAAAAGGGTACCGCAGTTCGACTGCGGTAGCGACTGTGTTACACAAAGGAAAATGTTAATTTAGCATCAATGCCTTGTTTTAAAAAGGATTATTTTAAGATGCGGCAACTATGCACCAAATTCTTGAACCTAAACTGTGTCACGAAAAATGATGAACACGACGCCAAAGATCACATTAATCCAACTCCAGCCCATCACCAAGCACAATCTCCCAAAGAAGCCAGACATGAATGGCATTTCATACCAAAAAATCCCGCAACATATTTTTCGGTTCATATCACTCTGACTCATCCAAATACTTCTCTAAAAAAAAAAACGATTCGCAACTTTGATGTCGCCGCCGTCGCCACTCGGACACCGTGAGTACAATCTCTGACCCCCGCCGCACAGAAGTCACAATGTTATGTCAGACTCGGAACAATGGGGCTCTGCACCGGCCAGTGGTCATCCATAAGCCGAGCGCGGGTCATCCGCGGGTCAACTGGCTCCGTCACGGCATTGTGTCTGCCAGCGTGTTGGTGCCAACAGGGTTAGGACGGTGTCAACACACACCATTGTTTCGCAATGAGACTTGCTGAAGAATACGAGGAAAAGTGGCCTAAATCGACGACTGTTTTGATCATCGCAAAGGAAGAGGAGCTATCTCTTTCGTCTCCGAAAAAGGCGAGTTTATAGTATCGGGATCTATGTTTGTGTTATAAATGAAATAAGGATTTTGTATAATGGATGGACATTGGATCGACGGAATGTCCAGCACAGAGACGACGGCGAGTGTCCGCTAGCATTGGTTTTATTTACTTTAACCAATATTGAATTCGCACTCTAAACAATCTCTAGCCATCCGTTGGCAATTCATCATCTAAAATCCAAATTTGACCATGAATAGTGTATTTCCTCCCCCAAAAAATCACGTTCAGGAAAGGGGTTCCTTTTTCGGGGAGCAAAACAAGCACCCTGTCACGGAATGTCCAGCACAGAGGCGACGGCGAGTGCCTGCTCCTTTGCGTGGAGCGAAACAAGCACCCTGTCACGAAATGTCCAGCACAGAGGCGACGGCGAGTGTCCGCTCCTTTGCGAGGAGCGAAACAAGCACCCTGTCACGGAATGTCCAGCACAGAGGCGACGGCGAGTATCCGCTCCTTTGCGGGGAGCGAAACAAGCGATGCCTTAGGATCCCTAGATGGCGCTGAGAGATATATTTTTTAAATGTCAACCGGTGAAATTTTGAAAAAATCCCGAAAGTGTTTTAGCGAGCAAAAAATCGCCGTGTGCGTTAACATTGTTCGGCCAAGTCGAGGGATTGTTCATGTTGGTTTTGTCTCGACCACTGAATATGTCAAGGTAAAAAGTGGAACTCAACACAACACAAATGGAACGAATACAAACTATAAAGTTGACTCATCTGCGCACATTTATATATCTGTTGTCCCTATTTCATTAAAAGGAAATTATCATGTGAGGTTGGCAAATATTCCTACCAAATTGCTCCATTACATTTGCGTAGCAAGTATGAGAGGATGACAACAAAGGAACATGAGAAGCATCCAAAAAGTAACTTTCCTTAGAAAATGCTCTGCACGTCTGCTATAAATAATGAGCCAAAATTTGAAAATAGCCGAGGGCACTTATTTCATTACCTTTAAATGTCATCGAAACTTTTAGGTATTTTAAATTACATACCATGTGTGTGATTTGTATGAGCCCAGAGATAAATGAAATAAATTGAAATAAATACCATGCAGTGGGTTCTTCTTTTGAATATAATACATATTCTGCGTGGTTTACTATATGATAAATCTCAACACCTGAGCATCAAAAGTTTTAAGAAAAACACAGTGAATTATCGACCATAGATCGACCATATCGATCCATACCCAATAGCATTCCAATTTCAATCCCAGAATCAATCTCCATCCAATTATCGAGATCAGAGTCTGAGTAAGCAACCGATCGACCAGCATCATCTAGCAAATTGATTACGCCGACTGCCAAATTCGGATGCCGAAAATAAATGTGATTCTGGATAACATCCAATGTAAATATGAGAGCCCGTCTGGATTTAGGTATAATAGTTTTTAGAACATCTCTCTCGCTTCGAAAGAACTAGACGTCTCCCACTTGGCTATTGTTAGACAACGCGGTTAAGCGACAGTTTTTCTGTCTCTTGAAAATTTCACATGCTCTTGGCCAGGATTGGTTGGCCAGGATCTATCATCTGTCAGAATTAAATTCTGCGAAGGAAATGACAATGATGCAAACTAAGATTTTCTTTACAATTTCCTGGTCATTGTTTGTTTGCTTCAAAGTAATCTCTTCATGACGCACAATATGTTTCACTCCCTAAATGGAGAGGACGCTTCTGTACCAGACATATTTATGGATATTTTTAATTTCTTTTTGGCATATAAATAATATGTAGATAATATTTAATCAACCTATTTCCATTGTTTCCAAAAACTGTCCTTTTGCATCTGCACAGTGTTTGCTTTGTTTGCTCTTTTCCAGGAGCCAAGGAGCCTCGAAAGGAAGCCTCTGTCACTAAATGTCCAGCACAGAGGCGACGGCGAGTGTCCGCTCCTTTGCGTGGAGCGAAACAAGCACCCTGTCACGGAATGTCCAGCACAGAGGCGACGGCGAGTGTCCGCTCCTTTGCGGGGAGCGAAACAAGCACCCTGTCACGGAATGTCCAGCACAGAGGCGACGCCGAGTGACCACTCCTTTGCGGGGAGCGAAACAAGCACCCTGGTCAATCAGTCAGATACGAAAATGCGAATGAACAAAAATGTCAATACCCCTATAAAATGTTAAAGGAGCCGTTTGCTTGTAAACAATTTAGTACAATTTACATAATATATGTGCAATTTGAAACAAGGCAGACTTTTTGTGGCTAATTCCAGATGTGCAGCCCTAAGATTGCACCTAGAGACATTCAGTGTCATTCCAAGGCAGTTGTAGTGGATCTTGTCTTCGACGGTTTCGACGGCGTCCTTCCAACAATCGAACTCAGTTCGCTGGCAGGAAGGACGCGGATCTGACCTCGCCACTCTCGTATTTCAAGCCCTGTTAACACGGTCAGATCGCGCATCCTGCTACTGGATGGTCGACATTTCTCATCCGTATCTAAATCTAATCAATTTTGAATGGCGAGTACGCAATTCAATTGACGAAGGTTATTTAGTGCAAACTTCGTAGTTTGCTACGAAGTTTGTTTTACATGACATCACAATAGATATAAAATTAAGCTTTACTACTTTCAACTGCTGTGTTCCCTAAAGTTATGAATTTTTTTTAGAAACAACGTTCAAAAAATGTAATGCTCCTTGTAAAAAACTATCTTATGACCGGTTCAGCTTAGCTAAGTTTGTTACCTCCAAGATCACAGTCATTCAGCCTACCTCTATATTTTCATTTTAACTGACAGTTAACATTTTAACCGATATTGTAAAACCGACTCCAAGTTATTTCTTTCTAAAAGGTTAGAAAAGCTCCGCATAGAGGCAATATAAAAAAACGTTTTTCGATCTCGCTTGATGTAATGTTGATTTCAGTGTTTTAATTTCATACTTTGTGTGACAGTCGTTGATCAAATGATTATTCCTACCCTTCACGTTAAAAAACCTGTTCGTATTAATCAGAGCAACGAAGGTACATATAGTTTCAAATTTCCTCGTTTGGGAAAAACATGACAAACTGACGAACTTAGAAAGAAAATCCAAAATAATTAGTCCCGCTGGTCCACCAAAACGTACCTAACAAAACGTGACAAAACGTAACAAAAAACAAAACGTTACAAAACGTTACAAAACGTTACAAAACGTTACAAAACGTGACAAAACGTTGCGGCGACCACTCAACCAGGGCTCGCCAAACGCATGCGGACAAGACACATAGCCAATAGGAAAGCGCATCGCATCGCGTTCTTCCACAGTCCTCATCAAGGATTCAGTCCTCGCTCCAGCGTCTAGAGCTGGGATACGGGTTCGACTGTGGCTGGCTATTTTAGGCAAGACGGCAAACGTAGATCTCGCAGCAGCGATGGCAAAAACTGCATTGACCTCGCGTGGAGTGCAGCACGCAATGCATGTGTGCGGCGCTGAGGAGGATGCATTTCTGCACTGATGCGTGGCTGAGTCATGGCATCTTGGTGGTTTTCAGACGAAGAATTTCGCTGTGATGTAATTGGGTTTAAGGTTGTATGAGTGGGTTACAATTAATAATGTGGCTAAAATTTGAACTTTAGCATTTTTTTAACAGTTTTAGATCTGAGACTATGTCGATCAAAATATCAACATTCGCCATTTAGAATTTTATTGGCTTTCTGCTAATGCTGGTTACATTTTTTTCTTTTTTATTATTACATGCATTTTACTCAAATAAAATCATGCAAGTGGAATAAAAAAAACATTATTAGTAGAATTTGAATACTATTGAATGCAGAGCAATGAGATTTTTTATCAGTGTAGAAATTATTTCCAATTGGTTTTAATAAGGAAAAAATAAATGAAAACTCGATTATATCGCCATTTTGTAAACTTTTGTTGACAATTATAAGGTGCGAAGATATCAAAATTAGCAAATATTTTGACATAGGTAGCAAGCAAAAAAGGTTCACTACACGTCTACTCAAAGACCGGCAGAAAAAACCACAACTTAAAAATTCAATATCGCTGCCACTTTTGCAACGTTAAGTGTTTGGGCATTGGCAGATTGCCAGCCGGGACATAATTGTATAATTTGTGAAAGGGTTGTAAGTTGTAAGTTTGTTTCTTCATGGACTATATCGGTCCAATGAATTTTTTAGGCTGTGATAATGATAACTGGTGGTACGTATCTCAAATTCGCAACAACATAAAGTCCTAATTTAATCATAGTCGAAACTGGAAACTCATTTCATTATACGTGATCAATAACCAGAGGAACATTTTTTACAAACCAACTGTTTATGGTCTTTAGTTGTGATTACATTATTTTATTCATGATGGGAATAATTTAATTCGCTGTGGCTAACGGTGGTAATAAACAAAAGGTAATGCAAATACCATTATTACAAAATGAATGGATTTCCTCGTGTATAACATGTGAAAAATTATACTTGACTTCTCATCAGATGAAACTCAATTGTAAACTTTACCAATTGATAGTTTAGGATGTGTTCGGACATCTTCTATTCTTTCATGAATGCGAGACAAGATTGATTCTATAACTCAACAGGTGAAGGATTTAAATATTTATTGTTCATAGAATTGGAAAAGGTTTCGATGGTAGCTAGGATTTTTTTTTTATTTCCCAGTCGGATTTCTGTCGGATTGTCTGATGGCCGGGGAATGCTTGACGAGGGCGGCGGAGATTTGAAAACAATCAAATAAGGAATTTGGTATTCGGGTTTTATTGCCTTTATGCGATTGACAAATGATTTGAATTCATTTAGTAGATTCGTCGTTCGTAAGGTTTGACCCAAAGGCAGAAACGCTTTTTAAACCTCTTTCCTGACTGCCACTCAGAAATTTTCTGGTGCTAATTCAAATAAATAGATGCACATGTTTCCAACTCCTCATGTGAATCAGACATAAAATAGTCATTGCGCTATACAGAAATGATATAATATTTTTTCATAAATCACTGTTTGGATCATAGGAATTGCACAGAAAATATTAGCAAAATGGTATGTTAAACCGTCAAAATCGATTTAATCCGAGCAGTTTTCATGATGCGACATAAAAACATGGCTGACCGACTTCCCGGTAGTAGAACTGATATAAACAATTTTATTTTGCTATAAATGATTGAGTAAATTGAGGAAAATTTATCTAAAATTCATCATTTCGCTAAGTTCTCTCAAACCATGCGCGTCATTTCAAAAGAAAACTTTTTACTATCCATTCGGCAATTGCTGGTGATAACACAGGATAACATTTCATAAAATTTTGTATCCGCATCGATGTGTTTACAGCCATAGTAAAATGTTAACTTCACCAAGCTAAAACAAACAAATCCCTTGCACTTTATGGTATATCTATATACTTTAGGAAGAAAGATTGCCGATAAGGTATAAAATAACACTTCCGTGATTGCTACCCTATAAAATAACTAACATGGGATATCCGGTTGGTGGCTATCCGAGATTTCCCACGTCATTGCCGGTCAAAAAGATGGGCCATTTCTAAACAAAAATAACTAATAAAGTATAAACCTGTAAACTTTCTGATTCCAGCCATGCCAAAGTTTAGCTAGAGAGCTATTTGCGTTCTATAACCATAAATTATAACCACGGGAAAATTGATAATGGAATGGCAATCCAGGTTTGTCAGAAAGAGAACAAATTAAGTAAAGAAAACTTCGTGCATTTTGTAGTATACTTATAGTTCATATAAGCATTTTGAATTTGAAAAAGTTATTTCTTACTTGAGTTTGAATGCTAAATTAATGTCTCACTGTTTTCTTACTGTTCCCAAAGATAGGACAAGTACAGATGAGTATAAAAAATTAGTATTTTGGATTCTTTGCCCAATGGTTGCCCAGCACAAAATGTCGACATTCTATCTCTGCACAGACTCTATAGGTACACTAAGCAGCACCGGCAACTGAACTCTGAAACGGACGTGCAAAGAATAATAAAATCGGTGAAGGACGAAATCGTTTTCCCAAAATCGCAAACGGCTCCGAAAGACGCATGATGACCAGACAAGAGCGGGCGGCAGAAAAACAACGACTACGCTTTGGCATTGTCCGCGAAGCTGATTTCGATTCGTTCGTCTTGTTTCCATGTGACAAGAGAGAAAAAGAGTATAATTTCATCTCGCGCGATAGAAGGACAAGGAATTCGATTTTATTAGAGACCTTAGCGGCGGAGGAATGTGCGGAACAAAAATCGGTCGGACAGTTTGCAAATTGATGCTGGTTGCGCGGTCAGTCTTTTTGACTTTTATAAAATAGACGATAAATAATCTTTTAATCTTATTTAAATTACGATTTATATTTATATAAATTATTATTTAAAATAAGATTAAAAGAGAATTCAACGCATCCAACGTTAATTTGGAGTTACTCGAGGTTGAATGTAAAATGTGGTTGCAGTATAGCATCACGCGGTACCAGAGCCACTATGAGTATTCGTAGACTCTGGACCATACCCCCCTGGGGACATTCAATTCTCACCCTGTATGCAAATTACTTCTCCCAAATTTAATGGCCATTTAGCTCAGCGGTTAGAGCACCAGCCGCGAAAGTTGGGGACCCGGGTTCAAATCCCGGAATGGACTACACTTTTGGGAGGCTAATTTGTGTACATAATAATAAGACGATAAATAATTTTGTGACAGCTAAATGTATTGCCGAAACATAGCTGCATTTAAATTTCGCTATATGACTGTGACGACCTGCTTTCGTTTGATTAGAGTTGTCATTTTCTTATTTCTGACATTTGAAGAGCGGTCACTCGCTGGCTATAACGTGCTGGACATTCCGTGGCATGGGTGCTTGTTTCGCTCCCCGCAAAGGAGCAGACATTCGCCATCGCCTCTGTGCTGGACATTCAGTGACAGGGTGCTTGTTTCTCTCCCCGCAAAGGAGCGGACACTCGCCGTCGCCTCTGTGCTGGACATTCCGTGACAGGGTGCTTGTTTCTCTCCCCGCAAAGGAGCAGACATTCGCCATCGCCTCTGTGCTGGGCATTCCGTGACAGGGTGCTTGTTTCGCTCCCCGCAAAGGAGCGGACACTCGCCGTCGCCTCTGTGCTGGACATTCCATGACAGGGTGCTTGTTTCGCTCCCCGCAAAGGAGCTGACACTCGTCGTCGACTCTGTGCTGGACTTTCCGTGACAGGGTGCTTGTTTCGCTCCCCGCAAAGGAGCTGACACTCGTCGTCGACTCTGTGCTGGACTTTCCGTGACAGGGTGCTTGTTTCGCTCCCCGCAAAGGAGCGGACACACGCCGTCGCCTCTGTGCTGGACATTCCGTGACAAGGTGCTTGTTTCGCTCCCCGCCAAGGAGCGGACACTCGCCGTCGCCTTTGAGCAATATAATTAGAGAATAATTCCATTTTTCCACAATTAAATTAGTAATTACAGATGCAGTCGACATTTTCATTACAAAAATCGCGCAGAAAAATGGTCGTGTAGAAGAGATCAGCTCCTTTGCATAGCTAGCGACGTAGAGACACTTCAGTTTTGTAAGAAGCCGAACTGACAATCAATGCACCAATAACTTACCACGATGACTCCGTTGGCGATAGAGGTCTGCACCGTCGCGCCAAACCATTGCTCTGACTTCCGGTCTATCGGAAGTCCGGCCGAGTTGTTGTTGTTCCCTGGAAACGAATCAAAAATTATAGATCTCATCACACACACATAAAAGTCGTGTATATCATGGAGCAAAGGGAGTCGGAAGGAAGCTGGGTGTGAACCAGATGGCGACCCAGTTTTACATTTTTGATTGAGACTGGCTGGAAAATTGGCAGTATAAACAACCGAAAATGATATAAGGCAAGAGGTTTTGGAACTAAAGAGGACGTTGACATAATGGACTTTTGCTTCACAATACCAACTTATTAAGACTTGAGAAGTGTAGGTACATTTCTTCACCAAACCCTGCTGTTATCGTGCATAACCTTTTCTAACAAACCCATTATGGTCACGTCCGTCACCCATCCACTACCCGAACTAAATCATGTTTGCTTAACTTGTGGGACCTCATGGAAGTCTGCGTTACCAAGATTGCAATTGAGTTTTCACCACAATGTTTGCTTAGATTGCTTGACCACAGAAGATAGATTAGCGGTGGCACGGAATCGAATTTCATTTCGATTAGAATTTTGTACACACAACACGTATATACAATGTGCGGAAGGGTTCGTGTGTTTGTTGTTTCTCGAAACTGATTTTCAAGATTTTTTATGCCCTCATGGTCATCGTCTGACCAATCACCATGCATGCTAGGAATTGAAAATCATTGGTTTGGTTTTCAAAATAATATAGATGATTGGAGATGGAAGGACGTTATGAAAAAATGGGATCCGAAGCAGAAGCAGACAATGGTATAATGGAAATACAAATGAAATTGCTTTCGTTATTCGTGCACTTTATATACCGAATCCTGTGGGCATAGATTCTTCTGAATCAATTTATTCAACGAATGAATACACCTTTTTGACAATTTGATTGAGTTCTGCATGTAACATCGCCAAAACGGGGTTTTTATGTATCAATCATAATTTGTTCCTTGCCAAACTATAAGTATTTTGTGACCAAATGCAATTAGATCGGTATTGGTAAATTTGTCTAGTTGTACGCAAGTTTAAAAACATAGCCCGTAATTAGATCACAAATGCACTCATCTCAGTTTAGCAAGAGAGCATGATGATTGAAATCTGAAAAAGATGCTCCGCAGAAACTAATGATAACAAAACCAGATGATGCCCAAAATGTACCAACCATGTACCACAGTAAAAAACTTCAGAGACTTTTACACCGACAATAATATGTCTACTTACATGTACAAGGCAAAACTCATTTTAATTCCACTGCCCCCTCACACAGCTAACACGATAAAACCGTTGGTGAAAAACTGCAGAGATAATAAGAAAGCCTTTTAAAAACTGTCCGGTACGAAGTGGAATACATGCGCCAGATGCGGTGTCTATTAACCGACTAACTAGCCTGTTGTTAATTATTATTATCTCTTCTAGAGTGCAATTAATCTAGCCGGTAATTGACTGGATCGTAATAGAGACGCCATCACATTTGTTTTCAAGTAATAGCATACCTGACGAACCATTAAAAGCTGGGCTTAGCTGGAATCGAGTTATTGATGAGTTCAAATGGCCAGTGGTCTTTTTTGTGTTTGATTTTTTTCAAAAACTGTTGCTGTAATGGGCTCTCTTTCGTTCAATGACGGATGATGTCTTATGTACTTACTGCTTTTATGGATGGGATATCACCATCAATATATAAGTTATGTCGGTATCTAATATTTGAAATACGTACCTGACATATTCTTTTGCTTTGCCAATGTTCTTTGAGAATGTTTGTCCTGGAGTTTATAGAATGCAGGACAATCATCATCTCTCTCCCCGGCACACAGTCCACAAAAGATGCAGTCTGATTTCTAAATGAGAACATATTTCCCAGCCTGAATGTTTCTTTTTGTCGGCTTTATAAGTTCGATATGATTTGCGGTTTTTAAATGAATGGCTCGAAAATATGACAAAAGATTGAAATAAACTTATCAAACGAATTGAAAGAATTCATATAAACTAAATGAGCCACAATTTGTTAGCAAACAAAGCTCTTGGAATATACAAAAGTATTTTACCATCAGATGTCATAACCAAGATAGGTAAATAGGTATTAATGTTGTAGCAAAATTTACGCTATAGCAATAGCATCATTACTGCAGCCAATAAGTTCTGAAGTTCGTTTCTATTTACGACCGAGATGCCTGTCACTAAACGAATTCCAATCCCTCGAATTCTCTTGTTGTTGTTGATTTTATTTATCAATAAATGATTTGGCCGCAAGGCAGAGGATGATAAGACATTCCGATTGAAAATCGTTCGTCTCACTTTAGTGTATTGTCCGATCATGCATAGACCATCTCTATCTGGCAGCGTCGGCTTATTGTGAGGAAGTTGTTCAACTTCTCTGTTCATGTTAGGAATTGTGGACAATAACTTGGTTCTTGGATACAGTTAGTTCGAGAGAAGAAATCATTAAACTTGCTCAAGACTTGTTTGCCGTATTTTAGCTAGCAAAGTATCGAGTACCTAGAGTACTGTATTATTATCTAACCTAAACGTTTACGTGCAGATTCTTCAGAACAAACTTATTTTTAAACTTAAATTTACTTTCACAATTGACGATTCGTTCCGGAAATTGAACGCTGGATCTCACACATGCATGTTTATCTTAAAATTTGCAGTATAATGTACTACTACAGTTAGTGTTACATATCTAGATACAAATAGAGTATAGGCACCAATATCTCTACCTTATATCTTACCTGTACATTATATATTCTTTTAGTTTTTCCACATTCAGACAAAACTCAAAATCTTTTGCGAAACCCGAATGAAACCCGTGATTACTTATTTGTCACGGAAAACTTATAATTAGTTAACACATCGCCCAAAACTCAGCTCGATAAGCGGGCTGTTTGGCATAGAAAGAACCGAAAGGAAACAACATTTAAATGCTCTATCAAACTGGGGTTCCTTATATTGTATAACTTATACCTATGGTTTCGATGCAAACCGTTTTCTAATTCACATCCGAAGTTACAGCATAAGCGGTAATAGTGCCATGTCCAGTGATATCTTTTCACGATCGCCTCCCTGGCCAGTAATTGAGTCCAATCGTGTCATCATGTACCCACCGTTCCTGTCGAACTCGACCTCCTGGCATCTGTCGTCGCTCAAGAGGTCGCACCGGAAGACCGCGCCACCCCTTACCACGCCGGGCTGTCCGGTCTGAGCCTCGGGGGCCCCGACGAGGATCCTGGAACAGAAGACAAGGGAGTGGTCAGCTGGGCCTCGAAGGTAGTCGATGGTGGTATCAATGTCGCTACGGAGTACTCCTGGCCAACTGCACCAAGGGCTTTGTCCCTTTGTCACACTGTGTTGGCGCTGTCCCTGTGGCACTGGTCTATTGGCTGTCGGTGGATGACTGGCTGATGATGAAGCTAGTCTGGCCTGGAAGGGAGCCGAGGGTGGACCTGGTGCCGGCACTAAGGCCTGCTACCGTCCAACAGCACCAAGGGCCGGCCACCGCTTAGCCTTGTACCTTTGACACACTGTGTTGGCGCTGTCCCTGTGGCACTGGTCTATTGGCTGTCGGTGAATGACAGGCTGATGATGAAGCTAGCCTGGCCTGGAAGGGAGCCGAGTGTGGACCCGGTGCCGGCACGAAGGCCTGCTCCCGTCCAACAGCACCAAGGGCCGGACACCGCTTAGCCTTGTCCCTTTGACACACTGTGTTGGCGCTGTCCCTGTGGCACTGGTCTATTGGCTGTCGGTGAATGACAGGCTGGTGGTGAAGCTAGCCTGGCCTGGAAGGGAGCCGAGGGTGGACCCGGTGCCGGCACTGAGGCCTGCTACCGTCCAACAGCACCAAGGGCCGGCCACCGCTTAGCCTTGTCCCTTTGACACACTGTGTTGGCGCTGTCCCTGTGGCACTGGTCTATTGGCTGTCGGTGAATGACAGGCTGATGATGAAGCTAGCCGAGCCTAAATGGGAGTTGTGGGTGAATCCGATAGCGCGCAGCGAATTTTCCACGAACACCTTCTTTATGAGGATATTGGCAGTAAATATTACGTCATCTAAATTGAATCCTCTAGCTCCTGAATTGAATAGTATATTACCAATTGTGTGTATCGGTCACCCGTCCAAAACCTGACTTCAGTGCTGTGTTGCTTAGCCTCGGTGATTCGACACCGAAATCGGCATGACAATGTGCTTGCTTACAACGACTTCTGGGATAATCGCAATCCTAACAATTTGGGGCAAGCAAGAAGTTAAGCAACAGTTAGTTGATTTAGACAGTGAATATAGGTGACCGTTGTAGGCAAAGTGACCAATTATATTCGGAAGATATGTTGGAGCATGATATAAGCTATTTAATCATTGCATATATCCGACAATTGGAATCGGAATACAGCTTGTACAACAGCTTCATTAGCCTTGTAGTCTTCTGCACAGATTTTCTGCGTTTTATAGCATGAAAACATGTGGCATATTATATGGGTCCTGTATACATTCAGGCGAAGCACCCTCTAAAGTCCAGTGATTTTCAACCCCACAAACTCGTCCATAACGATATCCATGGGAGGAAATTAAACGAAACCTTCCCTCCGCCTTTTCCACCCGGACCGATGTCTATGTACCGGCGTGGATAGCTCACACCACACGGGGTTCGTGGGTTCGTGTGCCTTTGGGAGTACGTCCATGGTTCTTTTATTTATTTATTTATTTTATTTATTGCCCGTGTACATCACATGTTGGAACGGACAATGGGTTCGTCTAAAACATAAAAAATGTGCATTACAATTTACAATAACAAAAGTTTTAAAAAGTTACCCACCCGATACAGTGGATTGTCAATTAAAGCTTTTTTTTACATTTTTCTTGAATTTCTTAAAATTATTTTCTGTTGTCCAGTCAAGGCAGATGATTGAAAAGCTTGATTCCAATATATAAAACACTTCTTTCATATGCTGATAATTCATGTTTTGGTATTAAAAGCTTATTGCCATGTCTGGTTTTATAAGAATTATACACTGAGTTTTCTTTAAACAAATTCTTATTTAAAAAATACAAAACATTCAGTTTTGAGTATAAAAATGCATGGAATGGTTAACATTTGTTCATTCACAAATATGTTTTTACATTTACAATCCTTACGAGCCTTGGTGAGCGTTCTTATAGCCTTTTTCTGAATGTTTCTGAAATTTTCTCAATGTTTTATGGTTAGCTATGCCCACAGCGACATAAGAGTCAATGGATAACAGTTCAAGTTAGAAGATTCTGCAATGGTTGAGTTAAAAAAATTCCTTGTATGTTTATAACATTGTGTAAATGAGACAAACCTCTATATCATGGACCATCATTTGACAAGTGGTCATTGGAAAATAACCAAGTGACTGTAGATAAATGCCATATTCCCCTAGGGTTGCAATGTGTTTGGGCATGGTCATTTGGCCTTTTGACCACTTGGCCGTTCGTTGTCGTTTACTACATTGTCGCGGTTAAAATTGTGGTGCCTTTGTTTCTTCGGCTATTTGAAGAGTCAAACAGCAGTTTGACGAAACTAATGTGGCGTATTTCAGAAATTAATTGATTTAATTAGCTTTTGGCACAGTTTTTCATCAAATCAACTTTAGCGGTTCCAATCAGCACTCAAGTTCCAAGTTCATGTTAATGGCGCAAACTTTAGTCAGTCACGTCAATCTTTGGACATCAATCCTCTTCAGATCATAGCCTTCAGTGACCACCCTCTATCTAAGCAATAACACTTTATAGCAACTCGGAGCGCCGATCGCGCATGATGTTGAGCCCGATCGTGGGTCCCTTCCCCGGACATGATTACAAAACAAAAGACACACCCAAAAACGAGAGCGGGGATCCTAATGACTTACTTCCTTGACAGGGCCGAGCAGTGCAGCTATCCAGGTAGCCTTGCTTGCTGCATCTTGCATCGTAGAACAAACAAAACAGCTGGACAATTTATTCCAATGTGCTAAAGAACTTGTTGGTGGTGTTAGACGTAAATATAGGCATCGGTTATTTGGCTTTAGGGAATGTACGAACAGGGGTAGAAATCTTTAAATGTTGGCTTAGGTACCATTCTAATATAATGGATGGTTATTAAATTCTTAGACTCATGTCTACTGTATCATATATTTAGCACTAGTTTTGAAAAAAACTATTTCAAACTGGGATTTGAATGCTAAATGAAACCAGTGAGACTTTTGATTTAGCATTCAAATCCCAGTTTGAAATAGTTTTTTTCAAAATAATGAATGGCATTTTTATTTTTATTCGTCGAAGGTCACATAAGTGATTATTTTGAGCTCAAAGTTGACCAAGCAGATAATACCAATAGAGCAACGGTGTACATGAACTGTCCAGTACCACTTTCCTCGATCTTTCGGAAGTAACTTATTTTCTTTAAAATTTTTTAGAGAACCTAGATAAAAAAAAGAGTGCAAATCGCGGTGTTATACTCAAGATACAAATTTGATTGGTTTATCATTAAATTCAGAAACGCATATGCATGGATTTAGTTCATTTCATGTAAAATAAAATTTAAAGCGATAAAAAATCTACCGACGCCCTCGTAATACCGATGGTTCTAATTATTTAAGTGCAATAACCATGGCGACAGAGCTGTCAAAATCACGCTATCACCATTCACTGATCAATATTGACCCAGTAGAAACACAACACCCTACGAGGTGTTCACGATATGCCCCAGTTAATACGATCCAATGGGCAACAAATCAAAACCCACCGCGCCCCAAAACAACGAGCTTCAATCAAAAGCCACCCCTTCGGTTGGTAACTGAGCCGACACGAAGAGCGAAACATGCGATGGCTTGTAAGTTGTAATAGTCACCCCCAATTTAGAATGTCAGGAGGTAAATAGTCATCGGGTAAAGGATCTGACGTCGATTACATTTGCCGTGAAGATGATGTTTGCGTGAGAAAACGTTTTATTAAAGGCCCATCGTTGTGAGCTCAGATATACAGAGTTCAAATTTCACTATGATTATCGATTTAAGCGATTTGTCCCAAAGTTTATGGGAATCGATTAAAAGTTTAAACACAAACGATTATTGTCAAAAGAGACAACTAGCTAAATAAATACGAGGGACCTATTTAGACACTTTATCTGCGTTTCAAAATAATTGAGAATAAGACACCTTTCTGTGTTCTGTTTTGTATGTGAATAATTATTGGCTTTTACAAATATCCAGTACAAATGTTGATTCCGAAAGAAATGCCAACAATAAGTAGTCACTCCTCCAAGCTATATACTGCGTGCATAACTTGAAAAAAATCCCACATGTGAACTTTCGTATAGTATTGCATGAACTAAACGAAAAAAAAAGTTATACGTACACACATTTGTAAGAATCACGTCGATTTAGTTAGAAACATCTGCAAGATTCTAACAAATTAGTTCTAATTCGGTACACGCGACGCGTCGGGAGCGCACGGCGCAAGCGCGGATGTTGCGGTGTTTTCAGGAAGTCGGGTTCATCTTTCGGGTTAAGATTAGCATCAGCTCTCGCTGTGCCGACGTCATGACAGCGTGCGTATACGAAGGGGATACCAGTAAATATCAGGCACCGGTCATCAAGCTAAAATCTGCATCTTCTTTCATCAGATGTGTCATCTCAACGGATCGGACACCATGCTGATTTTTCATCCGGTTTGCTCTTCAATTTTTCCCCTTCACAACTACTCTTAAACCGTTGTCTTGGAGACATGGGTTAGCATTTTAAGAGTCATTTTAGAGTATGGGGTCTGGAGAGGCATATTAAGGGCAGTAATAAGAAAATAAGAGAAGTAGAGCACCTGTCTGGCAATCATTAGGTTCCGGGTTCGTATACCGGTTCGGTTGCACATTTTTTCCAGCTTCGCTTCCCTCGCCTTCCAGATCCAGAATGATGTGTCCTAAGATCTATCTCCGATTAGGCTGAATATACTCATTTGCTGATACTAATCACCTGACTAATACAGTTTCGTTGGTGAGTAATTTACCACCCCACTTCCTTGCAAGTGTCCAGTGGCTGTTCGTAAACATCTTACAATGTGTTCATAATCATGTACATCAATTTGATATTTATGAAAATACACATTATTATTATTATTATTATTACTACTACAGGGCAAGGTTCTGCTAGTATAACCCTACTTTATTAGTCTTCCATGTTGATTCCTCCTATTTATGCTCTAACTTATAAAGTAATGGATTCATGTTTATAGCCTACTTGAAAGTTTGCAGACATGACGATGGTAAAATAGTCGTAGAGAGGTTAGGTTATAGGTTACTTTACGTGAGGTTACGTTAGGTAACAGTTTAGGTTCTGTTACCCTAGGTCAGTTCATCTAGATCATGAGTTTCTATATCAACATAGGTCACGTGGCTAGCACGGATTTCCTGGACTCGGCCTTCGCCTCGATCTCGATTGCAAATCCCGGAAAGCCGAATTCAAAATACTGAACTCCATGAACCAGAATTCGCTAAAGCACAGATAATAGGGCTGTAATTGTAAATAAGATGATCACATTCAGACTTTGAAGAAGCACTTTGTGATCACCGAGATTTCTTCTAGCATATGATTCTCTAAAAATAATCAACTTATCCTTACAATTGTATATACCGAGATTCCTTCTAGCGTATGATTCTCTAAAAATAATAAACTTATCCTTACAATTGTATATACCGAGATTCCTTCTAGCATATGATTCTCTAAAAATAATAAACTTATCCTTCCTATTGTATACCGAGATTCCTTCTAGCATATGATACTCTAAAAATAATAAACTTATTCTCAAAGTGTATACCTATGGCATTTTAACCATTGTTTTCTTCCCAAATATCCATATCAAATAAGTCCACATCAAAACGCTCCCTTTCAAATAGCATATTATGCCTGTGGCGCTTGTGGTATGCTCTACCCACTTATGGTAAACATATGTTGGCAAGATGTAATGAGTAATGACTAATAGAGACAACTTAATGACATGCATTTAAAGTTGGAGACAAATTTGTTAGCAGCAATCGTCGACACTGAATTTGCGTTGGCAAGTTAAATTATTCCGTCTGTGAATTTCAATGTTCAGTATGCGTAGTAAGTACACACATAGTATCCGATTTGTTAATGAAAACGTGCAAATAGATAGCAGTCATCGTACTAATAGTCATGAATGAATTATGCAAAAAAAAGGTAGGTGGCATTATTCTTACAGGCGGAGAGCTGAGTTGGATGATTCAGCCGCTTAATTTTAATAATTAGCATAAAATTTACAATACGTTTTGATTAGCTCAACATGTGGATTAAGTATTATATTTTGAATTGAATTTGACTGGTACGCAAACCTTGAATTATTTGTGTGATTTTCTGCTAATCTTTCAATAATTTGTGCCAAGTGTAGTGCAGAATGCATCTTTTTAATTATTTGTTATTTTTATTCATATCTCATAAATACATCCACATTAATTTGCTTCTTGAAAGTATATATGAGTTGCAGGGCACATTATTATAAGTTCATTTTTATGCAGTCGTGGGCCATATTTTCCTAACCCTAATACATGTTCAATTCATTGGTTTCTTTTGCATTTCCAACTCACAGTGTGCTTCAAAATAAATAGTGATCTTAGCAAGGATATTACATGTAGTGCATATCCCTCACAGAGTTACTCGCTTCAGCCCTAAAAGTCAACGTTTTAAATAAAAATATCATCGAAACAGTTCCAAATCTAATTTTTGGGAGGGGCGTCGTGCTTCCAGTATAAACTAAACAACAAACGAAGCGACAATGCTCCAAGCAACTTCGCGCGTGAGATAAATTTAGCTACCAACACAAGATTGATACCGAATCTGAATCATCTGATGAATCAAGTCGCTGATGCGGCGACGGCTTCTACCCAGCGAAACGAGTCAGCTGACGCCACGGCATGATGCTAGTGGGCAAAGGGTGACCGCGCCCCTCCAGCCTTGCCTCCATTTGGCCAGGATGTCGGCATGATCTTCGAAGCCCCGTGTTGGGTGTTGTCTCAAAGCCAGACCGAACACTGAACTCTGCATTACGAAGCCAAATATGTCATACGAGGTGAATTGATGTGAGAAACGGTTGAAAAAGATTTGAAATTTAGTGATTTTTGTTGATTTGAATGTGTCGTTGTGATGTCTGTCTTGGTTTTTGTAGTCTTTTAGATTATTTTCGTGATTTTAATGTAGCATGTGGTCGAAACAAGCAATGGCTGCATCTTGTCTGCCCACAACAATTTTGCGTTCTTGTACATACTCTTCGAGACGAATTCTTCAATATATTATATTCAAGCTAGCCGTTTTGTACAATAGGTAACCATATTCACGTGATGTTTTAATCTATGTTATTAAACTTATAGATCGCGTATGATAGATACTGCTGGATTCAGCAGAATTATTGCAAGGTGTTTCATTACAGCACAAAAAATTACAAGGTTTGCTTTCTTACGCACTTTAGATATTATTATTTGCCTTGAAGAAAGGCTTATTATGTACTATAGTAAATAAATTATGGAACCCCAAAATCAATACATTACAACATAACAGTAGGTATACATATAGGGAATGTAAACAAAGGTAAACATCCAAATGATGTATAAATATTTTGAATGTTTTGTAGTTCAGGTATCCATATATCAATGTAATCCTTTAATATCGGGAGCAAAACGAAAGATTAGTATAGCCTGAATGCAGTGCGCAAATATGTTGCTCTTTATCCGAAGAGTTAGTATTTTTAGCAAGAGATTTAATCTTTTCTTGAACAGAATATCAGCACTAGATAGTATAACAAATTGTTGCACGAAAATATAATTCAACATTTCCACTGTCTTTTGGTACAAACACGAACCTACCTATATACACCAATTAATTCACAGAACTCCAAGACACAGATGAAACTTTATTGTATGTTTCAAAAACATAACAATAATACAAAATGATTTTATGTGCAATATTTACTTTGTTTAAAATACAAATCATCTGTGGTAACATGTGATTTTAAAACAGTAAATAATGCCCCTCAAAGCCGACATAATATTCAAAAGCTGAGATTGAAAATATAGCTTGTTTGCCTAACATTATTCTGTCTGTATTGCAATGGTAATTATCATCATGATTCATGAAATACTTAACTAATTGTGCGTCATCCTCTCCCTATTCAAATTTGCTTAAAATTTAAGACATGTACCACAGATCTTGAACGTAAAACAGCAACTGCTTAAATTTCAAGAGCGCATAGAGCCAAGCAAATAACAAATATGTATCATAATTAGTTGGTAAATATCGGTGATACACATTGCTATTAATAACTAGACGGTGTAAAATGAACAAACATGGCTATAAAGGTAAAGACGCCTTGGCACTACCTTATCTGACAGAGTGATTTTGCGCAATCGTCGTGAGGTATGCAAATTGCAAAAGCGAGGAGCGGCAAGTCTATCGGAAAATGTAATCACTGCATTTTTTTCTAGCCGCAAGTCTAATTTGGTGATATTTCCACACAAAAAATGCAGGCCGGATTCCAGAAAATTCACTGTTTTTTCTGAGATTTGCAGCATCATACTTTGATCGAGTTACAACTCTGGTTATTTATATAAGAGCACTTGCTGTTGGTGAGATAATGATGCTCGCCTAGCCTGGAAGCTACCAAGTTTAAATCCGGTGCTAGCAATTAGTCAAGTATGTTTGCTTCTTATCAACAATATCAAGGGCCGACAACCGCTTGAACTTGACCCCTCCGAATGTGTTTTAAAAAGGGTTGAGTCGCTGCACAAGAGATCTCTCAACTCTCGCCCGATCTGCACAGACGGTCACCCATCCACCACCCATCACTTAGCACTGTGTTGCTTAACGTCTGTCATAACGAGAAACAAAAATAAGTATTGGTAATTTCGCTTGCAATTTACATGGCCTCTCATTAATAATTCGCCCACGGTAGCACTTTATACCGCTTACTCGGAAAGCAAAAGTTGGTTCACATTCGTTCGTGAAAGTCATTACCTACTATAGAGTGCAAACACGGTGCATTTTATTGAATGTTGTGCAATATTTCTGCATGTCAGTCTAGTCTTAGTCGCCGCCGCAAAGATCTTTGGATGCAGTCTCGGAAAGGAACTTGATATTATTTGTTCAGCACGTGTCAGCATCTGATATGCATTGGCATGCGTCAGAAGATACATAATTGAGGGGAAAGGGCGGGGGGGGGGGGGAGGGGGGGGGCACTAGATGGTAGAGAGTTCACGATGTATTATGTATAGTGAATTCCTAATTATGAACGGAAACACGAGGTTTTCTAGTTTTTAGAGCAATCACAAATACTGATGAAGCACTGTGTCAACGTTCCAGAAAGACTTTCCTTGGTCCCAGCCTTGTATGCAAGTCGTGGGGTATGTATCAAACCATGGCTGTGCTTGCAGCGTGCCAAGAACCCACCCTGACCCATCGCGCCCTGCCTAACGTGGACCCTGCCCCCATGTCCCGTGTCCCAGCCTTGCCTGGAGGTCGTGGGGTATGAATCACACCATGGATGTGCTTGCAGCGTGCCAAGAACCCACCCTGTCCCATCGCGCCCTGTCTGACGTGGACCCTGCCCCCATATCCCATGTCCCAGCCTTGCCTGGAGGTCGTGGGGTATGAATCACACCATGGCTGTGCTTGCAGCGTGCCAAGAACCCACCCTGTCCCATCGCGCCCTGCCTAACATGGACCCTGCCCCCATGTCCCATGTCCCAGCCTTGCCTGGAGGTCGTGGGGTATGAATCACACCATGGATGTGCTTGCAGCGTGCCAAGAACCCACCCTGTCCCATCGCGCCCTGCCTAACATGGATTTGCCCCCATGTCCCATGTCCCAGCCTTGCCTGCAGGGAGGTCGTGGGGTATGAATCACGCCATGGCTGTGTTTGCAGCGTGCCAAGAACCCACCCTGCCCCATCGCGCCCTGCCTAACGTGGACCCTGCCCCCATGTCCCATGTCCCAGCCTTGCCTGGAGGTCGTGGGGTATGAATCAAGCCATGGCTGTGTTTGCAGCGTGCCAAGAACCCACCCTGTCCCATCGCGCCCTGCCTAACATGGACCCTGCCCCCATGTCCCATGTCCCAGCCTTGCCTGGAGGTCGTGGGGTATGTATCAAACCATGGCTGTGCTTGCAGCGTGCCAAGAACCCACCCTGACCCATCGCGCCCTGCCTAACGTGGACCCTGCCCCCATGTCCCGTGTCCCAGCCTTGCCTGGAGGTCGTGGGGTATGAATCACACCATGGATGTGCTTGCAGCGTGCCAAGAACCCACCCTGTCCCATCGCGCCCTGTCTGACGTGGACCCTGCCCCCATATCCCATGTCCCAGCCTTGCCTGGAGGTCGTGGGGTATGAATCACACCATGGCTGTGCTTGCAGCGTGCCAAGAACCCACCCTGTCCCATCGCGCCCTGCCTAACATGGACCCTGCCCCCATGTCCCATGTCCCAGCCTTGCCTGGAGGTCGTGGGGTATGAATCACACCATGGATGTGCTTGCAGCGTGCCAAGAACCCACCCTGTCCCATCGCGCCCTGCCTAACATGGATTTGCCCCCATGTCCCATGTCCCAGCCTTGCCTGCAGGGAGGTCGTGGGGTATGAATCACGCCATGGCTGTGTTTGCAGCGTGCCAAGAACCCACCCTGCCCCATCGCGCCCTGCCTAACGTGGATCCTGCCCCCATGTCCCATGTCCCAGCCTTGCCTGGAGGTCGTGGGGTATGAATCACACCATGGCTTTGCTTGTAGCGTGCCAAGAGCCCACCCTGTCCCAACGCGCCCTGCCTAACGCGGACCCTGCCCCCATGTCCCATGTCCCAGCCTTGCCTGGAGGTCGTGGGGTATGAATTACACCAATGCTGTGCGTTCAGCGTGCCAAGAAGAAGAACCACCCTGTCTCATTGATACATTTATCATGGTAGCTTAACGTGACTAGAAGACAAATGTTCGTAATCTGAAAATATTTTGCTATGTGCTCATGTAATTTCAGATGAACTCAAGAAAATGATGATTATCATTTTGTTCTTCCGCTTCAAGATTCCGCATATATCATAGCATAATGCAACGATATAAATTACAGCATCAATTATAATTATGGTTATACAGGTGCTTGATTTAGAAGCCTACCGACGATCAAAGCTCTCAGGCTTCGATCGGAAGAGAACGTGATCTTTGCACACGGCCGAACAGCCATGCAATTTCAAGTGATTTATTTCGAAAACTGCCAGACAGAAATTAGAGTTTTCACCAATTAGTATTTTGAACGACAACGCCGGACTGAGAAGTCCCGAACAGTGGACTCGACTCGGTGAGAAGTGAGAAGGGACTTCGTTATGCGGGAAGTCGATGTGGTGGAGCGCCGTGCTTTATAATTATAACACGTTGACTGAGCGACAGCAAACAGCAGCCATGTTGGCTTTTGGCCAGACTACAGTAAGGCGGTGTTCACTTCTTATATTATTATATACGAGGTGTTGAGGATGCCAAAGATTTTTGACCTTTTTTTAATAATATGAGCACGGGCGATACAACAAAAATTTACGATAATCGATAATACGATTGTACGGGTACCGGGTTGACTTCGGTTTCCTTCTATGCAAGACAGCTTCATCATCAGTCGATCATTCACCGATAGCCAATATACCAGTGCCATAGAGACCGCGTCACACTGTATGATGCAGTTTTGCTAAGCTTTGGCCGGCCCTTGGTGCTGTTGAAGCTGTTGGAGACTACGTGCCGGCACACCCTCATCTTAATTATTAAGTTATAGATTCTTTATCAGTCGAATTGTCATGCTATTCTCTAATTCCTCGTCCTATAGAAAAGGCAATAAACTAAAACGCCAATTTTTGTGGCGGTCACCCATCCAAAAACAGCCAGCGCAGTGGTGCTTAACTTACAAACCACTCGATAGCAATCAGATGTTGAAATCCGCGCGTTCGTATTGTTTGTACCTTACCGTCTTCCTTCGAAAGACGCCTTGAGCTTAAGTCCATATCGTGCTTTCATCCTCATAATCACCCGATCATTCAGCGACGCCATGTTCAAATTGCCCCAGGACCCGCTGTCAAAACAGTGCGTCGTTAAACACCTCAAATCAATCATTCAATCAAGAACTTCCAACATGCCATCCCGTTTAAATCACAGCCTCTCCACTGCCGACTCCGGGACTGCTCTCAGCATCTCTTGGCATCTGAAGACAGGTACCTAGGATCCCAACCAAAGCACATGTGCGCACAACTGGGTCACCTCCCAACATCCCACCACACAGCTGACGTCACGAACAGCTCTAAGGAAGAGAAAACAAAAATACTGTGTGTGTTTATACGCGGGCAGTGCAGCAAAAGTGAGATGAATTCCGTTTGCGTTTGAAATAGCAGTAGGTTGGAGAGAGAGGTAAGGTCATTGATGGCTGTTGGATGGAGTGAGACGGGTGGTGATTGTGACACCTATAGGCAGTGCGGTTAGAGTGGGATGGTCGATGTCTGCTCACTGTTGGTTAGGTGGGCAGAAAACGACAACCTCCTAATATAGGCATATGGCCGATCTGGCGAGGTGGAGGTGTAACATGTAATATTTCTTTCTAGGAATCTTTGAGCGCATGAATGGTCAGTGTGATGCGTAACTATGATGTATTTAGTTTTGAGGTGGTGGATTTTGGAGATTGAGTTCGAGATTTTTGATGTTTAATGTGAGTGAAAAATGCAGCGAATTGTCAACACATGTTTGATTATGTAAAATTTTGTGTGGGTTCAAGCACAAGTTTTGAAATTTTGGCTCACATCTAAGAAATATCCGGTGTCTTTAGCATGTTAAATCTGTTTCTTTCCGAGTGCACTTGGCCTAGCTATTCACACCAATTAAATAAATAAAAATATATTGGTAAATTGATTTAAAACAATTCATTTTCGAACAAATGGCAGACCTGTTATCAGATTAAAATAAGAACATCATACTTTATTGTTAGATCTTCAACAAGCATGGTCTGTTCAGATAAATCAAGTTACCTTCTCTACACGTATAGTGATCAGTTTGCTGCAAAATGAGAATGTTAGTTTTCAACTAGACAGAACGTATGTAGGTGAATAATATTCCCTACTGTCAAAACTCAAGAGGCAAAAGTATAACACGTTTCCCTTCATATACCTTACATATTATTATTTAGGTTTTTTCTTACAGGTACTTGTTACGTTTGATTCTTTTTCAATGATTGGCGAAAGCATTTGACAGAGATTGTAATTTCACCGTCCATTTGGCTACAATTAGCCGTTCACAAGCCCTCTGCGATGAAGGTGGTATGGAGGCGTTGTGACAGCTATGGTAATCATGGGTGCAAGAGCCCGCTGGGGTCACCACGATAGCATACTCAGATGTGAACGCTGTCAGAGTCTTCGCGCTCGGACGAGGAACGGGCAAGCTCGTGCTGGATCATTCTCTTGTTTCAGAGACGGTAGTGAATGAAATGTTTTGAATTGATTTCGAATGGTGTTTTAAGATGTTATAGTATTCATAACGGTAATGAGATGGCTTATAAATGGCAAAATTTTCTGTGAGAAAATCGTTTAGAAAAAAGGTACTAAACAAAGTTGAAATTTCGGTTCCACTTTTTTGCATTTTACATTATATCGTATCTTTGATAATGAGTTTTTACTCAGCTTGCCCCTCCAATATTTCGTCCCAGCACGCAGCCAAAAGGACGAGGGTTCGGTGGTGATTCCAGGACTGACATGCGAATCGAAATTAGCCATTGACATTAATTGAATCTGATAACGTAACGCCCCAAACAACCTGTTAACGATAACTGATAAATGCTCTTTTCAGTTAGTGACACACTATTTCTAATCCATACCTAGAATCCTCAATTTGGCTCCCAACAAAAACATCTCGAGCATGAAAATCAGTGATTAATCGTCTCTTCGACTCACTTCTTGTACTGTGCAAGTGAAAAAGACAAGCAGTGATCTAGAGGAATGTTTCGAAGCCGCGTCGCGTACAGCGGAATTTAATAACAATTCGAATGGACCTCACACCCGAGAACATCATAGCAATCCAATATGTCACACAAGGCGGCGACGGCGACCTAACGTAGGTACCTACCTCTGCAGCGCCGGTCATTAATAATTAATAAACCATTGTTCTTGGCCGCGCCGCCGCGTTGCCCCTGGTTACCAAGTAATTTGTTGGGTTTTAGGACCTCCGGTCACGTGTTCGGGATGCCTGAACTTCGGCGAGTTTCGCTCGCCGCAAGCAGTGGGCGCTGGCCTCAAACACCCCAGGGTAGGTACTGTATAAGGAATCTTGGCCTCAGTTTGTTAAAAATAATAATTTGTCCTCTCTCAAAATAATGACGGCACCGATTTTGTATCTATCGATTATCTATCCTCTATATGCACATATAAGCATTTTGCTACAAAACCAGCCTTCTCTATTGTTTGTGGTCTGATTTCCATATTTTTAAGCATTTTAAAACAGAAGGTTTGTATTAAACTCCCTGTCATTTGAAAAGAAAGTGAATTAAACGCAATTGTGTTGAGTTTTGATGTGCCGTCCTTCTGAAGGTACAAATAACCGGCTACAGGACGGCACCGGGTTCAGGCTCGGCTCCCAGATACAACTTCACCGACTTCCTATAGAATAGACCAGTGCCACAGGGACGGTGCCAAAGCATGAATGTCAAGAGCACACGGTACGCATACCAGTACCGGGTTCACTGTCGGCTCCCATCTAGGCTTGGCATAGACTCATTGTCAACTTTTCAACTATTCAACTTGCAACAGCCAATAGTGGAACTGGCTTTAGCATTGCCAGTGTGACAAGGCGAGTTAAATAAATAGTTGGTGTGGCAGAGATTTCCATGCGGTTTTTCTACAATGAAATTACTGCGTTCGACAGAATTGCATAAGTTAAAAAATATCGGGATCCAATTTGATATATCTATAAAACAACAAGATCCATTATTATAAAATAACAAGTGATGTTTACCAGAGCTACGATTTTTGTTGAATTAAGATACTTCTTTATAAGTTAGTTAACACATTCTCAAAATGAAATAAAGAGTAGTTAGAGCTTATTTTCTTTGACGTTACACTGCAATGAAGTTAATAGCAAAAAATGTCTCAAGACTCAACAAAATGAAACGCTGGACGTCAGCATCATTCATCTGGTTCAATGTACCAAGATCGTAGCAAAAACAAGGCTGTAAAAGAGAAAAAGAGTACATGCATATACGACTACGAGTTTGGTGACATGTGCCATTCTGTCACGGGGAAATAACACATTGTGCTTACAGGAAGTATTTAAATAACTCAGTTATACTGCAGTTAGAACTACCTACAGTATTTCACCATAATAGGGGAGTAATATTGTATAAATGCGTCTGGCCTCTGATCTAAGATTTATGCACCTTGTTTTTTGCTGTAAGATTGTTCCTTTTCGCTCAATATTATGTAATTATTATATTTCTGACCTGTTTATTGGATTCCTGGCCTTAATTGCTTGATGCCATGATGATAATCATGTAAACGAGATGTTACTGCAAGTTGCAACTGTATTACGAGATGGAACTTAATCAACTGTTAACACGTGACCTTTACTAACGAAGGCCTTGACCTTGAGATGGTGACAATCAAATGAACACACATTGGCTTGATATTAAACTCAAGCAGCCTTAGCAAGGCGTTAAAGCTATTTTAAACGTTTTAAACTTTTTTTTACGTTTTTTTTTTTAGAGGAATTAGTTCATTTACGAGCAACATTTAAATAAAAGTCAATCTATTTAATGTATTATTATGATATATTTTAGTGTAAATAAGCACCCGTATTCCCTTAACATTGTGTAAAACAATAATTTTCCTGTAAAACTATTCGAAGCTTATACATGAAATAAATAATTTAAAAATGGCTTCATGTAATAAAAAAATTTTGAATAAAATATCTCGTTTAAAATGTAGTGTTTCTGTTTCCACATCCAATTTACAATACCAATGAGAGCAGCCCCTAAAAATGATACCCCTCGACTGTCTCAACACACATTAGTTCAACCAACCCCAAAAGACCAGCATCCCCTATTCCCCACGGTGCATCAGTCACGCTGGAATGATTTCGCAGAAAACAGCACGTTTTTGCCTTTCATACATTCGGCCCCTTCAGCTTGAGTGACCCCGCTAAAAAAACACATGTGTTGCGTGAGGTTAGGGTTGGCACATGTTATTTTGGGCAGAAGGGGATATCATGTGCAGCGGTTACTTGCCTCAAGGGCCCAGTGGTGACAGGCTTGGAATTTTAGGCCCTTTGTTATGAAATGCTCTTAACGATGTTAGGAGCAGATTGAGTTTCCAATCGGAAATGTAATTACTGGCATGTTCAATCAAGTATATACGAATATTCACATTTCTTACAATCTAAGAACACTTTAAACAAGATTGAGAATTTTCTTAATGATCGTTATCCAGAGAGTCAGTTCATCTGTAAATAATATTGCATTTTCATAGCGGACCCACTGCTACTAGAGACACGAGCTAATAGCTTCAACATTGCCCATAGATCCTTTCGTCTGGCTCAAGACATGACTTGTAAGTTTGGAAACTCCAATCTCGTGTCTAGTAGTATTTGGTCCGCTTGGAAGATGCAGATCCACTCTTCTTCTGAACGTGTCATGGAGTTTAGTCAAAGATATACTGCACTTCGGACAGAAATGTGTGTAGATTTTTAAATAATAATTATCTCAAGAGATTGATGCAGGCATGGACTGTGAACTGTGCTAGGCGCGAGCGCTCCCTTGTCCCATGTTCCGAGCCGCCAGGGCCGGCCCTGCGAGCCGCCACTGGTGGTAGCGATTTGTCTCGGTGCCGCTCCCTTCAGAGCGTGAAATGGTCGCTCGCTTGCCGAGACACCAACCCCTTCTTTTGGGTGCGAGCCCCCGGGGGGGCCGGGGCGTGGGGAGGGGGGGGGGGGGCACTATGTTACAATTGCATGTAGTTTCAAACGCGGTTTCCTGGAGCTAATGATGTTGGAAATAGCGAAGAAAGGGGCGATTATTTCTTCGTTTGTTTTTTTATGATCTGAATGTTTGTTTATGCGTAATTTGTGTATGTATTAACGGTCATTTTATGTGCCTACAGTGCAAAGTCGTGGTTTAGGCAGTATTTTACAATAGGCAAAGCAAATTTTAACTATTTTAATAGGTATTAAGGCAACAACGGAGGTATTTGAAGTTTCCACAATATAAATTTGGACAACAATACATTTTAGCTGAATAGATTGTTAAATGGTAGTACATTCTGGGACATTTTCAGAAATGTAATTATAAAGCACCGTTTAGGCGCCGAAAAATTTATCTGGGTGAGTTTAAGGAAAACTGTCATCACGATCCAATCCAACTATAGGAGATGGAATCAAGACAAGAGAATGAGAAGAGTCCCAAAGTGGTTTCGAAAGTGGACAAGCCACTTCAATCACATTACCTATCCCGATCGACAAAGATTAAGGTTTTGCGTGCATCTGCTTTGCGACGGAAGCAATGAAAATCGAAAAATCGAATAGTGATGATGTCATTATTTGCCAATATGCAGCGTATAGTATGCGATGAATATACCTTTCATTTTTGCAACGAAGAATTTTGGTGACAGTTTTTAATACAAATATTGTGCTGCAAATTTATTTCATTCATAGATTGACAAAGTGCAGAATCGGACATCATTTCTCAAAAGAACTGCGAAATATAAGACTCCCTATTCATACTCTGTTTAAAAATTTTAATTAATTTTTTTTCATTAAATTTTTAATACATTTTTAATTCATTTTTAATCCACTTAAAGCTATATAGTAGAGATCGTAAACGTTACAGATACACTTTTTATTTTTTATTAAAGTTTATACGCAAGCAAATGTAAACGCATTTCAGTTGTAACCTCTTTAGAGGAACTCCATGTCTGTATGCAGATCGAATTTACGACCGGTCCATAAAGTATTAAATGTCAAAAAACCAACGAAGCAAAACAACCACAAGCGTCTGAAATTACTCGGCGAAGTATACGCCGCGCGCAATCCATGATACCCGGCGCTTGTTTTTAGGCCAGTAGGCTACGGCTATGCCTGAGACCTCAGTACCACACTCTCTGCAGATCGGCGAAACCGTACAGCTATCTTATAGTTCGCCCATTCGACCAGGCGCCACCCTTTAATTGGTAAGTATATCTCATCGCATGTACCTAGCCTGAAAGGGAGACGAGGGTGGACCCGGTGTCGTCACTAAGGCCTGCTACCGTCTAACAGCACCAAGGGCCGGCCACCGCTTAGCCTTGTCCCTTTGACACACAGTGTTGGCGCTGTCCCTGTGGCACTGGTCTATTGGCTGTCGGTGAATGACAGGCTGATTATATAAATCTAGACTGGCCTGGAAGGGAGCCGAGGGTGGACCCGGTGCTGGCACTCAGGCCTGCTACCGTCCAACAGCACCAAGGGCCGGCCACCGCTTGGCCTTGTCCCTTTGACACACAGTGTTGGCGCTGTCCCTGTGGCACTGGTCTATTGGCTGTCGGTGAATGACAGGCTGATTATATAAATCTAGACTGGCCTGGAAGGGAGTCGAGGGTGGACCCGGTGCCGGCACCGAGGCCTGCTACCGTCCAACAGCACCAAGGGCCAGCCACCGCTTGGCCTTGTCCCTTTGACACACAGTGTTGGCGCTGTCCCTGTGGTAATGGTAAAACTGCCAGTCTGTATATTTGACTGAATAGCCTATCGTGTAGTACAGACATGAAGTCGGTATCTAGCCTGATCCTGTTCAACAGCAACAAGAGCCAGCTACCACTTTGAAAAATATTCATTTGTACGTAATATGATTTCAAAAAGCATAAAAGATTAGTTGCTGCCGCGAGTATATCGAATATGATGTGCAAAAAACAGCTGTTACCCAGCAAAAAAAATGACCGGTCTCTAGTGTGTACATGGCATGGTCTCCTGCATCCAAAACCAGGCTTACCGCATTGCTGCTTAACTTCAGTGATTGTAATGTTTATAACTCCAATTCACTATTTACGTTATGACTGATGTCTATATGCTTACAGGAACTTTCGGTCCATGATGTAAGGATGAAACGTCACCTGCAGGAGCGCACCTTCGCCAGTTTGGCATCGGGTACGGTTCAGAGACTCTAGCAAGTAAGAGTGGCTATTGCGCAACGCAGAGTCGAGTTAGAGAGAGAGAGAGTCAATATGCCGTGGGTTGACAGCCGCGAAGGTCGCAGGTTCGATCCCATCTGCTAGCTTCATCGTCAATTACTACCCCTAGCCGAAGGGGCTGTCATGTCAAACGGACTTTTATCGAGGAGTTGCGCCCCAAATTCGCCCCTATGCGTTCAGTTTCGTGTTTTTAGAGCCCAATAGCGTGGTGTCTACTCTTGTTTACAGTTTAATTAATGATGATTTTATCTGAACCATTTTTTATACATTTAAGTGACTATACTATATTGAGTTGCAAAACTTGATGTTAATATATTCGCTATCCCTCGATTTGGCCGAACCATTATTGATAGAAATGCCGAACAAAAAGTCATGAAGGTGTGTTCTGAAAGTAGTAGTACCAAAAACTTGACGACAGTTTTAAGAAATCAGTGGCAGATTTACCATACCTTGCAGGCTACATTGGTACCGTTCTACAGGCTTATGTTTATTTCCGAAATTTGATATCTCACTTCCAGCCAGGCAGTTTTCTAAACCAATCGAACTTTTTAATTACACAATTCCCAATGCATAATTGAAAACTCAAGCACAGAGGCGACGGCGAGTGTCCGCTCCTTTGCGGGGAGCGAAACAAGCACCCTGTCACGGAATGTCCTGCACAGAGGCGATGGCAAGTGCCCAATATTCAGCTCAATATTGATGCTATTACATAATTTCAGTCATGTAAAGCTAATTCGAATAAATGCCTATAAAATACGTCAGTTCATTAAAGTCAGTATTCGTTAGAGAATGAAAGGAAGAGAATTGACGAGATTGATGATGAAGGAAGTGTTCGTTTACAGGCGAGCCAACATCCTTTAATCAATGATTAATGAAATTTATTGAGGCATAACGGTGAATTAGCGGACCATTGTGCCGGGTGGGGCATAATGGTACATCGGGGCAATAGACAAAAATAAGCACCTCGAAAAGGTATTGATGGAGCTCGCAGGAAATATGTTTAGTTTATCTGCACCTTTTTATGCACGAAAATGGTTACTGAAATTTAAATACTGGCATTAAACAAACGTAGCTTACATGGTTTTGAAATTGATTTTTGATTTCTTTACCTCTTTTGTGAGATCTTACTATACTATTATTGTAAATAGCACACATTCAAAGCAAGATTGTTTGAGTGGGTGCCAATGCCGTTTATAAACAAATGCACTTCGGTATATGGCTCATTACACTTTCATATTATGAGCACAACACAACTCTGTTTATTTATTATTTGCAATAGTTTCGTAAGGGCTCCATTCTGTAACAAAATATTACGGCACGTTTTGTCCAAAAATTCGGTTCAAAAATTGTTACTTATAGTTAGTCGCAGGTTCTGACTTCAGCAACAAACCGGTTTTCTACAATGTTGTCGTATAGGCCCAATGCCCCGAGGCGCTGCCAAAAAGAACATGAGACGTACTATACATTAAAATTTAATATAAGATTACTGTTAATAATAGATGCTATAGGTTGACCCTTTTTCATGTGATTTGTTTGATCAGAACTTCATGTGTAGATCAGAACTTGCCAATTTACGGATGAAAACGTTAGTTTTTTTATCATTTTGAGAGAACTGAACACATTATGAATACTGTTCGTTTCAACCTTTAAGCGTTTCGTGCTTTGTCATCTAACTTTATAAATTCAGCATCAAAAATTTCAAAATAAAACGAAGTATTAAACATTACAGTCCACTCTTTGTAAAGTTTATGCATAAACTCAACAAGGGCGAATTCGTTACGTTTATAGCGAAACAGTAATTAACTGTATCAAGCATTCAGAGTCACTTTTGGAAAGAGTTTATAAGTTTTCGAGGCTCGCTATCCCAGAATCATCTCTTTCCATCTAAACCGCGATGCATATCGACTGAAAACCGAGAAGCGAGACGACGACGATAAACCAGTTTGGAGGCGGGATAGCATCATCTCGCCGACGACGCCGGCTACAGATTTAGACGTCGGCCTCGGCGTCGGCGTCGCCTCTGAATCACTCTTGGCTCCGAGCTTCGCTAATGACGTCGACTTCCGCGGCCGTCTTCGGCGTCGTCACGTGGGTTGATTACGTAAAGACGTGGCTAAGAATTGGATTCAACTCCCGCGGCCTCGCAATCGATTAAGTAGGCACGGCAAACTAGTTTGATGTCACGGTTTTTGATTAGATTTTGATGACAGACTTATGATGAAGCTGGCCGAGACTACGAAGGTGCAGTGTGTGGACCCGGTGCCCACACGTAAAACCTGCTACCGTCCAACAGCACCAAGGGCTGGCTGTCGCTTGGCCTTATATTTGGCACACTGTGTTGGCGATGTCACTGTATAACTTTTAGCCTATAAGGGAGCCGAGGGTGAACCCGGTTCCAGGCCGTAGCCTGCTCCTTTCCCAAAGTACCTATACCAAGGGCCGGCCATCGCTTAGCCTTGCTCCTTTGAGTTTGAAACACTATAATGTTGGCGCTGTCTCTATGGCAATTCTAGCCTAAAATGGAGCCGAGTGTGAACCCGGTACCGGCAAGTAGCGCTTCTGTCCAACAGCACTAACAGCCGGGCACTGCCACCTGTTCGTATATTGTAACGCTAAGGGCAGCGCCACTTAGGTTAAGCAACACTTAGACGAGCCGACCATTGAATGGGTGACCATGTATACAGACTAATGATTCCTGTGAAGGAGTCAGCGATATTGTCAGAAGGTAGAACTTTTTTTAAAAGACAGAAGCAGCCCTTGAAACCATGTTGTTATCAATATTTTAGTTACTATATAGGGTTTTTAGTAAAATCTCTGGTAGATGTCTCACCAATTTTGTTCCCTGTGCTTGTATTGTGCCACGCTGAATCCGAACATGGACCCTTGGGCGCCCTCATGTTTGATAAACGTTTCTGTGTCCACGTTGAACGGGGTAACACCGGCCAGCGCCGCCAGCGCCGCCAACGCCGCCAGCCAGTGCGTCGTTAAACACGGCATCTTGGCTTGCCCAGTCGTCAGACGTACGATCACGAAACAGGGGTAGACATTTTAATAGTGAGGGTTATTTGTTTCGTGTTTTTGGCAAGGGGGCACCTTTTGCAAACACACGTTTGAAGATGTAAATAATGAAATTATCTCACAGCACAAAAATTGCGGCGAAATTATTAAAATTTTCGATTTATTTAATGAGCACTTCTTTAATTTTTTTTTCCACAGATATTTCACTAAGATTCCACTGTGAACTATCAAAATAAACACTTGGCAAACACGGTTTTCCACGAAAAAAACGTACACAATTTTCACATTTCACAACTCATGAAAAACACACAAAACACAGAAAACACGTTCACTTAATCCAAATATCGGCCTTCACGACCCACCCTTATCGTAAACTCGACCCCGTGACAGGCGTACCACGTGCTTCTGAGGACCGCGTCGTACTTCCTCGCCGCGCGGAGGTTCGATGAGAACTGACAGTCTGCCATGAACCCCTCCAACGCTCCTCCTCCTCCCCTACCGCGCCCCTCCCGTGACGTTGCTCGACGACTCGAGTTGGCCATACAAGGCCGGAGCGGCCGTTGCCATAGCGATTACGCCGACGCCGCCGAAGAGAAACGGCGGGAACGAGATTTGGAGTTTAGTTTGAATTTGACGTTTGTTTTTAAATCTGTTTTTTCACACAATGATTTTTCGTTACTGGTATTGATGCCCTGGGCATGGCATAGTAAGTTATTTGATTACTATATACTATTATAATAGTGTTGAGGTTGTCACTTTTACATTTTTGAAATACAATTTATCCGTCAATTTTGGAGAAGGTGATATTTCTGACGTCACAACAGCCTATTACAGTAATTTTCCACATTTTTTCCCAACAACCTCGCTCCCGAAAGTAATTGGTACGTGAATGGTGGACACCCATCCGACGTCTTGCTCGGCACAATGTTGCTTAACTTTTGGCTCTCAAGGTGACTGCAAATAAAGTGGACTGAGTGACTTTAGGAGATGAAAATTCTTTCTTAAAGGAAGCACTGGGGGAAATTATGACATTAAAGGGAATGAAAATATCAACAGTAAAATTCAAGTATCCACGCAAGGTTTTATATTGTAAAAACATCATTTTTTCTCGTTTGATACTAAACATTACTACATAACAATCATTGCATAATCTGGTATTATAATAATAATATTATAATATAGAACCTATAGATATGGTTTTTTTGTCTCGAGAAAATATTTAGAGAGATATTCTTAATCTGAAGTTGTATACATTTTTATATACACGCTACGAAATTCGGGCCATATATATGTGACACAATTAGACATCTTTCTGACAAGTTGCTCGATTTGAAATTTATTCTCAACTGATCACAATAAAATTATTATTGGATTACAATTCACAACAAATTATTGCTAATGCAAATGATTCGATAACTGCCGCCACTGGCCTACCGATTTATCATGGGCAGTTTTGACAACGGCTTTTATGGCACTATTAATGGCAGTTATTTATGTGTCATCTATAATTTCTCACAATGCCTATACTAATATATGGAAAAGCTGCTGTTAATTTCAATTGAAGTCATTTTCATTATTTGGGGTTTTTCATAATCTGTCTAGATCAATAAATTCCTATCTGTTTACATGAGGGTACATCAACTGAATGACCATAGAAGCAAGTTTGCTGTGTAGGTACTCTGCTATCCTAGCAAATGCGCGCCAGAAAGTAAGAAACAAGACAACAAAATACAGATAATTTTTATAGAACCTCATTGAAACTGTGGTACCTATACATGGAAAATAAAGCAAACAGAAATTATTTTAATAGAGAATAATAGCAATAGAGTTATAATTAACATTACCTATCGGTTATATATGTGACCGAATCGAGCAACATGTCAAAGTCCCTCGCGCGCACCATGTTATGCGCAGGATACGCAAAGGGTTTGTTTTTCTTATCAAAAAGGATTATACAATGAGAAGGATGTGCACTATTTACACACCAAGGCCGTTCGATCACAAAGTTGAAGAGATATAAGGACGAGACCTTCAGAGAGGGGAGATATGGACCACTCTCTCGCAATGAGGGGATCTTCCACAAGACAACTTACACCGCATTTATACGTAGCTTTGAGAGATGCAGCTGGATTGGAAAAATTAGGCAGCCATTTTTATTTAGCTATGCGTTGGTCGTTTTATGTTTTGATCTTTGATCTTTCTACCCGTAGTAGTTGAAGATATGTTGCAATTTGGTTATCGGTGTTTTGAATTGAACGTTATTTTTCAATAAGAATCACAATTTACATTTTAAAGTTTTGTGGACCCTGTTTAAGTGTATTTTCGCAGTTAATTTCCTCGCAATTTTAGGGCATTTTTCAATGTTATTTGTAAAGCTTGTAATGGTTTTCACCCATAAAATGCAAGAATAATATGCCGCCAACATTGTTGACATTTATCAAGTCATATCTTTGAGTTTTCATCTGAAATTGTCAGATAAAGTCTGACATTTTCCTCATTTTAGGTGTTGTAGAGCTTTTTAAATATTTATCTATACCAAAAGCTAGAGTAGCATTTAATTAGCAATTAATTGCTAGCAGCTGTGAGAGATGGCTTCGCATGCATTTCTTTTGTAACAGAGGAATAGCAGATTTTTCCTACTTTTTACCGGAAAAGTTGCGTTTTTCAAACATAGCATACAGAAAAAAAGCCCATAACAATATTTTTATCTTATTCATTATCTAATGAAGATTGCCTTTAGGACGATAGCAGCTGCATCTTCTCTCCGCGATCAATTCCGGCTCAGGGCAATTCTTGGTTAGGGGAATGCGGTGACATTTTTCAAGGCATAGAATTTTTTGGGTGAAGGCGCACAAAGAGCAAGACTTTCTGCTAGGTCCGGCCGCCCCACAGGCCAATTACGGTGGCCACTGGGCCTATTGAAAGCTTACCTGCTCTGGAATTACGAATTAAGTTATAATTTAAGTTTGTGATATTATTCGACACTATATTTAGGGTCGATATTCAAATGAATGCACATGATATGGAGTAAGTTTTTTGGATCTTGTTATAAACAATTCCGTCAATTAACTGGCTTATTTTCAACAAAATTTGTTCCTATAAGATGAGTGTTGTGCATACATTCGATAATACAATACATTTTAATAAAAGTACATTGTAATTACATTCTAAATGATATATTACCGTGAAGGTTGTATAATGATATGGGACGATTCAAAATAATAGATTTAAAGGTAGGTAGTACTATATTTTGACATTCAATTACTGAAAAAACTACGGGAATAGCTTATTTGAATCAACATTATTTTATGAGATTCACAAAGCGGGTAAAATTCCGTTTCTATATTATTGTGTATATATAAATATTTGTATTAAATATACAACTATTGTTGTAGAGGAAATATAGGCCAATTTAAGCGTTTTTTGTGTTATAGATGCATTACAAAGTGCATAACTAGAAGTGATAACAGTTAGAAAATAGATAAGTGTATATATTATGTGTTTCTATGTTGTGACTATCATTTTGTTGGAGCACTCCATATTTTGAGTGACTTCAGTGAAATTTGTATCGATTAAGCTTTCTGGGACTATCTAATTACATATTTAACCCGAAGCCTTTTGGTAGATATTTTGGTGATGTACTATGGATAGGTTTACTTCTTCTACAAACATATTGTTCGGCTTTACGTTAATTATATATGGCAGCACCTGAAACCTTTGTTACAGAGCCATTTTTATTCTATGTTATACATTTTGATGTATTCCTATATTGAACCAGATTGGGTCTAGATTGGACCTTGATTGGCTTTTGGACCTCGGACCGTTTACTGCACTTAAAATATCGTTGACTTCGAATGGATTTCCACTTAATGTTACGTCATGATTTTAACTTGATAAGGCTGGAAAATGATAACACTAAAAACCAAACGATTTCCGTCTATCATAATTAACACTGAGAGCTTGAACATGTATGTAATAATTGTAGAGCCTTCCATATTGTATTGTAATAAGAGGGTAGCTTGTAAATAGACACGTATCTTGCCAAGTGGAAGGTATTTTCTTGATTGTAACATAAAAAAACATTTCTAGTAGTTATAAAAAAGTATTTAAAAAAGATATTCACTATATCAATGTGCCTAGTACGTTTTTGAAATATTTTTGTGTGTCCTGTGGTGTTCTTTTTTATATAATGTACCAACAGAATAATAATATATTACCAATACGTTACTTTTACACGAAGAAAATTACATCCATAGTGTTTTTATCCCATTTAACATTCGATTAACAAAAATGTTTAAACTTTTATCTTAACATCGACTAGAATCATTTAAGAATAATTAAAACACCTTGTCGAAAGAAGGTGCTTCTTGGTCAATTTTCAAATTGACTTGAAGTAAATAATTGGCTTTGGTGCATTGCAGAAATATTTGTCTAAAACGTCTTATTTCTGACTTACATAGTTTTATGTCCTTTGACATATATCTCCCGGTGTCTTTCCAATTCTAATTTCTAGCTAAAGCACTCAGAAGTAGATTGATGAGTGACGAAACATCAGGAGATACTTACTTGTTGAAAACATTGACCAGTCTTTTTTAACCCGATGTATTTTCCCTTCAAGATGTAGTCAATATTCAAAATACCAACAATATAGACGCCTATCACTCGAATGCCTATACTCGATCGCAGGCTGAGCAGTGCGATTATCCCGCATTGCAACTAAACGTAACCTTGACAAATCTGTTTGAATTGTCCGCATTAACAGCACTTTCCATGGATGTTGCGACAAGGTTGACTAGCGCGGGACCTTCAAACATTTTCTCATCAACGGAAAAACATTGTAAAAGACAATGTGCATTGAGCGATATCAGCTCCCTCAACGAGCATGGTTCGAATTACAAAAACTTTTTTTTAAGACAATTAAGAAGATCTTCACAAGGCTGTCCACATTGATTCAACACATAATCAAACACCAACTAAACTACCGCCGGCATTGGTTTTATTTACTTTAACCAATATTGAATTCGCACTCTAAACAATCTCTAGCCATCCGTTGGCAATTCATCATCTAAAATCCAAATTTGACCATGAATAGTGTATTTTCTCCCCCAAAAAATCACGTTCAGGAAAGGGGTTCCTTTTTCGGGGAGCAAAACAAGCACCCTGTCACGGAATGTCCAGCACAGAGGCGACGGCGAGTGTCCGCTCCTTTGCGAGGAGCGAAACAGGCACTCTATCACCAAATGTCCAGCACAGAGGCGACGGCGAGTGTCCGCTCCTTTGCGGGGAGTGAAACAAGCACCCTGTCATCGAATGTCCAGCACAGAGGCAACGGCGAGTGTCCGCTCCTTTGCGGGGAGCGAAACAAGCCTCCACCTGACACGGAATGTCCAGCACAGAGGCGACGGCGAGTGTCCGCTCCTTTGCGGGGAGCGAAACAAGCACCCTGTGACGGAATGTCCAGAACAGAGGCGACGGCGAGTGTCCGCTCCTTTGCGGGGAGCGAAACAAGCACCCTGTCACGGAATGTCCAGCACAGAGGCGACGGCGACGAGTGTCCGCTCCTTTACGGAGGCCTTGAAAAGCACGCACTGTGGCCGACCTTGCCGAAGCCGTATCCCAATCCCCAGCGCCGGACCCTGTCCACGTGGGCACGGACACCCCAATGGGACCCCTATCTCTTCCTCGGCTACGACCGCCGCGGCTCCAGTTTCTGCGACAACGAAGTCAACGTCTTCTGGTTGTCGATCGTCCGCAAACAGCTGATGTAGTTGCGGACTTCGGCTTCCATCTTTGGTGACGGCGGCTCTAGAACTGTCACATTGGATAATGTTTAGCATTAAGGAGATGTAAGTATAGGATTTTTGTAATTTTCTTTAGTTGAGGGTCGAACAGCCTTCGCTAGAGCTGGACATTTGTTGGAAGGGCTGTAATTGTCACTTTTAAAATGTTTGGAAAGCCATGTCTTGAGCTAGAAATGCGCTGGAATCGAAATATTCGAAAAAATTTGCGAGCCATACACTGAGCTGGACAGCAGCAACGGCATGGAAAAACTTTTATTTGAAATGAACTTATGAAGGCCAGTTGCACCAACGTTCTTATCAGAGATTACCTCGGTCGTTGATAATAATTTGGCATGGTTTTTACCATTGAAATCGTCAAATTAAATTAATTAAATAAATCGAATAATGTATTATTATATTAATTAAAATAATCATAAATTAAATAGAAATGAAATTTGAGATTAAGTACCTTAAAATTTAACGATTTCCAAGGTAAAACTCCATACCAAATTACAACAACGACCAAGGAGGTAATCTCTGCATAGGACGTTCGTGCAACTGGGGTATTAAAGAAGATGTCAGCAGATTATCTCAGCATTGACGCTGGATTAAGTGCTGCAAGTGCACTCACCCAAATGTCTGGACCGGCAGTAACGGATGGTGCGCATCGTCTGTGCTAGCATGTGCATCTTCTCGAAGTTGACCAGTCCCTCCATGGACGTCTTGTTGCCTTCATGAGTGAACGTCATGTCTGCACAAGATCAACGACTGTATTATGAACAACAAATCTTGAAGCAAGCAGTAAAAATTAGCACCATATTTTAATTTTTAACTTCGAGTCTTGTTGAGGGTGATTTTGGTTCTTCGGGACTCTCCATTGGTTTGCAGCTGTGACGCGCGACCCGAAATTTAGGCGCTTAGGTACAACTTGTATGACTCACTGCTTTGCTACCATGATTTTGAAAATTTGTCGTAGTAAGTCGCTTTAGACACAATGTCACATTGTGGAATGTAGTTTGGTTCACTCAGAGAATCACATTCGAGATGTATTTCCTGAAAGTTATGCAACTTTAGGTACAGAGGTGAGAAAGTGCCTATTCCGATTGTGCAAAGGAAACACAGTGAACGTGTTTTGAGCTAACCACCGATCATCATTAATCTTTTCTATTAATGATTGAAGAGCTAACGGTGTGAGTAACGTTATTTTCCCTGATACTCTTTCCATACGTGCTCCGTTCGTGTACTAGTGGGACGGGGGGGGGGGGGGGGGGGGGAATAAAATTGTTGGGCTCGCACTGTACTGTTCGGACTGTACTAAACGAAGTGTACTACGAAAGCAGTGGTTTTGCGGTGTTTGCTCTTTGTTGATTGGTTTTTGGTCCTGAAAAGAACCTGTTGAACCGACGCTTCGGCGGAGTTCGCTCCGCCATCTTCAGGGTTAGACTGTGTGAAGTGTACTACGTCTACGAGTACGACTCACCCTTGAGCAGAAGCGGGATGAACGGCACCACCGGCGGCTGCAGCTTGCCGACGGCGATGCGATATGCTCGGTGGTTCCGCGTGGGGTCGATCAGCGACTCGAACTCGGTGTACATCTTGCGGAACTTCGAGGGCAGCTTGTCCCACGTCTGGGACAGGCGGCTGACGGCCACGTTGCTCAGACCCATCACGATCGCGAAGAAGCAGTTCAGGTTCTGGTATTCCTTGCAGCTGGAACAGACAAGAAAGAGGCAACAGCTATTATAGTACGTCTCATGTTCTTTTGGCAGCGCCTCGGGGCACTGGGCCTCGAGGCCTACTATAACTATAACATTGTAGAAAAACCGGTTTGTTGATGCCATCAGAACCTGAGACAAACTATACATAAATTTATAGGACTCGTGTCTGCTTGTCGCATCTTTAGCAATGGTTTTTAAATCATCTCTAGCACTAATTTTTAAAACATCTTTAACACTAGTTTTTAAAACATTTCTAGCACTAGATTTTAAAACATCTCTAGCACTAGGTTTTAAAACATCTCTAGCACTAGTTTTTAAAACATCTCTAGCACTAGTTTTTAAAACATCTCTAGCACTAGATTTTAAAACATCTCTGGCAATAGTTTTTAAATCGTCTCTAGCACTAGTTTTTAAATCATCTCTATCACTAGATTTTAAAACATCTCTAGCACTAGGTTTTAAAACATCTCTAGCACTAGTTTTTAAAACATCTCTAGCACTAGTTTTTAAAACATCTCTAGCACTAGATTTTAAAACATCTCTGGCAATAGTTTTTAAATCGTCTCTAGCACTAGTTTTTAAATCATCTCTATCACTAGTTTTTAAAACATCTCTAGCACTTGTTTTTAAAACATCTCTAGCGCTAGTTTTTAAAACATCTCTTGCGCTAGTTTTTAAAACATCTCTAGGGCTAGTTTTCAAAACATCTCTAGCACTAGTTTTCGAAACATCTTTTTCAACCTGCGGTTTATGTCAGGAAATCCCAGTTGAAATTCTTTTTAAAGCTATAACATATCTTTTGAGACAAAATTTTTTACTTTTCATCATAGGTTTAAAAAAACTCTGTATCAAACTGTGTATTGAATTCTAAGAGAAATATAACTTTGCTTGTTACTTTATATAAAGGGTAAACGCTCGATTAGCGTTAAATTAAATTCCCAGTTTAAAAGTTTTTTGCTGCGTCAAGCAACCTTTGGATGCATTGGGTTTAAGCTTGACCTTGAAGTTTTCTCTGGTGGCGAATGAAATGTTAACGATTAAATCCAGGTGCTGCTCCTTGCAGCTGTAGGAAAAAGCTGTCAAAAGCTTGACTTCTCGGTTAAAAAAGTTTGTTGGGGTTAATAGATGTTGGGTTTGGAGTATAGCATTCGGTTTTTGCTGTTTCTATGGCCTTGAACTTTTCTCTGAAGGTCAATAAAAGGCTAACGATGAAGTTCAGGCCCACTGGTACTCCTTGCAGCTGGGAATGCTTGATACTAGAGGTCTTGGGGGTCTGAGGGGGGGGGGGGGACTCCCTCTAAGGTCTGGGCTATCACCGATGGACGCTGTTCCTGTGCCCTTGAACTGTTCTCATGACGGTGAGTGAAAGGCTGATGGTGCGGTGATTAGACTAGAAGGATGCCGAGGGTGAATCCGGTGCAGACACAGAGCCTTTAATCCAACTGTAGGGGCCGGTAACAATTGAGCCCTTTTGTCTCTAAGACACGACGTGTTTACTATACTGTGTCTGTGGCATTGCAAACTAGCTTTGAAGGCAGCCAAGAGTGAGCCCGGTGCTAAGTGTCAAATTTATGTCATTTAGCACCATATTTAGGTTGTTCTGCCTACATCTTCACAAAAGTCAAAAGTATCTCATGGATTCACTTTTCTGCTGCTTATTTGATGAGATAATGAGTATAGTCTTGACGAGTTCTCACAAAATATGAAAACAAAATGATCACAAATAAGACAAAATGGCGGTACTCACTATGCGGCGAGCTTGATGAACTTCCTGAGCAACTGCACGCGCTTGCTCAGTCCCGGCGTGAGACAGAGCTCGGTAACCACCCAGAACTGCAGCTCGTTGAAGCGCCGCACGAACACGTCCAGGTTGGCGGTGATCTGGCCGAAGTGGTGCCGGCCGAACGTGTGGTAGATCAGCTCGTACTGGCGGCACATGGGTGGGGACCGTTAGGCAGGGGGTGAGAAACAAATCGGCAATCACTTCAGCATATAGGCGGGGTTGCCTATGGGATGTCAATGATGAAGCTGGTCTAGCCTAGGAGGGAGAAGGGAAAACTCGGTAGCGAGCGGTGAGTGTGAAAACTCATAATTGAAACAGCAGTTAGAAATGATATTCGAGGCCTTCTAGCGTCTGACCCACCTCATGTATGCACCAAAAGAGGTCCCAGTCGAAGAGTGTGATGTGGTATGCCAGCTCCTTGGTGCTGAACAACTCGAGGTCCACGTCCAAGCCCTCTGTGGGGCCCTCCTGCTCCGGGACGCACGTCTGAAACGGGACACAAGTGCATGTGGTGTTTAACCAATCACTGTTTTGACCACTGGCGTATGAACAGGGGGGGGGGGCAAGGGGGGCAATGCCCCCCCCCCCCCCAACTTTTAGGCATAGGGGGGCAACTGGGGGGCAAATTTTATAGTTGCAATCATTCATTTTGTCTGCTGCTCAGAGTTGAGTATACCTAGTGTTTCTGCTTAGCTGATGTTGAACGAAATCTTTTGAAATCACTTCCATGAATATGACTATAGCAGTAGCAGAAATGCAGACTTACACTGTTTATGTTATAGTCTGAGTCATACATGCACCCAGACTGGAGAGGGAGAGGAAGGATTTTGTATTGCTAGTGTAGAGCTGGAATTCGCCACGGCAAGACGCTGCTGTATTCGATGTGCGATATTTACAGGCAACACAGAAAACGTGATAGTAATTTTCGTAATGCGTTAATTTGATATCTTTAAGTTAAGTATTCTAAATGTATATTTCTTACCCCCATGTTCCCCGGCTGCATTTTTATCTCAAACCCTCAGATTTGCTTTAAAAAAATATAGCCCCGCCCCCCCCCCCCCCCCCCCCCCCCCCCCCCCGCAGTCCGGGTTTCACCACTGTCTGTCTTGCAGCTTGCCCCCCCCCCCAACTTGAAAAGCGTTCCTACGCGCCTGGTTTTGACAGCGAGCTTTTTTAAGGATGCGCCCACTTTTTGGTCATTTCGAGTTTTGTTTAAAGCAAATTGATTTTTGTAACATTAAATAGCATTATTTATCGGGTTGATTGTGCTATTGGTACTCTTTTATTGGTGTAGACTGGTTGATGCTGAGGATTATTACAGTGAACCTAATCGAGACTAAAATAGAAGGTGATGATGATGAACACAGTACCGGCAAGGTACCTACTTACTTCCCTCTGTTCTTTTAAACAAAGGGATTCAGCAACTAAATTCACGCTGACAAATATTGTTGTTACATGAGGCGAGAAGTTGTATCTAATTAAAATTTAGCTTCAGACCCTCCAATCTGAATTCACAGTTTTGTGCACAAACCTCTCTCCCGCAATCCGCAAAGAACTGGATCATGCAGGATGGTCACCCATCCAATGCCAGTCCCAGAGCAATGCTGCTTAACTTTGTTAGTCTTTCTAGTGTCGCTGTGAATTAGGGTTTTCGCGTAGATTTTTCATTTTTTCGCTTGCCGTTGGTGTTTTTGAGTTTTGCCTTTTTATGGCTGGTAAGGAGGATAATGCTAAAACGCATTTTTGCTGGCTACGTTATTGATTTTAACCGCCAAAGTCGGAGTTCTGTCTGATGCAGCGATTGTGCTGGCACCTAGTAACTACACGCTCAGCGAAGGTTCGTAATATCAGCTGTTGAAGTAAACATGTACATTTGAGGTTCTTTACCATTTTGCATGTACAAGTATGTGAACTTGATTAAATAAATCACAGGTATCTTTACTTTCTTCCTTCTACATTATTAAACCGATGAATGCAGATCCTTTTCCGTTTATTGTTGTGGATATGTCGATACCTTAGAAGCTAAGGTGTCATAACCTAGAAATGTCAGACAATGATATTATAATGGCATGTGCTCATCCTTAATTTGCAATGATTTTGAAGTACTAAATGGCATGCAGGCAAAGGTGATATTAGTTGAACGATACAATTGATCTGTATGGTTCCAAATACAGTTGTTGTCCCAGTGTGTTTGATAATTTTTGGCAAATAACAGGCAGGTTGCTCTGATGGCATATTGTGCGACGGACCTAGGTACCTAGCTTGGCTGCAAAGTTGTAATTGGCATGTCATGTCGATGAAATACTCTCCATGCTGTACACCTTATATGGAGCTTTTTTTATTACTGTTCTCGACACTACCAAAAGTAGATTGACACAAAACAGAGAACTTAAAGTAAAAACTATACTGTTTTTAAGAATGTAACATCAACGTATCAATTTACTTCCAAATTCCCTCCAAACACTCCTAATTCAATGGCATCAATAAAGGAAACCAACTCTAGGATTGTTTACCAATAATTAGGTAACTATCTACTGGGAATCAGGATTTGAACTATTCATTTGGAGAAATTTGAGACCACTTAAGAAGCAAAGAATACGAAATAAAAAATAAAAAATATAAGTGTCCATCAAGAACGAGGGCCTGAAGTTGAACTGGCAACTCCAATAGACTGGAGTTTTCTTTTCGAACATTAACTATCACGAACCCCAAAATTAAAAAGCTTCAAATGTTTCTTTTTCTCAAGACAAGTTGATAAAGAAACTGGAAACCTTGCACAGTAAAAAAATATGTTGACAAACTTTTGTTGTCAACAGGTAACAGTTAATTAGGTATGGTGGGAGATTGATATCATAGCTACGTTTTGGACACACTTTTTACAGATGACGAGTAAAATTGGAGGCTTCAAGATAGATATTGTGGTTCAAGATGATGACAACGATAACTTTATCTTGCCAGATTCAGGTAAACTTAAAACCCATCTGTTATGTTAAAAAAATACAAGGTGTACCTACCTTCATACTGAATTTGATTGTTTTAATCTTATATTGATAGCATGAACATTTGAAAATTATTTTCAGGGCCGAGCTGCAATGAAAATAACGAAATTGGAACCGAGATAAAATGTGAACCTGACATCCATCTCGAGTCAGATGATGATGATGATGATGAGGATGATGATGAGGATGAGGATTATGTTGAACCTCGTAAGTGTAATTTAAAGTCTATTTCTGGATAAAATACGTAGACAGATTTTATTTTCCCGAAAAGTTTGAGTCCAGATGTGATAAAATGTTCAAGACAAGAATTTGAACTTTTGGTGTCACAGTTGTCTCATTTTACTTTAATGGTTGAGTCTCATCTTGATAGACTATGCTTCTTTAGATGGAAGATTTTTGGTACCTAGATTCAGTATTTTAGAATTAGAAGTTTGAGGAACTTACACCCGAGCCTAAATGTGTCACGTAGAGATTTTTGTGCCACATTTGACACCGTTAGCGACAATGATTTACCAGTTACTACCAAGTACCTACAGCAATTTTGTATGGCTTTTGTGTCCATAGGAGCCGTGTTACAGGGCTCCAGCTAAAAGCCTGTGCAATTTTAAACTCGAATTAATCCAAGTATACAGCAGTCATTCATAACTTTGATATTGCTATGTCATCGCTGTGAATGACTGATTGCTGTTCATCGCTGAGATGCTGACAACAAGATTCTAAGTTTAAAATTTGCACTCTCTCATTTACCTTCCTCTTTATTGCAGGTACGTGTAGATTTAAGCCAGAGGTCGTCTATTTACCAGACTCGCAGGTTAAAGCAGCAAAGGGTAAGAGATCCCATTCTCTTTCAAACTAATTTTGAATGTTGAAGCTTGTTGGTTGTGAGCAGTTGCAAGCACAGTTTTTGCTTTTGCAGAATAAATTGTTTTTGCATAATTTATATTACCTGTGATGATTCTTGGTGGGATATGATGGCTCTACCTAGAAGTTAATTATACTGTACAGAAAACAAAAACGGCACTTGTATGCCTAATGCAACGAGCCGCAGCCAGGAAAATATTTTTACTTTTTTAAACGTTTTCCCTTATGACAAATTTTTCTGGATGATTACTTTTAAAACTATTTCCGTACAGTTCTTAACTTGTATTTAAAGCTCAAATTTCAATTTAACCCTTGACAACATAACAAGGGTCTCTACCCTTGTTATTTGCCAGTACCTTGTTCAGTAAGGATAACAAAACATCAGGGAAGTCTGTGAAATCTTCACGTAGGATTTGCTATGCAGATAGAATTAATTTTTTTTAAACATTAGTGATGTGTTTAGGATAGTGTATATTATTATAAGAGTCTCAAGAATGTTGTACAATATATATTATATATATATTTTTAATTGGTTTTTCTCCATTTTCTCCAACTGCTATGATACAAACGACAGTTCGGGGCCCGGTACGCAAACGTGCATATTGCAAACCCAAGCCCGTTATAGCCGTCAAAGAACTGCCGACCATTCCTGATGGCGAAAAATATGCTGAACTTAAGGTAATATTCTATCACAGATAGACTAACATTAACATAGGTATACCTAGGTAAATAATTCTTAGTCCTGTGATAGGTGTAATCAGCATTCCCCTCACCTACATTCTGCGTTTTTAAATGCTTAATTTGACATAACATTATAGACTGGGCACGGTTTATAAAAAATGCATGATAGAGACACATTAGGTGCCCGACGTGTTAAAAGCTGCAATTACTAAAATTAATTAATTAATTAATTAACAAATTAATTAAAATAAAATTTTCATTAGTTAACAGCTAAAAATTACAAAATATGAGCATAAACTTATATTATAGTGTTCAAATAAAGATCGCATTTTTATTTCTGCCTTGCCAATATAGTTGGCACAGGGATAGTAAAAGATAACAAATAATATATTTTTTATTTTCACAGAAAATGTTACCTCAATCATTTAAGCATGCAATAAAAAAAGAGTACTCAATAAATGAACAAGCCATAGACGTCATACTTTTCGCAAACATTTTCAATCAAGACGAAGCCAAAAAATGGATTGAGGAGCTCGAAAATAAGACCCGAACAACGTTCAAAATCACATCTACTCCTAAGACAGCAGGAGCAAAAATCATATTCAAGCAGTATCGCCATTGCCATCACAAAACCCGCTCAAAATCCGTTAACAGCGTTGAGAATAGAAACCGTAGAAATACGAATTGCCCTGCCAAATTCAGCATCACCATTCGTCGCGAGTTGAAGAAGGAAAAGGGCAGAGACATCCTTGTCCGCGGAATGCCGTGCGCAATATATTTGTACTGGAAGCACAATCATCCGACAGAAAGCTCCGACGTACTCCGGTTTCGACCGGTCAGCGAAGAAGTAAAGAAGAAACTCGCCGATTTGTTCAATAGAGGCTATTCGGCCGTCACCGCAAGAAATGCAATCAAAGTCGATTTGCAGCGCGACCATCCTAACGATTTTGCGGAATACCTCGCCGATCGGTATCATTACCCTGATTACCTGTTCTGCCAGCACGCTTACACGAAACTGCTTCGGAAGCAAAACTGCCATCTTGCCTGTGACGAGGATTCCAATGACGTCGGCGATATTGAATCGGATCGGGGTTCTGACCAAGGGTCAACTCAAGTGTTGACTACTTCTACAATAAATTCTCCCAATGCCATTGTTCCTACATCTGCCAAGATAGCGGAAAACTTACGTAAGCATAAAATGCCATCTGTTCTAGTAGTCCTTTTGGCTATTGACAAGCAAAAATAAACTGGCATATTGCAGGAAAAAATCTCTCCGTTACTATGGGATGTCTCAGGTTCTTTTGTCAGTGCCTCAGGGCATTGGTTGGGCAGGACTGCAGCCTCAGAGAAACCAATTTAACCTAACCCAATCGTCTTTCAAACACTTGCATTTTTAATCTTTAATAAATGTGACTTGTTATTCTTATTTCATTAGCAAAATTTCAATACCAAAGGCAGCTAAATTCTTCTACATTCTGGCCGTATTCTGGCCTTGTGTCATGGTAAAAATTAAAAAAAGATTTCCCATATTGTCTCAGGTTTAGGAAGTTGGCAGAATATTCCTCTAACTTTAAAGGGTAATGTTATTTTTACAAATGATTCTCTTATTCACAGAGACTACTCAACAAAGCGGCGGAACAATTTCCAAGACTCATAGAAAAACCGCGTTGTCTGGAGTCTGTGCACAAATCGGTGGTCGAAATCACCGTTCCAACAGTGCTCGGCGAGCTGCTAAGATGACGCTCTCTTCCCAGAAACGACCAGCACCTCCCGAATTTGATACGGATTCAACGGAAGTATAGCTCTAGGCTTCGCGGATGCTTATAGCACGGATAGAAGGTTGCCCAGATGTTCCACTCCCATACTACAGTCGTGTTAGCCTTACTTTACCACAGGCTGGTGGACTTTGAAGTAAAGTAAAGTATTATTTGACTCTTTACCATTTGTAAAGAGTAAAATGGTAAATAATGGTAATAATAAATACCATTTTTACTGGCAATGATAAAAACTTACTCATTCGACTCTTTGGTATGGTACTCTATGATAATATCATAGATCATAGATATTATGAGATCCCTAGAAAGTGGCAAACTCAAATTAATTCTAGTGTAAAGCAGCTACGCGAAAGGCCTATGCCCGCAAAATTAGTTTCGCCGGCTGTCAAGGGATGGAGCCACTGTTTGTTGTGTAACCAATGTAGCTGTAACCACCTGAGGAAAATAGGTCGCTTGATTATAATTGACCTTGTGCTATGGCGTGGTAGATGATATTAAAACAGGTTGCCAACGCACCCCAGTGATTGCCGGCGAAACTACTAGCATCAAATTTTTTCCCTAGCCATAGCTAGATAAGGTGGAATGTCTGGGTAACCTTATGTCTGTGCTCATAGCCTATGTTGGTTTCATTAATCTAGGTTTTTGAATTGGGGCTTTACCAATGTATCTGTGTTGAGGGATTAAAATTGTGTGGGGACAAAAATAAAAGCTTGCAAAATGCAAAGTCGTAGAAGCAACTTGCCTGAATAAATCAACTATAAAATCAAATAAATTTTACTAAAAAATTGTCATAATGATTTAAAAAAAATAGTTGTACAGACCTAAATTTAAAAAAATTCAAAATTGCTGTATAGTTTATACAATATTCGTTGCATGCTTGTGAAGTTTCTTGGGAACATATTAAAATATCAATAACATTGCACAGCATACAAAATATAGTGAAAAATATTAATGGTTTTCAATTTTAATTGGTTTTCAACTAATTTTGGTGACAAGATGCAACAGGTGTTAATTGTTAATATTGCTCTACCAATTTTTATCAACACCGGAGCAGCAAATTCCTATATATTTGGGAGGTTAACGATTTTACTGGTAACCTGCTACTTATTCACTTATCTCTTGGCATCTTTATGCCAAAAATTTCAAATAATTCAGTACAAAAGCAAATGTCAGTATTAAAAATTTAACATTTGTACGTGAGTGGTTCAATATGCTAGTAGGGATGGAAGGAATAATCTATTATTCTTGGATATCATAATCGTATTGCATAATTCTATCATTGAATAATAAAGCCTAATTATTTAATGATTCTATTGCCTAGAAAGGTAAAGTACCCTACTGTAAGAACCCTTACCTAGCTACATTGATTTTTCAAGCCCATGTTAAAAGTAAGACTTCTGGCATTCACCTCAGTTACAATGCTAATAAGTAATAATGCTCATAATTGCTACAGCTCTCCCCCCCTCCCTCCCCCCTCTATTACTAACTCATTACAAAATGAAAATATACCAGTGCCAGCTCTTCCTTGCTAACTAAGGTTTCTTGCATAGCCTAGACAATTATAATTTAATTCTGTGGTAAGAACCAGTAGATTATATTTTACTTCCAAGGAAAATCTGACTATATACTATGTAGACATAACACATTTAGTTAGAATCTCTTGCTCTCGGAAGCCTAAAATCATCTTATCATCTAACTCTGTAGCTGTTAGAATCTCTTTGGTATACCTACTATGTAATTTTCCTTAAATTCACATTTGGTTTGTTTGTAATTGTTAACCTGTATCCATACTTTGTCCAATGTAAATATGTTTCTCTGTAGAAAGATCTTTTGCATTATATAATATGTGATCTGAAAAATGCTGCAATGTAGTCCATGATCGGCCCGCGGGCCAGCTTTGTAATAAAACAAGTTGCAATGAAAGAGTGCGTATTTTTTCCGTCGCAGCGTGTTCCCATGTTCTTGTAAATAAAATAAGTATAGCAACTTTATTACGGCAGCCTTTCCATCGGGAGAGGTTTAAGCGAAGCCACTTAATCAACTATCGTATATTATGATTACGACTGTGATCGCCAGGTAGGCGATAGCTAGGTTGTCTTTTGATTGAAGGCACATAGGCTGTAAACTTGGCCAAGACAACAGATGCAAAACGAGTGAATACTTCTAAATAATGAATGCAAATTTGACTTACAAAATCAAAGCAACTGCCAGTGTATGGGTACCTACCTACCTACCTACCTATTAAGCAGAAAAAAGGGTTGAGTATTTTCACCTATTTTTTCCAACCAAAGTTGAAAATGTACATCAATATTCAATAGCAATGCAAGCAATTCGGTGACTTTATTTAATTTTGAGGCCAGTAAAGTAGATTCCGTGGCACAATTGGTATACCTAACTATAGTGAGTAGTGTTGGATTTTGTAAAAAAAGGTTATATAAACCTTTAGAATCTGCAATGACAACAGCCAGCTAGCAAACCAGATATTTTTAGAATCTTCTTACATAGTACCCTTTTAGTCAGGGGCGTCGCTAGAGATTTCAGTTTGGGGATGCTCAGTTTTTCATCAAATTTCGGGGGGGGGGGGGGGGGGGGGGGGCACGGCTCCCGGGAAATTTTTTGTGAATCGAGGTCATTTTGAAGCAAATCTATGCGTTTCAGAAGTTGTAAAGCATCATTGGCCCCACACATTTTTAGTCATTTGGAATGCGTAAACTTAAAAACAGCGTGTCTTTTAGTGGACATAATAATTTGTTTTATAAATTCTGTCAACTACCGAGTCATTCTTTGTACGGAAGAAATGAGCCGGACCGGATCGGAAGTGAAAGGGACCGAAATAAACTCATCTAGAACGGCTTTTTATTTAGCTTATGCCACAAAACCCAAAAGTCAGCGTGGAGATTCTTAAAACATTTTGTGAGCAAACTTGTATCGCAATTTTTTATTTTGTAAAATAAATTATTGGAGGAGCTCAACCTATGATAGGGGATATGCTCTAGCATCCTATATAAATGCCTAACGACGCCCCTGCTTTTAGTACCTAAAAATCCTTCCGATAACAGCAAAACCACAAAACAAATGGCAACAAAAAATAATCGGTGGTTTAGTGTAGTACGGTTTTGCTCTGTTTGAAAAGACTTTCGGTCCTAAAAAGGACCTTTGTCGACGTTTCGTCGGCGGTGGCGCCGACATCTTCGGGACTGGTGAAACGTCGACAAAGGTCCTTTTTAGGACCGAAAGTCTTTTCAAACAGAGCAAAACCGTACTACACTAAACCATCAATTTGCGGCTCTGAAACACTTCGCCATTCCAAAAAATAATCCTCACAGAAACTCACCAGCGCATCGAGGTGGTCTTTGGGCGACACGAATATCCTGCCGTTGAGCGTCAGCGCGGTGGCGATGCTGACGTCTCCGTCGCGGAAGATGACCCTCTCCCCCGAGCTCTTGACCTCGACGAGCACCAGGTCGTCGTGCCGCAGTTTCAGCTTGTCGGCCGCGTACACTTTGATGGCCTCCGACGGCGACGATATCGGCATGCGCAGCGTGCAGTACGTGTGGTCGGCACAGTACACGCGGAAGATTACTGCAAAAGGAAGAAGGGCGTTGGGATGACGGGTGAAATTAAGCTGTCAAATCAGTTGATCTTTATAAGGGAACGTACTTGAAGAACGTAACACGTTTAACCCTTTAAGTGGCAAGATATGTAGGGGAAAATTTTCGAAAATTTTAATGGTGCATTCCAATGCTAGAGCAACACATAGATGAAATCAACAAAAAAATTCAAAAAAATATATTTTTTTGATTTTTGAAATTTTGAAAATCAATTATTGATTGTCTATAATCTTCATGAGGGGCTAAAATACAAAACAATTATTTGTTTGCATAAGGGTTGTACCACTGCGCCTTAAAGGGTTAAGACCTATTTTTTACAACCTCCCCCCCCCCTCTCACTCTCTCGAGTATTGTCTTAATGGAATCACGAAGGTTAAGCAACACTGCGCCGAGTCACACATTGGATGGGTTACCATGATACTCATTCTTTGTACTGTTCAGGATATAAGTTACAGCTGTTATAGCCAGTGCACATTACGCTTTTCGCTAGCTTTCGAGCCCGTGGAGCCCGAAATGCTGCGAGAGGGCTAGAACGAGACGCATCGCATTATTTCACACTGCGATTTGAAATCCGACGGGAAGGACTTGAAAGCGGAGTGTGCATTATCCATTATATTTACATCTTTGTGTGTAAGGGACCAGTGGCTGCTGAGGTGATTTTCAACAGATGTTGGATACGTGCCGACACTGGGTTTACACCTACCCAGATGATCCACTCACACACTATAACAGCAGCTACACGAAAGCCCTCCACCCGCAAGATTTGCGGCATTATCTACACATACAAGCTAAACAATAGTTTCGCCGGCAGACACGGAATGGAGCCACTGTTCGTTGTTATATCACCACATCACCTGAATCTGAAACCAATGTTACTGTAATCACCAATGAAACAGTGGATCGCTAGATTTGACCTTGTGTGCCACCGACACTAGACCAGTTCCACAAGGAACGTTGTCGAAACAGTGTTACGTAATATCAACAAATCGATGAATCGAAACTCACTATCGTCAGAGGGCCTGATGACTGTCCGGCCATCGCTGTTCCCCGTGAACAGACTGACGGGCTGCCCGTTGGCCGGCAGCTTCCATCGGTTGCCGGCGTTGGCTGCCCGCTCGTCCTGATACCGTCTCAGCTGCGTCATCACGTGGTGCATCAGACTGGCTTCCTCTTGCAGGCACTCCCACGTCGAGACGTCGTTCTCAAGCTCCGAGGCGAGCTCCTGTGGGTTAAACATTGGTCATCTTATGGTTGAGTCTTGAACGAAGGTTCAAGAAAAGCGAAAAACTGAGCGGAACACCGAACAAGTAGCTTTGTTGGATTATGTTGGTCTGATGTTTGACATCTCTTTTTCTGTTGTGAGCTTCCTTATTCTGACTCTTTCTAGAAATGTTGGTATTGAGTACAGTATGGTTATTTGTAAAGGCATTAGTGAAGGAATGTCCCTTGCGTTGACCTTGAAGTTGACCTGAGTGACCTTGAAGTGTTTTAATCCCACTGTTTGGTGTTGTTGCATGAAGGATATTGTAGAAGAAAGCATTTAATTTGCAATGATCACTGGAAATGGTTCTTGCAAACCAAATTATAACTAACAATATCTATAGAAGGACCTGGTTGTGAGTTCAGATACAAAATTTTACCTTCGATATTTCATCAACACACTATTGCTAAACCCAAGAATAAAACTTACACAAGATAACACCTTGTCAAACATATACATTAACCTATGAGCAATAACACTAACAAATAAAGCCGTCAAAAAGTAAATTGATTGACAAATTGTTAATAATTTGTAACGATCAAATATGGCGAGAGCCAGGACACAGATCGACCAAGCAGAGTTAGTGCAAAAACACGGATAAGTTTGGAAAGGCGAAGTGGTTCAGAGTCAGTGGTAAGTTTGATAACACCAATGAAAACCACCCCTGAAAATATGCAAACGCCGTCTGTGATATGACCTCGTCGCTGGGCGTTGTGTTAGTATTAGCGTAGGTATTGGCTGGAGTCGGAGAGTGAGGGACGCCGTCGACGTTGACAGCAACGTCGGGGCGCATTGCCGAGTGCGTCGTTAGACGCCTCACTCTGTTGTGTATGTGGCTCAGAGTCGGAGAGTGAGGGACGCCGTCGACGTTGGCGGCAACGTCGGGGTGCATTGCCGCCATCGTCGTCGACGCCCGTACCTCTAGGAAGGTGAGCGCGCTGTCGTCGTCGAACACGGGGTACCGCACGGTGAGCACCCAGCGGTGCACGAACTGCACCACCCGTCGCTTGCACGCCACCACGAACTCCGTGTCCTGGCTGAAGTCGATGCGGTAGGTGCCACAAGAGTCAAGGAAATCTGTGACGGGGGGCGATACAAGTTTGGCATAGAAGGGCGACGGGGGTGGACCCGGTGTCGAGAAACATCTGCAATAACAGTTGGCGAAATGACACGCGTTTGCATTCTTGGCTGAGACTGGCTGCTATCGACTGGCTTCCCTGTATCGTCACGAGTTTGCATTCTTGGCTGAGACTGGCTGCTATCGACTGGCTTCCCTGTATCGTCACGAGTTTGCATTCTTGGCTGAGACTGGCTGCTATCGACTGGCTTCCCTGTATCGTCACGAGTTTGCATTCTTGGCTGAGACTGGCTGCTATCGACTGGCTTCCCTGTATCGTCACGAGTTTGCATTCTTGGCTGAGACTGGCTGCTATCGACTGGCTTCCCTGTATCGACACGAGTTTGCATTCTTGGCTGAGACTGGCTGCTATCGACTGGCTTCCCTGCATCGACACGAGTTTGCATTCTTGGCTGAGACTGGCTGATATCGACTGGCTTCCCTGTATCGTAACGAGTTTTACAATGCAACCTAATTATCACGTTTGAGTATGACGAATTTATACATTTTATGTGATCGACCTAAAGAGTTAGAAAATACCTGTCTAAATATTTGTTAATATGACAGAGGGCAAGGACTGTTGTCAATATTATGTAAATCATTGTAAATCGGGCGTAAATCAATATCGCGACGCCCTTCGCCCAAAGGCACAACGCCCTTAGTCCAAGGCACGACGCCCTTAGCCCAAGGCACGACGCCCTTAGCCCCAAGGCACAACGCCCTTAGTCCAAGGCACGACGCCCTTAGCCCAAGGCACGACGCCCTTAGCCCCAAGGCACGACGCCCTTAGCCCAAGGCACGACGCCCTTAGCCCCAAGGCACGACGCCCTTAGCCCCAAGGCACGACGCCCTTAGCCCAAGGCGCGACGCCCTTAGCCCAAGGCACGACGCCCTTAGCCCAAGGCACGACGCCCTTAGCCCAAGGCGCGACGCCCTTAGCCTAAGGCACGACGCCCTTAGCCCAAGGCACGACGCCCTTAGTCCAAGGCACGACGCCCTTAGCCCCAAGGCACGACGCCCTTAGCCCAAGGCACGACGCCCTTAGCCCAAGGCACGACGCCCTTAGCCCAAGGCACGACGCCCTTAGTCCAAGGCACGACGCCCTTAGCCCCAAGGCACGACGCCCTTAGCCCAAGGCACGACGCCCTTAGCCCAAGGCACGACGCCCTTAGCCCAAACGCACGACGCCCTTAGCCCAAACGCACGACGCCCTAGGGAGCGACGTAGGTACAGTGTGAGCACAACTTAGCTTTTAATGAAGTCAAAGGATTAGCCCCTGGAGGGGGTAGCAAGTGGGGAAACTTGTCTCCCCCCCCCCCCCCCACCCCGCCCTGGAAAGTGGAAATTGGTAGCAAATACATTAATTAAATACAAATTGGACATGGGGTTAGTACTGCGAAAAAATAAACAACATTTTCGCCTCCCCCCCCCCTTTTCCCCCTAGAAAGAAGCCTGCAGACGCCCATTACTCAAAGTATCATTTAATTGTGGCAAAAAGTCGTTAAAGGATATTGTTTAGCGAGTTCGGTGACCAGCTGTCTGGTCGGCATGAAGACGATGTGTGTGAGCAGGAAGTCCTCGAGGAACGGGTCGGAGAGGATGATGTTGTCGCGGCCGCCCACGCCTCCGCGTCCGTCCAGACGCGTCTCCAGTAAGTGCTCCAGCATCTTCTGCGGGGTGCCTGACATGACGGTGTACCTGTTCGGGCACAGGGGGACAGAGTTAGGGGCACAGGGGGACAGAGTTAGGGGCACACGGGGATAGAGTTAGGGGCACACGGGGACATAGTTGGGGGCAGAGCTCCCGTCGGAGCTCGAAACGCTCAGAGGCCGAGAACGAGACGGATGCGCAATACACTCTGCGCTTTGGTTTCCGAAGGGCTCAGCGGCAGCCCACAGGCTCGGAAGTGTTAGTTTGTATGGGGTAAGGGAAAATCCGGTCCTAACTGGGCAATAATTTGTTCGCTTTAGATACCGAAACTACGGCGATCGAAAGCGCTGAGAATCCTTTCTGCTAGCAATGTCAGTGACACGACGTCATCAACATCTGCACCAATCAGAGACTCTGGATGTGCATGACGTCATGTTCGCGACTCTGCCACGGAGTCTCTGATTGGTGGCAGAGCGAATGTTGATGACATCGTGTCACTGACATAGCCAGCAACCCAGAGTTAGTAAACGGGTTGAAACGGTGGGGGAAACCTCACCCTGAACGTCGGAGGGCCTTGTTGATAATGCGGTGCAGTGCTCCTCTTACTTGAAATGCGATAATGCGGCGGTGATTTTCTCCAGGACGAGCACATCCTTGCCATGCTCCTTGAGACGCACCGTGTTGGCCTCGACGTCGCGCAGGATGCGGTTGAAGTGATCCTTGTCCACGCGCAGGAAATGACAGGTGTTCTCGCGCAGGATGATTGTCGCTGCCCTGGGAACAATTAGGTGAACCTGTAACTTCAGTGACGAGTCAAATTGCAAATACAAATTGAACAACAGCTGCACTTATGCCCGGTTTAACACGTTTTTTTTAACTCAGTTGAGATCGAAACTAGGAGTTACAACTGAATGCAGCCAATCACATTTATATACATAGATAATAGATATGTAATTGATATGTTCTTTTAGTTTTTCCCACGAGTTCCCAGTTTTCTTCGGTGAGGGATGGTTACTCAGCTTTCCTGGCAATTAAATAAGCCTCCACAATGGGGTGTAGATCTTGTCATGTCGGGTACAACTAAGAAATACGAACAGGTAGTTTGATAATCGATTTGCTTCTTTTCATTCGTGTGTCAGTCCTTGAATCTCCAACGAACCCTACAGACCTTGACGGCATTTTGGTCTCAAATTGCATGCTTGTTTTGGAGTTGAAGTCTGGAAAAATGGAAAAGAATGGAGAACCCTCGTGTATCAATTAATAATAATTCGTACCCCCCAAGCAAAATGGAGAGTGTTAGCATTCACAATGACGATGGTGTAGGACGCTAGTTTTTAGGAAACGAATTATTGGTTGATTATATTTTTGGTTCAAATTTAAATGGTTTTGACTTATTTTCATTTACATTCGAATCAGTGTAACTTTTGTTTGTGTTTATATTACCTATATCAAAAACTTCAAATGTGAAAGCCATAAAATATAATCGTTCAAATAAATCAAATAAAAAAGTTTTAGTAGGTATTTTCATAAATTCTAAGAAGCGATCAATTGTATATACGGTATTTATTATAATGACATAAATTTAAAGTTTTTCCATATAGTTTCATGCGGTCAGTTTGAATTGCACCATTGTGGACCTTCGTCGTTTGTCCCAAATAAAACATCTAAAGTATTTTAGTTTAACGGACTTTTGTTTCTGTTTGGTTTCGAGTTGTACAAATTAGTGTAAACTGACTTTGTTACAGCTCATTTTACTTTCATAAAATCGATACAAGTGGATTTTCGAAAATGAAATACTAACCTTCGCTCTGCAATATACAAAACACAAAGTTTTTTACGAACAGTAACTTTAAACAGCCCTGTTATATTGCCCATAATGTTTATCCTTCTCCGTACACATTATTTTATACGCATGTACGCAATATTAGGATTACATAAGTTAGGAAAACAGCTTTGTCAGCAGTACCCATTGGATTATTGTTAGTTAAAACGCTTGAAATGGAATAATTCAAAATTTTAAAAATAACGACTTATTTGTTAGACATAGACATCGTACACCAGTTCAGCTTTATTCGAAAAGTTATCGTTAAAACTTAAAACTGACGCCCGGGGCTGCGCGTTCACGCAATTAGAATTGGAAGATTGAACAATAATAATGAACAAATAATATTCACAAACTAAACTGGATTAATTCCATACGCAAACCAAAATGTATCATATCATAACTTCACGTATTGTGAAAAGAGATATCAAATATTTGTCGCATCAACTTCTATACATGCGAAGTTTTGGTATGTGGAACGACCTTGCAGCAAGCAAAAGTAGACATGCATACAAATTATATACAACCTTCGTATTCACCCTTCAAGTTATTCAATTATTAGGCTCGTTGGCTTATTTAGCCACCACCAAGAGCATAGCTGGCTGCAACAACTTACTCTTTATCTTCGGAATGATCACTAAAGAGATAATCATCATAAGAAAACACAAAGAAATAACCTCACTGATCCAATACATGCAACAAGTTTTGGACAACGTCCCAACATCCGGTAAACGAATTGTTGTGTTATGCGAACAACTGGGTAGATTAGCAACATACTCCGGTGTGATTACATGCACAATGTTGGTGATGATCTTTCATTTGCCCAGCTTATTGGCACTTTTCTCATCCGATGGCAAACGCATTTTGCCGCATAAAGCTTTGTACCCCTTCGACAAAAGTACCAAATACGGGCATCTTCTAGCAATGTTCTTGCAAACTACTTGTGCTCCGTTATCAGCTGTGATTACAGTAGCAGTGCATATGTTACCAGTGTGCATTATGTTTCATCTGTGCGGGCAGTTGGTTATTATCAAAAATGTCCTGAAGAGTCTTGACCATAGGGTGGGTATAAGATGGACGAAGGACACTGGATATGATGAAGCTATGGAGAGGAAAGTCGATAAGATGAGAGAGATGAAAAAGAAATCTTTGCGTTTGGATACGAAGCAATGGAATTTCAAAGGAAAACGTACACGATTGCAACGCTATTGCAATGAAAATTTGGGGGAAATTCAATCTCAAGATTTTCCTGTGCAACAGAATTACGAGAAATATTATACAGCCAAAAGAAGAAGATTGGCTGAACTTTCGGAGCTGGAGATGACTGATTGTGTCATACACCACGAGACGATTTTCAAGTAAATTTGCATTCTATTACTATCAAAATCAATTTACTAATCTTTTGGGGCCAACATTAGTGTCCATTTCAATTATTTTTTAGATCTTTGGTTCACTACTTAGCCGAAAATCAAATCGAGAATGCCCCGTATAGTAATTTTTTCAAATATTTTCCAAAATATTCAGTTATAAATCATAAGTTGATTGGGATGCTTGGATTTTTTTTAGACGACAGTATAAATGTTGTAGCTTGTTCAATTTTGCCTCATTTAATACCACAGTATAAAATATATGATTAAATTTGATTCAGGGGATCAAGAAACAAACAGCGGTATTAAAAAGCAATTTTTTTTATGAACACTTAGATTTATAAAACCTTATTTTGACCTATAGAAGGAACATAATTATTTTCTTCTCAGAAACCATCATTATCTCGTCTAATTTTGTCTACATTTTGTCTCCGCAGAATCGCAAGAGAGTTCCAGAAAATATTTGGACCAATATTTTTCACACACCTTTTTGTCAACTCGTTTAGCATCTGGCTGATTCTCTACGAAATAACAACCCAGGTACCGATGAAGAATATATGTCGTGTGATTTGACTTAAATATTATGAATGACTTACATATTTTTAGAGCTTTTATAATCTTATCCTGGATTATTGTGTCTTTAGTTCTCATTAATGTTCTTTTAAGATGAGCGGCAACATCTCGGGCATGATGGGCTACTCCATCTATCTCACCTTATCAGTAATGGACACTGCTCTCATTTGTTATTTTGGCAGCGAGTTGACGTGGAGGGTAAGAAATAAAGAGAAATAAAGAGAAATATTAAGAAACAAACAGAGAAATAAAGAGACCTGGATAGTCTGCAGCTTTGCCCACAGCAAAGTTCTTTTAATGAGCGCCATCTTGGAAGTGCATTTCCCAAGTCCAAGTAGCACAAAAACGTTCAGAGAACGTAATTTCGAACGTTCGGTGGACGTCGAAAAGATAACGGGGAAAATCTTGCGTTCAACGTTCACATTTGCCAAATTTTCAATTTGGTTATACCCGAACGCTGAACGCAAGTTATCCCCCGTTAGCTTTTCGACGTCCACCGAAAGTTCGAAATAACGGTTTTTGTGCTTTTTTGGAAGCAACATGCTTTCAGGATTGTGCTAATTCCATACTGAATCATGTCATCAAATTTGCAGAGCGTCGAGATATCAGAGGCCGCGTATGCCACGAAATGGTACGGGTACACGAGGCAGTTCAAGTTCCTGGTGTTACGGATGATGCACACTGCTCAGAAGCCAATTCTCATCCACGGAGCGTACATCTTCAAACTGTCCCGGAGCACTTTATACTTGGTGCGTATTTTCGTTATAGCCGGTATTGAGCTCTTGCAATACATGTTGAAGTAGTTCCACCGATACCCTCTTTATTTGTCATATGTACCAAATTTTTGTGACAATTTTAGATAAAGTTACGCCGCATCCAAAGGCGTAATAACTCACATTGCACACTGCGCTTTAGAATTCGACGGACTCAGCCCACGTACTCCAAAGCGTTCGTGTGTATTGGTTATTACGTCAGCAGTCAGAGCCATTTCGGTCATGTAGGGTTTGAAGTTTTGTCGATTCATAGCCAATACACATCTATACGCTTTCGAGCCCTTAGGGCTTGGTTAATCGGATTCTAAACCGCACATGTGTATCGGTAATCCGTCTCGGTCTCGGTCTCGGTCTCCCAGAGCGTTTCGGTCTCCGACGGGCTCCGACCGGGGAGGCCATATTCCACTAGGGCTGCAACTCGCAGATCCGAAACGCCGATTCCGATCCGCCGGCATGTTTTGCTATTCCACACAGAGACCTCCGACTTTCCCAGCGCACGCGCAGTGCTTAGAAACATTACAAAGTTCTGGCAAGACAAGATTTAATGCAGGGTATATCACATTGGGTTTTCAGCTAATTTACTTCTTAATACTCTTCAAGCTGGTCGCTGGCTAATTTATCTTGCATTTATGTGTCTAAATAATGGTATTGAAACGTATATTTATGTGATATCAATCAATAAATTTGAGAAATAATGTATTTCCATGTCGATTTTGGCAGATGGAAAGAAAACAGCTGACAGTGTATAAATGTATCGGCATGGCTCGCCTTGTTCCTATTGGTCGGTTCTCGAAAACCCGCCGGTTCCAATCTTTCGTGATAGGAATAATCCAATCTGCCGAGCTGTTCACGCAATCTGTCGCACTCATGCGCACTGACATCAAAACGAACCCGCCAGGTCCAAACCCGCGGGTTGCAACCCTAGTGGAATATGGCTGGATCGAAAGCGTGGAAAACGCGTAACGTGTACTGGCTATTATGGTGTTCAGCAAGTTTGGCAACTTATGATGGTGATTTCGCCCCACCTTGATATTCAGTCCAGCCAATTGAGTTGCTTGCTTTTGTCGGGAACAAGATTTAAGACCTCGATGTAAACACGATGTCTAAAAATCAAAGATTGCCAGAAAATCTATATAGGCTTACTAAGGTTGAATAGAAATCCCTGGATTTCTGAATTAACGCTATTATTTTTACAGATCTTGAAGGCTTCGGTTTCAAACTTCATGTTCGTAATGGAGTTTCAGTCCGGTAAAACGGGATAAGAAGATACAAAAAGAAAATACTTCAATGTTCGTTCAACCGGGATTCGACATTGATTTTGAACAACGCCTGAAACCCGAACATTGAATCAATTTGTCCACGACTTTTGAATAATGGAGGCACAACAGAGTTATTTTAAATTATTGATTATCGAAAACGTAGGTATTGGCATCGCCAATAAACTAAACATTAAAAAATAATTATAATTGTATAAATATATTCTTATATTATATCTTATTGTATAATATAATATTATTGTAAATAGTTATAATTGTTACGAATAACTCTGGCACCAGCGTTTAAAAGGCATTCGAAATGCTGATATTTGTCAAGTACAAATTATCAGCAATTCGATTGCCTTTACAATGTGTATACCTAGAAGACCTAATGTTTTACCAAATTGTTTAACTTTAGTGGTTGTCAAGTGGTTATTAAGGTGGTTCCTAAATTGTACTAAGGATATTGTATACAGACAAAATATTAATTATATATTAAATAAAAGGAACATTAATATTCACATTACATTCTTAATGTATCACGAAAGATCTCACTACAATGTTAGTGGACAAACAAGAAAGTGTGTTTGCAAACACACATACACAAATACAACTTTACTGACTTTATTTGTGTGCGTATGTGTGTGTGTTAGGGGGGGGGGGGGAGGGCAGTGAAAGTTAAGATTTTGCTACATTTGCTTAGCTTTCTTCGCTAATAAATAAAATTTCTCATCTACTGTTCAAGTAACAAGGCCAAAAATCACAGTAATTTTCAGTTAATAGAAGGTCTCAAGAGTTAAAATAACTAAATTTTTTAATAATATTGATCGTGTCTTTGCTTATTTCCCTGGTCTATCCGTCAAACGCCATCTGATTTTACCCCCGTAAGAGTACCACATTTCACATTATATTATCATAATTAATCAAGATGGACATTTTTACACAATATGTTTTTATAGAAACCGAGAAGTTGAATTTCTTTGCATGCTTGTAGAAATTAGAATTCATCGAGTAGACGCACTATGTTTTGAAAGCCAAGAATAAGTGCCCCCATTCCTCGTGTTCCCGGAGGCCAATTTGGCATTATTGATTTAGTAGAAATGTTTATGTACTTTTGTGTGAATTTCTTCGGTAATATTAAAAGAAAAAAACATCTTTATTTATAGTAAACGGCTATACAGCCAAGATTGTTCTACCTCTGTCTCAAGAACGTCCACACAAAAGAACATGTGGCCAACTTACGTTTGAGATAATCGGGGTTCAAAGTCAAATATTTATACCGTTACATCTGGCGCCCAGCGTGACAAATCATCAACCGATGAAAGATTGAGCAACTGATTTGAAACCACTGCATTTAATCCACAAACTGCAAAGTTTCTAAAATCACCATGGTTTGCCGAGACGCAATTCCAATGTTTGTCGAATAAAGCATTTATAATTTTTGTTTTATAATAAGATTTGCTGAACGTTCAGAATAACTGCAAAAAAATTGATTTAAAAAAGTTTTGAAGGTTTTTCTAAACTTTCAGCAAGCCTAATTAAAACACAAAATACTTTCTTACATTATTTAAAAGCCTTATAAATTGCCTATTGCACTAGCTATTTTGTTTTGGGCTGTCACTGATCGTTTGTCTGTAAACAAATGTTTTGTAGATTTTCGTAGGCCAGATGGTTCCTTCCCCCCACCTTAAATGCAAGCTAGTGGTGTCAGCCCCAACAGGATAGCTTAGAGCCTCGATTTTTTTAAAGGATTTCAAATACATAACATTAATGTTTGTGCTACGATTATATAATAAACATTTCCGCAATGTTATTGATTTAATAAATCTACTGTAACATCAACATCAATGTCAAAGTGGGTCGTGTGTTTCATTTTAAATAATTCAAGAAGCCAAGAAGAGCTTCTTTGCCTGCGTGTTGAGTATGAAACCACTTTTCAGAAATACACTTTTATTATATTTGAGTTTGTTCCATAGCCTCTTCGAGTGCGCAGTGTTTATTATCAGCCCAAATAGGTTTCCTCTATCTTCATTTTCCTTGAGTTATAGCCTGTAATACAATGAGTAAATTGAGCGTGAGAAAGAGCGAAGAAATTATCTTTTCATTGAAAAGTATGTGAATTTATGCTTGATAAAAAAAAAATTATTGTCAAAAATCCATTCTAGGCTAAGTTTATACTACAGCCTCGAAAATTCCCTTAAGAAGTGTCCGTGGAAAAAGTTAAGTTTGAACACAATGTATTTGGTATTAAAAGTTAAAAGCTTTTCGATCGTTACAACTGGCGCCCAGCTTATAAACACAACATTGGTTTACTTTTCTACAACCTTCAACGATTAATCTGTATTTTATTGCACACAAAAATGTATTTAATAACATCACGTTTTGCCAAATCTGAGATCAAATTTTTGTCCCATCAACTTCTGTACATGCGATGTTTCAGCATGTGGAATGATCTGGCCAGTCGAAAATGGAGGCTTGTATACAATCTGTACACAATGCTTGTATTCACTGCACAAGCTATTCACTTGCTAGCCACTGCAGCACATTTAATCACAACTAAAAGAATAGCTGGCTCAAACACCTTACTCTTCCTTATCGGATTAATGATGAAAGAATTTATTGTAATCCAGAAGCACAAAGAAATAACCTCACTCCTCCAGTACATACAGCACGTACTCGACAACTCATCACAGTCCGGAAAACGAATCATCATCATGTGCGAACAATTCGGACGTTTCGTAGCAGACAATTCGGTTGTCACTGGCAGTTTCGTGGTTTTGTTCTTTCACTTGCCGAGCCTGTTGGCGCTTTTCTCTAACGAAGGCACACGCATTATACCACACAAGGTGATGTACCCTTTCGACGATCAAACGCAGTACGGTCATCTCTTTGCTATGTTCCTCCAAACGAGTTTTGGGCCGATTTCAGCGATGATTACAATTCCGATGCATATTTTGCCGATCAGCATTATGATACATCTTTGTGGACAGTTGGCTAACCTAAAAGATGAATTGAATAACCTTGGCCGGAGGGTGAGTGAAAAATGGAAACAGGACAATAAATACGATGTAGAAATGGAGAGAAGACTCTAAAAGTCAAGAGAGCTTCAGAAAAAATCATTGCGATTGGGATTGAAGACAAGAAAACCCCAAGACATGCAAACGAATACTCGGAGCTATGGCAAGCAAATTCAAATGCAAGCAAAACCTTCTCACTGGACGAGAAAAGATAACTATGAAAGATATTTCTCAGCTAAACAACGAAGATTGGATGAACTTTCAGAGAAGGAAATGTCTGATTGCTTCAAACAACATGAGACGATTTTCAAGTAAATTTGAATTTTGACTACTTTAATTATTATTGTTATTTACTCACATCTCTGATATGTTATGCCAGCCTAGCGATTACGTAACTTTCACGTTTTTCCGTTATTCGTTCTACTTGAAAAAATCCATTTTGTTGACAAAGTTGTTTTTGACACCGAGAACAGCAAATTCAGAGTTACGATACTAACTGTGCTGGTAAGCTAAAAGTTTTCTGCCAGAATTGACCTCCTACATGAATCATGATTATGAACACTTCTAACTTAATTTTTTTTAATTTTTTTTTATTATGTACACAAATTAGTCTCCCAAAAGTGTTGTCCATTCCGGAATGGACAACACTTTTGGGAGACAAATTTGTGTACATAATAATAAAATGAATAGCCAATTACGAGCTTTCGTAATTTAAATAAGATTAAAAGAGACTTCTAACTTAAGTTCAAACTGATTTCCGAGTTCCTACTTCTCACACTAATAAGTACTAATTTTTCAAAAAATTTTTACTGGTTCTTGGAAAATTAAAGAAATTACTAAAGGGGTTAGATGTACAAAATGTCTACCAAATTCAACGATATTCGAGCCAATGACGCCCGTCATGACATTCAAATATTGGGGAAAGAAATTGAAATACTCTATTGACTAAAGCTGGATTTACACGGTTCAATGATTTCGTTCAATGCAACCTTGAATTCAATGCATTGAATGAAAAATTGAACCGTGCAACCCTAGCTTAACTCTGTAAGTGATTACATATTTGTCTCGACGTTTTTTCTCCATCAGAATTGCAAGAGATTTCCAGAGCATATTCGGACCAATATTTTTCTGGCATCTTTTCGTCAACTCTTTTAGCATCTGGTTGATTGTCTTCGAAATAACTAAGCATGTACGTATTTTCCCTGAGGGTTGACACTTTTATTACTTCGTAGTCAGAGCTACAGAAGAATTTACACAGATGATGCATGCCTTTGTCATATTAGACATGCAAAATCTTCCTAGCTAACAGAGCTAACGTCGGCACACTCTTTTTATTCGTCTTTTGATCACACTCTACACATCAATCCTGTACTGTGCTCTCTCCAATGACTTACATTCTGCCTAATAATCCCACCTTACTATAGTCGGGTCCACCAGAGAAGAAGAGTTATCAGTTACGCTACGTTTACAGCGTTGCAAAGAGACAGCGTCGTAGACAAGTTCGCAAGCAACAGCCAATCAGAAGGCCGTTCCCGGTGACGTCACAGAGTTTAGCGACCCTGTCGCTTCGCTTTGACTGACGTGGAATATGTTTATATTTTTGGTTGCGAAGCGACACGGTCAGCGACGCTTTCGCTTTGCATCGCTGTAAACAAAGCTTTATCAAAAACAGGTCGTATGGGTATCGGTTGTCAGATTATTAAACCAATTCTGCTAAATTTCATACGCACGTCAGACATCAAGCCACCACCGAATCCCTCCATCCTTTGGCTGTGTGCATGGATAAATCGACAACTACAATTCCAGAGTGAATCAATTATTTTGGCAAATAATTGCCATTAGAAAAACATTGACATTTTTTGTCAACATACGTGATGAACACTGGAACTGTAGTCATCGATTGGAGGTACAAACCGGGCTCATATTTTCTAGCTCTTAACTAAAACAAAATTTCTTCGCGAAGCGGTTGTTCCATAAGGGTAATATGTGTAATTTGTGTAATACATATGTGGTGAAGTTCAAACATTCAATCAATATTATCGTTTCAAGGTGAACGTCAACACATCTGCGATGATGGGATTCTCAATCTATCTCACCATGTCTCTAATGGATGTTGCTCTTGTGTGTTACTTCGGCAGCGAGCTCACGTGGAGGGTAAGTTTCTTAAAAGCTAGGCCTTCGCGAACGCAATTTGTGTTGCGTTGAATATGAGCGTAGCAATTATAGGTGATTTATAACTACGAACAGTGGCTCCATCCCTTGACTGCGGGCGGAGGGCTCTCGTCCACCGAAAGCCCTTCGAGAGCAGTGCATTATCTGGGTTGCCCTTATACCGCAGGTTTTATCATAGTTTTGACTTTTGAGAAGAGCCGTTCTGATGTTCGATTTCCAAAGTGTTTCTGTGTGGGCAACGCCGTTCCTTTCTGGCGACCAAAAATCGAATTGCCCGCAAATTGATCAAACATTGCCTCTATTTTGCATCAGGAATACATTTTGTAATAATTGAGGAGCTTAGATGCAAAGTGCAACTTGTCCATAAAAAACCAAACTGAGATAATGATCAAAATTTGAAAACTTTAACCCCGCACAAGATACAAATATCCATTTTCAACCAGCTGTCATAGAGCGACATGTTATTTTTTGAACCCGGAGGAAATTCCTACGTAAAGAATTCTATATGCAGGCGGTGCTGCTACCTGCTGTCCTACCTATCAAACATCAAACATTCCAATCTTGAATGTTTCCAGAGCTTAGAGATATCCGAGGCCGCGTATGCCACGAAATGGTACGCCTCTTCGAGGCAATTCAAGTTCTTGGTATCGCGGATGATGCATCGGGCACAGAAGCCGATTCTCATCCACGGAGGGTACATCTTCAGCCTCTCCCAGCACACGCTATTTTTGGTGCGTAGCCCGAAAAAAATCTAATTGCCCAATATCTTCATTTACATTGCAAAATAATTGAGCTATATCTGAGAATATCAACTGCCATACCATCAGTTACAGATGTACAGATCGATGTACAGATGTGTGTGTATCGATGTTTGGTAATTACATTCTAGTAAAGCTTTACATGAGTGCAATTTTGAAAATAGTCCGCATAACAGCAATTTTAAGCTGTCATAAAATAAGCTTGGTTCTGTTTAATATTGTATCTTTTGTTTTAAATTTGAACGATATATCATTTTTATATAATATAGAGATATCATTTTATATAATTATATAATATAAAATAAGACAATGGAATTTTGACAGCATTAAACTGTCATGGCAGACTTAAGTAAAAAAAAAAGGTGAATAATCCCGTTTCACGCTACAATTCATGCAAATTGGAATCGTGCTCAGAAGACTGAAATAGGAATATATATATATATATATATATATATATATATATATATATATATATATATATATATATATATATATATATATATATATATATATATATATATATATATAATAGTCAGCAAGAGCGCAAATTCTGAAATTCTATCGGTAAACGTAAAGTTAGCGAAGCCAATTTTAACAAGGTATGCAATATCTTTTTACTTCTATATCTGTGGTTAGAATACATTCTGTAGATTAACGTTAGTAAATAAACGCAATTTCCTTGCAGAAAATTCTTACCAAGATAAGATCTTTTCAAGATATTGTCTCAAGATCTTTCTAAGAATTTTCAGCATGGTTGTAAAAATGTTCACTTTCATTTAAAAGTTGCTATGGCAATAAAGTAACTATCCCGCGTCTTTTAAAGTTAAAGATGATACTGGACCGAGTTTCGAGGTAAACGAAATAATGTTGATTTTTCTCACAGATCCTGAAAGCATCCGTCTCGAACTTCATGTTCATTATGGGAGTACAATCTGCAAATGTGGAAGCTGAGCTTCTTATGAAAATGCAATAAAACAAAGGGCGGTTTTCAGGTGTGGACAGCAATATTTAAGGATCACTCATTTGTTTAAATAAAAAATAAACCCAAAATATGTCATATTATAGTATATACATTACATTGTATGGTACTAATTAAAAAATAGGGGTTGTTCGATTTTGTCTTGGAAATTTTAAATGGCCATTATATTCTATTATATTCTACTAGGGCGAACGCAATTTGTGTTGCGTTGAAGATGAGCGTAGCGGTTTGTATTAAGCGCATAAAAATATTGAGGCAAAAAGCCTAAATACTGGAGTAGCAAGCCGGACCCTGGCTTTTTCGAAAATTCTGATCACTTGAAATTGTAGACGATTCTGGCCTTTCTTTGTTTCTGTCCGAGCAGTAGGGTAGCGGAAATGTGCTCATTTTGAGGTCATTGAGCAATGTGCATGTTAATACATAGATGTAACTCATGCCCAAGGGTTTTTATTGGGTTGTATTGGGTTGGTTTTTATTGGAAAAAATCTGGTGTGATGTTTCGATTCAGTTTCGATGGTTTCTAAAGGCAAATCGAAATTGGGAACATTTGAAAAAAATACGCACTTTTAAATAAATTTCCGTACTTTTCCAAACATGCCCAATTGTCGAATTTTGCTCTTTTTTCTGCTTTGAAAGTGAAGGGTGTGGAGGATTTTCTTGAAAAACGCAGGGGGTCTAAGTTGAGAACAAAAGTAGACACCCTGAAAATTTCATCCCACTCGAAGCAGGCGTTTGGCCTGTAGAGCAACACACATACAAAAAAACAAACAAACAAACACACACAAGTGTTTTTTTTAGCAGTAGTGAAATTGATGATTTCGCTTCGCTCGCTTCGCTCGCTACGCTCATTAATAATCAATCTATTATTGGGTGGCGTTTTTCGTTTGTTATTTACGGACGAAAATACTACTCTTATATAGTTCGTTCACGAATTACTGGTCAAAACCACTCCAGGGCTTCGGACAATGCCATGGTTAACACAAAAATGTAACTTGACATGTGTCAATAATTCGAACCAACTCTGTCCCTTTCACAGCACTACGCTGCCAATTTTCGGGGAAACCCCTTCATTGCCAATCATCAGGTAGGTAAGCACACAAGAGGGACGAAAGTGACAACGCAGCTATTTGCAAGGAGATCCTTCAGTTGTCACTCTCGAAGAGAACACAATAGAGCCTAGCAGAGCTTACAAGGGTCGGCACGCGTCTTCCTAACCCAAAATCTCAAGTGGTTTGGGCCAGTAATTCGTGAATGTAGAAATAAAATAACCATGCATAATATCTTGTATGGTAGCAATTGGTATGAAAAAAAAACAGCACGCCAATCAATTTCCGATGCCTATTTTTGGAATATATGTATAGGGAAGTCCCAGAAGCTCCTTAATTAATGTGCGGGGAATCAATGTCAGCTATCAGGAAGATAGTTTATGCCATGCCATTTTTTAAGCGATATATTTACCAGAAAATTTGCCGTAGGAACAAATTCGTAGGCAACCCAGAAAATCACAGTCAGGATTATCGACACAAACGATAATTTATCTATCATGTTCATATATGCTCTTTTGCTCTTGAAGTAGATCTGGGTAGCGATTTTGTAACTTTGTGATTTCAAAACGATTCGTTTTCAATATCACTGCCTATGGTTTAACACGGGCAGTGATTTGAAATCGAATGATCGAGCCAAATCGAACGAAAAAAGGTTACATGATCGCTACCCTGACCATTGGAGATGATTTCTAATCTAAATAAACTAATTTCAGGAAATGGAAATAATTATTTAAAAGTTCTCCCAGGGATAGCTGAAAATCCCCCTGTGTTGATCTGAACTCAATGGTGGGATCTTAAAAAAGTAACTCTTAGAAAAATATTCGCTCTAAGGGATCTTCTCTACAAATGCCGCTACAATTGGTGGCATGGGTGGGAGCATATAGTTACTGATTCATCTAATCTATCTTATCAAAACGCAAAAATTCAATTTCAATGCATTTTACTTTGCCTAGGTCTGAACCTATTTTGTTGGGGATTTCACTTAATGTTTGCCTGTCAAAAATGATTTTGTATATACTAATTCTTTTGGGAGGGGATAACATTTTTACAATATCTACGTTGGAAATATGTAAAAATACATATATGTGTTACCACAATTTCAATAATTTTCTTCTTGTTTTCCGGCCTTAACCATTCTAGATAATAATCCCTTCCTTGCATTGTAGCAGTCTGGCGCATCTTAATTATTTATTTATAATTGTTATTACTTCATTTCTTTAAGACGATTATACATGTTTTAAGGCCACGGTTGTTGATACATGTCTGACGGGTCCTTCACACCCCCTCTTAAACGTTGAATACAGAGGTCCAAGCGAACAGAAAAATGAACCCCTAAATATGTTCCAATCTTTAATTTTAAGATACCAGTAGATGAAGGAAGAGTATAATTATCTAGTCATGGGTAATCACCAAAATTTGATACTTTCAAAAATGTGTATGGTGCAAACTTTTGAAAATAACAAATTTTGGTGGTTATCCATGACTAGATATACTTTTCCTTCATCTACTGGTATCTTAAAATTAAAGATTGGAATACATATAGGGGTTCATTTTTCTATTCGCTTGGACCTCTGCATTCAACGTTTAAGTGGGGGTTGTGGGTTAAAGGATTCACTGTGAGGAGGCCTCTTAACCTTGAGTGTAGGCGACCATACCTACTTGCACTTGATACCTGTAGCAAATTTGAATATCCCAAAAAATGTTTTCCAAAACCCATAATTTCCCATAATTCCCCACGTAGCTGAGTGAGTCGTTGAAGATAGCAAGATTGACGAAGACGTTGACGTCTTGCCTGGGCGCGTCGGTGATCGTCACAAGAGTGTCAACGTCTTACCTAGGCACGTCGTTGATCGTCACAAGAGTGTCAACGTCTTACCTAGGCACGTCGTTGATCGTCACATGATTGTCAACGTCTTGCATGGGCGCGTCGTTGAGCGTCACAAGATTGTCAACGTCTTACCTGGGCGCGTCGTTGATCGTCACAGGATTGTCAACGTCTTACCTAGGCGCGTCGTTGATCGTCACAGGATTGTCAACGTCTTACCTGGGCGCGTCGTCGATCGTCACAGGATTGTCAACGTCTTACCTGGGCGCGTCGTTGATCGTCACAAGATTGTCACCGTCTTACCTGGGCGCGTCGTCGATCGTCACAGGATTGTCAACGTCTTACCTAGGCGCGTCGTTGATGAGAGCCAGCTTGCCGAAGTCGTCGCCCTCCTGCAAGGTCGTCACGACGCCCTTGCCGTGGATGGAGACGTCGACGACGCCGCACAGGATGATGTACCACGAGCGGCCTTCGTCTCCCTGCTGGAACACTGCAACACAACCAGTGGTGGAGTGCTGGAAGCAAATGTGGGTTTACGCTTATTTTTAGCGGTCTTCATCTCCCTGCTGGAACACTGCAACACAACCAGTGGTGGAGTGCTGGAAGCAAAGGTGGGTTTACGCTTATTTTTAGCGGTCTTCATCTCCCTGCTGGAACACTGCAACACAACCAGTGGTGGAGTGCTGGAAGCAAAGGTGGGTATACGCTTATTTTTAGCGGTACATATACCTAAGCGTACAGATACAGTTTATCTTATTTAAGAAGATACTTTTCCGCTGGGTGCGCTGGTAGTCACTGTAGCTGGCATGAGCACCAATCTGAACCAACTGAAGTCCTGTCATCGTCTTAACTCTGCCATGGTGTTCAAATACAAATTCTACCTTCAAATACTACCAAAGCTTATGTTTTTATCTCTCAACCATTTATTCGTTGATATTTTTTTATCATAATTATGAAATAGATTCAAGCTGAAATTTTTGTTTGTAACCAAAATAGTATTTTGTTTTCCCGCCTTTTTTTTATGAGATGGTAGTACAAAAGGAGGCAGTCCTTGCTGAGGTATCTTCTCTCACGGGCTAGACTGCAGCAATGCTAGAAACCATTAGGCAACGGTCCAATTCCGAAATCTACTGAGATTACAGAGCTCAGTAGCTCTCAGTAGAGTTCAGCAGATCTGCTGGCTCTAATATTCACTGTGATAGGTTTCGGAATGGATCTCAGTACTGCGCAGTAGCGTGCCAGTAGGTTTCGTAATATGACAAAAGCTAGGCGGCTGTACATACGGACGGTGCCGGCCCTGGAGTGAGCCTCGAACACGATCACCGACGACAGTTCCCGCTTGACCGAGTTGGACAGGTGGGACAGTGCCTTGATGTGCAGCAGCTCCTCGTAGATTATCTCCAGGTCCTCCGACGTCCGCTCCGCCGTCCTGCGGGCGAATTACACAACGAAGTCTTAGCGTAAACAGCTCACTTATCTTAAAGTTAAGCAAAGTCTCGGTATTTCGCTCCCCAAAACCACTGCGTAAGCGTTCGTCATTAATACATTAATGGCTGAAATATAAGTCCAAACGACTCATTGCCATTTTATGATCTCATTGACTTTAGTCGGAGTCTTTAAAAACTTTTTAGAAGCTAAACTAAGAAAATGTGTAATTCGCTACAATGGTGTCAGCGTGTGGGATTCACTGACCTTGATAAATGAAACATTGGTTTTCGCTAAAAGTATGATATTTTATTGTCCTTGCAAATAGATGTTGCATCCTAGTATTGATTTCCTGAAATAATTACTCTTTTACTCTAGTGCCAGCGGTGGGATTTTGCAAAACAAGTAAACAAGTAAACAAGCCTATGAATTTCGTGCATTTTTTGTGAAAATTTTGTCTCATATCCCTCTCTGTAGTGGGGAGGGGGAGGGGGAGGGATTATTGGGCCGATTTTTTTTAAATGCCCGGGCCGGTTTTTCCCCAATCCAACCCTGTTTAAGTCTGTAAAGTTAACTCACAAGCTGAGTCTCAGCTTGTCACGTGACCAAATCAAGGGTACGAGGCTTTTGAGCCTTAGCATTTTTATTAAATATCCTTAAACTATTTAAACTAAAACTATTTTTCCGAAACTATTATCCGAAAGTATTTTATTATCCTCGTGTAAGAATTATGCATAAAATGTTGGCGTGACGTGAGATGACACTAAGTTTGCAAGAAGACGTTAATACAGAGGAGCAAATGACATCGTTCCAGGTGCAAAAGGTGGCGAAAGTGGTGAAAATAGTATGACATTATTCCGATGGAATTGAAAACCATGTTAGGAGATTACGTCCTTTCAAATGAAAATGACTACACGACTTAACTTTTAAGGCGCAGTGTTACAACTGTTGTACCACCTCATAAATCTGGCTGTATCTTCCAAAGTTCCCATCCTATCGGAGTGAAAAATGTAGGTAATATTTCATTCAGTACTAACCAGGGATCTCAGAACAACAATTATGGCAACAGCAAAAACACCCACGAGCTTTTCATTGTACTTCAAAGTTTTGGTGGTACAACTGTTGTACCACTGCGCCTTTAGAGAAGTGCGCCATTGGTAAAACTGAAAATGTTTAATTTTGTCTTCAGGCTAAATTCAATGTTAAAAATCGATATAGGGAATGACAACCCTTATGCAAACAAATAATAATTTTGCATTTTAGCCCCTCTTGAAGATTATGGGCAATTAACAATCGATTTTCAAAAATTTCTAAATTCAAAAATCAAAAAAATATTTGTTGGAATTTTTTGTTCATTTCAAGTCTGTGTTCATCTAGTATTGGAATACACCATTAAAACTTTCGAAATTTTGTCCCTACATATCCTGCCACTTAAAGGGTTAAATCCAGCGGAACAAGTTCGTCTGGACAGATGGAACTACGTACGGCTTCCTGAGAATCATGCGCATCAGAGCGTCCGGTCCCCGCTGGACCAGTAGAGCCACGCAGTGGGGGAGCTGATCTTCGGCTTGCTTCACCTCCGAGTCGCTGGGCGTCGACGAACCTCCGTCCACGTCCTGCCAGAACTGGTACAGCAGGATCTTGTCGCGGAAGTAGTGGTTGGCCGTTACTGCAAACAGGAAACGGTTCTTGAAACAAACTATTTCATACTGGGATTTGAGTGCTTAATAAACGTCTCATTGGTTTGCCGACGTTTTGTAGCCACGTTTTGTAGCATTTAACAGGAAACGGTACTTTATACTAGTCATGGTTTTAAAAAAATGCATTATAGAGACACATTAGGTGGCCGACGTGTTAAAAGCTGCCAACAAGATTATTCTGAATTACGTCCTGAATCTGAAAACCATTGTTCGCATTTTCAAATTAGGGGTTTAACGCTTTAAATAACCACAAAATCCCCATGTATGCCGTATTATTTACTGCCGGATAAACTATTTCAAACTGGGATTTCTAAGATAAATCAAAAGACTCACTGGTTTCCCGACGTTTACTTTTACTAGTATTTTACTAGTTACTAGTACTTTTTCAAGGGTGATAGCTTGGTTGACGTTTAAAATTAAAACGTAAACAAAAGACATTGTTTTTTCAAAACTAGTGTTTAGCATTTTGGCTTTTGTAACAACACAGAAGCAATAGACAGACATTTTTTATATTCACCTATACGTCCGTTTTATCTGTTTTTGCTAATTTCAAATTAAAAAATAAAGGTATAAAAGCGATTCACAGTTTTGATATTGGAAATTGTTCACTGAAAAAAGCAATTCAAGAAGTTTGGAGTGAGGGAACGTGATTACGGGTGGAACATGCGTTACAACATACATACATACATACAAACATTCATACATACATACATACGGCAATACATTTCCAGCAGACACATAAAGGCTTTAAGAGGTCTAAAACACGCACAAACAATTTTTTTGTTCTGCCATGGGCTAAAAAAGTAAAAATCTTTCTCCTGCGCACGGCTTGTTTCAACATTAGAGGACGGGACGAGGTTACGGCCGGAAAACAAATCCCAGCCAAAGATGACGTAACCTAGGGCTAGCACCAGCTGAGCCTCAAAGGCTTTTAGTGGACTCAAATAATTTAAAAAAAACCTGCAATGGGTTAGACAACGTAAAGTAGTTGTAGTAGATGTAGAGGCTTTGCTCTGATTCGATTGGCTTTTGGTTTTAAAAAGGACTGTGTTTGTTGCCAACGAAAGGTCCCTTTTGGGACCAAAAGCCATTCAAATAAAAGCAAAATCTCTTCCTTCTACAACACTAACAGTGGTATTCTACGTGCGGCTCGGCGCTTATATTTTTGCGGCCCGCCCTCAAAATATATTATTATATGTCAAATGCCAAGTAAGCAAGCAATTCTGATTGAAAAATATGTTGATTTGAAATTTCCATAACCTTCTTCACAAGTGCATATTTACAAGGTATATTTAAGGTCAAATCTCTCAGAAACGCATATATTTGCACCAAAAAACTATCTATATGACATTTTTTCTTGGAAATTGAACCCACAAACATCCCAGTGTGTCGTAAGCTGTATCAATTTTCATCTTGTTTCAAGAGCAAGTTACGAAAATGCGTTCAATATCTTCAAGTTACACAACACTAAATCTTGTAGATCGCGAGTTTTACGTCAAATTACCCTTCGCGGCCCACAGAGGTCGCACATTTCCCTTATATGGCCCGGTGAAAAAAAGGTCGAGTACCACTAATGTACAATATCCACCCCCAGCTCTGAGCCTCTTCTCATTACGAAACGCAAAGATCTTCAATAGGGGCACAACTTGTTTCAAGATGAGGAGGCTTAAGTACAAGTATAAAATATATGGAAGTCAAGAGCCCAAGTCTCACTGTGGAAAATGACTCCTTCCTCAAGCAGCGCCTGCCACATGTTCGACGCCAGCGTCCTGTTGTTCATGGACGCGGCGTTCATCAGCCAGTCCACCAGCTCGATGCCAGTGGCGCACCGACGGTAGAACCGGCCCGCGTGTTTGCGGTCCTTCAGGATGCAGCCCGGCCGGCCGATGATCAGGGTGCGAAACACGCAACCGATGCGCGACATTGCTGGGCTGGGCGCCTGATACAAGAGTGGGATAAGGCCGGTGAGCATTAGCTGGGCGCCTGATACAAGAATGGGATAAGGCCGGTGAGCATTAGATGGGCGCCTGATACATGAGTTGGATAAGGCCGGTGAGAATTAGCTGGGCGCCTGGTACGAAGGGGAGAGTGATGCATGGGGGAGGGGTAAATGTCAACTGGTCACCTGATACGAAAAAGACCGTAAGATTTAGTGTTAGCTGGGCGCCTGGTACAAAGGGGTAGAGATTAATGTTAAAAGGGGTGAAGGCTAGCGGTAAATGGGCGCCTGGTACAAAGGGGTAGAGGTTAATGTTAAAAGGAGTAAGAGCTAGTGGTACATGGGCGCCTGGTACAAAGGGGTAGAGATTAATGTTAAAAGGGGTAAGGGCTAGTGGTACATGGGCGCCTGGTACAAAGGGGTAGAGATTAATGTTAAAAGGAGTGAGGGCTAGTGGTACATGGGCGCCTGGTACAAAGGGGTGAGGGCTAGTACCCAAGTCGAGCGACGTGTACCTCTGTGATGGCGCCGCACGGGTTCGGGATGTCCGGACTGAGCGGCCGGACGAGCGAGGCGTCGATCGGGGGCGACGGCGCCGTCGGCACCGGCGACTTGACGCCCGCGTTGGCCCCGTAGCCTGCGCCGAAAGCACAGATGGAAAGGTTACCCAGACATCCTACCTTACCTAGGTAAGGCTTCGGCAAAAATGGGTGCTAGTAGCTTCGCCGGCAGGCGCTGGGGTGCGTTGGCAACCTGTTTTAACATCATCTATCAGGCAAAGGCACAAGGTCAATTATAATCAAGGGACCCAATGTTCACCAGGTGGTTACAATTATGGCTTCATCTACCAGGACCCAATGTTCCTCAGGTGGTTACAGTTATGGCTTCATCTACCAGGCCATGGCTAAAGGTCAATTATAAGCAAGGGACCCTATGGTTCCCAGGTGGTTACAGTTATGATTTCAACTACCCGGCAATGGCACAAGGTCAATTATAATCAAGGGACCCAATGTTCCTCATGTGGTTACAGTTATGGCTTCATCTACCAGGCCATGGCACAAAGTCAATTACAATCAAGGGACCCAATGTTCCACAGGTGGTTACAGTTACAATGGTTGCAGGTGATTTATAACAATTATCAGTGGCTCCATGCCGTGCCTGCCGGCGAAACTATTTTAGCTTGTTGGTGAGGGGAAGGTTCTTCTCCTAGCTGCAGCTAGTATTGGAGTGTTTAACCTGCAGAGTAGCCTTTCTATCTGTGCGGAAAGGGCAGGCAAGGGGTTATAGAGGAGCATGGCTGCGTGGTGTATCAGGAGCCAATGAATGGGCTCTACCACTGGTATGGTGGAGAGAAGTTGTGGTGTATCAGGAGTTCATTAATGTCCGGAGCTAATCAATTAACCACTAGGAGAATGGTCCATCAAAATCCATCAGGAACTTTTCATTTATTGTATTGTTTTCATTCCACTTTGGTGATATTCAATATTGGAAAGATTTCGAGTTTATCAAGAAGTTTTGAGTGGTGCTTGATACGATCCGGAAGGAAATAAATTAAAATTCCAACAAAAAATTGGAAGATCGGAAGCAATTCACGAAAATAATCTGTTTTTGGTATCATTTAATTACTTGGCATATCGTGCGTAAAGCAAACGTTTTTAAAACTGGTCCTCAAAATATCCCAGGTTTATAAAGTTGTTTAAAAAAAATAAAGGGTCTCACCATTCTTCAGTTTCACATTTTGAACAATTTCGTTCATGTAGTCCTTGTTTTTCTGAAACAATCAAACAAGTGTGTTAGTACTTATAAAAGTAAAAATAAACATTTATTTTCATTGTGAAACTTGTTGCATTTTATGGTAAGACATCATGTGCTTTCGCACCCAATAAAGGAGCGTTTCCTTAGAGGTTTGATAGCGCAATAATATCGTTACATTGGTGACACTGGGGGGATTTTATTTCTACAATCACAGCTACAATGAAAAGTAGTTGCCCATTCTACACAAAAATCTAGAGCAGTAACGGACTGCTAGCAGAAACGACCCTAGAACGTTAAAGTAACGGCAGATTTTCCAATCACATTCCGGTCCGAATTCGATTGAAACTCCTTTTATTTCCGAGTCATTTGCTGCCACGCATTTGAACATCTGTTACCAAATGACATTCAATTCCAACAAAAGGAATACGAACGTGAAAGTCTACCTAATAAAATCATATTACGATACATTATAACATAGATGAATGAAAGTTATTATACTGAAGCGTTTTAATTATTAAGATTATACCCGTCAGCCTAATGTGTAGCGGCCATATTGGATGCTGTATGATCCTATCGCTCATCATTACCAACATCCATTATGCGACCAGATTTGTCAAATCCTAGTTTACACCCCACCCCGGCCTTAAAAGAAACATCTCTTTAAAAAAAATGCTTTTCTCTTGATATTTCCCTCGCAGCATTATTATTCGCCAAGACTTTAAAGCCAACGTCTTTGCAGTGACTGTATGACTTCCACACATTCACACACCCACACACACGCATATGAAAACCAGCAGCACACGTAAGAGTCGCAATGAAGCGAACGCTTTTCCGGAGAGCCGGCGGCCCTGCCCGTTTCCCTTGAGCTCATTATGACGGCGAGTCGCTTTTCCACGACGGGAAACTCGGGAAAACAATCGGAAAACTACCGCAGAGAAGATACGAAGTTTTTCTCGAGGTTAACGCGTTGATATTTCCATAGTGGTTGCTTGGATATGGCATGTTTTTTTTATTTAGAATTAAAAGATAGCACGACCGACAGAAAAAAAAACATTTAGCCGGGAAACTTTTTTTTTGTGTGTTGTGCGAATCCACAAAAGCTTCAAAGCCGGCTGAGATTTTCAAAGAGATCGAGAAATACCCTTAGGTGGAGAAACTATTCCAGTAATAGCCTGGAATGTTTGCGGGATGTTACGGAAAACCAGGATAACCGGTCATGAGGATCGATCCTGGAGCCTCCTGCGTTCAAGACATGACAAGACGCTTTAAAGGATAGCCATACACCAGACCGCTCAATTGAAGGCGCTCTCTCTACCAAAATATCTGGCCAACAGGATCGAACCTGGGGCCTCCCGAATGCAAGGCAGACATGACGCTCTCACTACCAGGATAGCCGGCCAACAGGATCGAACCTGGGACCTCCCGAATGCAAGGCAGACATGGCGCTCTCACTACCAGGATAGCCGGCCACCAGGATCGAACCTGGGACCTCCCGAATGCAAGGCAGACATGGTGCTCTCACTACCTGGAGAGCCGGCCACCAGGATCGAACCTGGGACCTCCCGAATGCACGGCAGACATGGCACTCTCCCTACCAGGATAGCCGGCCACCAGGATCGAACCTGGGACCTCCCGAATGCAAGGCAGTCATGATACTCTCCCTACCAGGATAGCCGGCCACCAGGATCGAACCTGGGACCTCCCGAATGCACGGCAGACATGGCGCTCTCACTACCAGGATAGCCGGTCACCAGGATCGAACCTGGGACCTCCCGAATGCAAGGCAGACATGGCACTCTCCCTACCAGGATAGCCGGCCACCAGGATCGAACCTGGGACCTCCCGAATGCAAGGCAGTCATGGCACTCTCCCTACCAGGGTAGCCGGCCACCAGGATCGAAACTGGGACCTCCCGAATGCAAGGCAGACATGGCGCTCTCACTACCAGGATAGCCGACCACCAGGATCGAACCTGGGACCTCCCGAATTCAAGGCAGACATGGCGCTCTCACTACCAAGATAGCCGGCCACCAGGATCGAACCTGGGACCTCCCGAATGCAAGGCAGACATGGCGCTCTCACTACCAGGATAGCCGGCCACCAGGATCGAACCTGGGACCTCCCGAATGCAAGGCTGACATGGCGCTCTCACTACCAGGATAGCCGGCCACCAGGATCGAACCTGGGGCCGTCCAGCGCGCTTATATTCAGGGTTTTAGGTTGCCTTATACAGACATCCATATAAAACCAGTAATAAAATGCAATTATGGCAAATCTGAACCCAACCCATATATTTTGTGGGTCGCAGAAGCAGTAGGTACATGTGCCTCTAATACCAGAATATGGAAAGATAATTGTTATGTGTCAAGCAGTCAAGCAGTTAGTAGCGTATTCATAAGTTTTTAGGGACTCCATTTTGGGTGTTCACAGCTAATGTAAAAGCCATAATAACAAGGCATTAGAATTTGGAATGGTGGAGCTAACTGCACTGCCTTCAGTTATTCTATTAGCCGTTAAAAGCGATGAATGTCTCCCTTTTCTGCCCCTGATAACGGAATTAAGTAAACACTGCGCAAATTTTTACTGCTTTGCCTGCCCCTAGGGCAGACAATGGAAACAGCAAGCAAACAGGCTCCTTAGTCTGAGTTTGCACGCAATAATATTTAGTTTGGGGCGAAATTTGACGGCGTATGCCTGGGAACGTTCGAAAGTCAACTTTGTATGTCTAACTCGGTGGAAAATAATTCTACGTTTTACTTTGTTTCAATGTAATTTTCGTTTTCGCGTGCCAGTCCCGTTTGATGTTGCCATTTCACCTCAGGCCATGATTATTATTTAACAGTACCTAGAATTGCTGGCATAGCTGTACTTCAAGTTTATTCTCGACAAAGTTTTATTTATATATTTTGCTGGTGTATTAAATTAAGAGCGTTGCAAACGATTGGATTCATATGTCACGCTGCGAGGCCAGGGGTCGGTGCAGAGGTTCACCCGGGAATTTCCTACGCCAACAATTATTAATTTAAAATTCTCGAAAGGAAACATAGACCGAGAAATACTCAATTGATGTCGAACGGTATCTTTTATACAAGTTATGCCAAACTTTTTCCATTCGAGTGACGTAAACATGCCGTAAAAAAGACATTTTAGGTACCTACTTTTTGAAAATGTAGACCTCAGACATTTTTGTAAGTATAATAACCAAACACAACATTCGACATCAAACAACCCTTCAACTACACGTATTTTTCCCACAAAACTATGTTGTGTTAGTATTTGTGACCATGGGAGAAGTTCCCACGTGAACCTCCGCAATCAAATATGCCGCTAATACCAGAATATGGGTAGATAATTGTTCTGTGTAACTAACTACTCAAGCAGTTAGTAAAGTATTTAAACGTTTTTAGGGACTTCATTTTGAGTTTTTATACCAAATGTAAAAGCCATAATAGCATGGCATAATGAAGAATAACTTGGCATGTTACGACCATATCCGATTTTCATGTTTTGTGTAAGTGCACATTAGGCATTACTAAATAATTTGCATCAGCTTAAAACTGTGCGACACACACATTTAAATTAATTTTGCATTTACATTTACTTTTCAATTTTCGAAATATGTTGCCAATTTGCTTATTGGAGAAAAGTTATATAAAACTTTCACAACTTTGTTGCAAACAGGGCTTATTCTAAAAGTATGTTGTGGTCACATTTTGTTAAATTGAAATGTGGTTTAAAATTATAAACATTACAAGGAACTCTCCATGGCACTGCGTAATTTCAGGACTAAATCCAGATCTGCATTGTATTAACAGCGACTTTATTTTAATGGTGCAAAAAACTTATTAAGAGCTTCACCGGACTACATTAGCTGAGCAGAACGAGAAGACTTCTAAATCAAAAGCCATGAATTGTAATTAACCAAAGATTAGATAAAGTTATGCAAAGTATGACGAGGAAGCTTTTGGCACTTTTTAGACGAGTAAATTTTTAACCATGTGCCTCTTTAGATTCGCCCGTTTTGTCTCTGCGACCGAAGGCAAGAAGCTGTGGAATTTTGCGATAAAATCATAAAAGATTTGAGTAGCATGGGAGGGGGATGTAGCTTCTTTTTGAGTCACCTGCAAATATAATGTAAATTTCCCATCGCTCACCAAAAGTACTTTTTTATGAGCGTAGCGAGCGAAGCGAAATCTTCAATTTCACTACTGGTGAAAAAATTCATTTGTGTGTGTGTGTGTGTTTGTTTGTTTGTTTGTATGTGTGTTTGCTCGCGCTCTACAGACCAAACGCCCGCGTCGATTGCGATTAAATTTCCAGGGTATCTACCTTTGTTCTCAACTTAGTACCGCTGAGCCCATGTACGCTCATCTTCAACACTTTGGAAGCGTTTCCTAGTAAGAACCCACACTAGACTATGAATTGCAATACGGCAATTTATACGCCCGGTTCACTTTGAGAGTACCTCACATGCTATAGTGGCGTAACTAGAGGGGAGAATTTATACAAGTCTTCGGGGGCCTCGGGCTCAGGGGGGCCTCGGGCCCAGGGGGGCCTCCGATAAAATTTGTTGGGGCCAGCAAAGTAATCCGGAAAAAAAGGTCGAATACGTTTTTTTTAAAGAAAAAAGGCGGCACGTTTTTTATTTAGGGAATGGATTTTTAGAAAAGTTAATCCGAATGAAGGAAATAATAGCATTTTTTTTAGGGAATGGTTTATTTGAAGCGAGGCAGGTGCCGGGGACAAAAATCTGGGAGTACGTTTTCCACCCGCCGCGAGGGGAGAAGGGACCCAGTTTTTTTGTTGCTGTAGAGCCTCCAATCCGAAGTTACGCCACTGCTCACGTCTTAGCGGAAATTGTAAAGGCACAAGATCCATATTGAACAGCACGAGTTTTCATGTAAATTTATAGGATTGTAAATTTCCGGTTCAGCAGAGCATTTAAAAGAATTCATCTACGCATTGATTGGAAGGGAAGCTGTGCTGCACACTAGCATGCAGACATGGCGATAATTTTATATTATAAACATTAGTGCGAGTCGACTGTTTGGAGGTTAAAGTTGACGAACATGGAAGAGAATCCTGAATTCAATCCGGATCACTTGATCATTCACTCGATCGTTCAATGATTTTTGGGACGACCCAAACTCAATCCAGAAACACCGTTCACATTTCTTACAAACACAGCAGAGAGAAAATCAATTTATTAATTAATTAATTGACGGCTATCCAAATACATGGTTGACCATTAAGATCTGGCGTACTAATCCATATTATAAAATACAATTTCTATTGAACAAAGCAATAATATTTTGGTATGATTATGGTACCTAGCATATAGTTAAATTATTTCTGATTGATTTTTACCCATCTACTTGTGGCTTCGGCTGTAAATGGTTACAGGAATGTTTGTAGTATGACACCATGGGGACTATAGATTCACGAAGCAGGGTTAAATAGAAATTGAGGTTACTTCGGGGTTATTTTTCTTTCAGCCAATCAGATACAATATGCAGTGGATTTTTGGGGGTATCACCATGATAATAACAACTTAAACCCGAGGGTTATGATAACCCCGATCTGTGAAACCAGGCCATGGGTATAGTAACTATAGTAAGGCACGTGTTATTTTATTGATGAGCGAACACTTTGGCAGCGTTTCCTAGTTTATTTTATTAAAGCTGGCTGCTATTTGATCATTGATCACGAATGAAGACTACAAAGAAAAAATATTCAAGTCTACGTTGCAACTCCGATTTCAGCTGAAGAAAGTCAACGTAACGACCTTCCGGTTATCCGAGAACCGGAACTCAAAAACGCTGTAAACTATGTGAGTATTCATATTTTGTTGCGTTTCAACATAGCTATCCAAGAAAAAGCCTATTATGAACATCTCAAATGTTAACAAATATGCCCTTGTGAGTTGTGTACATGTACAAGCATGTATGTTCTGTATAAACCAGTGGTTCTCAGAATGTGCGCCACGGCCCCCTGGGGCGTAACGAAATGTTCACAAGATTTCATGTTTCGCAATATTTCTGTATAGAAATAATATTAACTCCCGATGTATACAATTCAAATGAATACAATTGACAAAAATCCTTGTATTGTCAAATGACAGTTTACTAGAAATGTATTTTCTAAAAATGAATCATTTGCACAGGCATCTTGCGAAAACGTGAAGATAAGAATAGATGGCATTGCAAAACTCGTGATATTTGTACAAGGGAGCCGCTTAAATTCGTCCCCTTGTTCGGGGAGTCATGGACGCAATAAGTTTGAGAAACACTGGTATAAACTAAAGCAGTGCTAAAGGCATCGTCTGCTGAAGTATTCTATCTCAACACAAAAAAATCATCTCATTCTGAGATGAGTTTTAAGGGGAGGTTTTAATATATCCGCCAGGTTAAGTTTGTTATTTCCAAGGTCACAGCCGATATACTTCTATTTTCACTTTAACTTGACATTGAAAACCCGTTCTTAGAGCCATTATACCGAACGAGGTTGAACACAGTTGACACTCGGACATTCTCTTCAGCTTTTCAATCGTTTCAATTTCTTTCAGCTGAGAACAGCCACTCCCAGCCCTGATAAAACAAATTGCGGCGAGAAGAGCCCGAAGTAACCTAGCCAATCAGCAGTGTCCAAAGAGATTCGATGGCAGAGGTGGGCACGCCTATTTCCTGGCTATTGCCAGTGGTGTAGTCCAGGGTATACGCAGGTAAACGGCATATACTCACATTTTATTTCCGAAATTAGCGTATACCCACCTTTATTTCCAGCACTACACCACTGGCTATACCAACACAAAGCAGAATTACTAGTCGGCTTCGGCAAATTTCACCAACGCAATCCACTTCTTTTTAATAATTTAAATCATCTCGTACAGTCAAATCATCGTGTATTTATTTACGCAGATCTTTCGCTGTAGCAAGTTTTTATTTTCATATCGCGTGTGTAAATTTTGGATTCCAACAAAACGGCAACGAATGTAAATTCGAGTTTGGTTCAATTACTGCATCACGTTCAGCTTGATAGGCCATGCTCAGAGGTATTATCAAAATAACACGCAAAATTGTTTGGGTAATGTGCGTTGGCAAATTGCGATTAAACATAATTGCTTCCTATGATAAAGAACCTATCAAGGCGCATTTGATTACCCTTATTCCAAGTGTCCATTCGTTTTATCCTTCCATTGCAAGGTTACTCCAGTCATGAGTCATTTCAAGTCATGAGTCATTCATTTTATACAATCACATTTTTTGGAGCAAATCATTTTAAAATTGATACTTTTTGGAGTCACTTTGTTTGACTCGTTACAAGAGTCAAGAGTGACATATAATAACTCTTTGGAAGGAGTGAATTTGACTAATTTGAAGTGGGATAGCTTTTCGCTGTGGAAAGAGTGAAAATTGGACTCGTTTGGAATGAAAAATAACTTTTTTTTTAAAGCGTGGTATGCAGGTATGCAGGGGCGTAGGAACTATTGGGGGGGGGGGGGGGGGGGGGTTGACCCGCCATCCTCCCCCTTCCTACGCCCCTGCGTGTTTCCCGCAAAGCTTGTGGATTTTCGTCAAGTTATGCAAAATAAATATTTTTGAAGTGAATTTTGAAGTGTAATTTTAAAGTGAAATAATTTTGAAGCTCATTAAAGCATTGCAAACACAATTATGCTCAGATCGGGTTGCACCAACGGATAGTGATGGTTTAACCAAATACCGTAATATATAAGCTTCGCTTATTATACGGGAAACTCCCACCAAATAGCATGGGCTGGATTGGCCCATATTATATATTAATATTATATAATTATATAATATTATATAAGCTTATATATTACGGTATTTGGTTTAACTATTGGTTGAATTTCATTAACAGTTAGCTCTAATCGGCTTCGCACGTGTTGCTATCTTATGGTAAGATGATAGACTAATAGACTAATAGTTAGGTACCAACATTAGTTGGTACAACCCAATCTCAGATCGCAGCCCCATCGTTTACATTATGAGAGAATTATTCCGGGGCCGCGCGTACGCAGCCCCGACTACCAAAAATTACGCGCCCGAGTAATCTACATTTGAGATCATCGCAGGGGTCAGCCCAACCGTAGTGCAATGGAAGAGCCTCACCCTGGGGGAACCGCCCTGTTGATCACGGTAACCCCTACGCCAGGTAAGTATGCTTCCTCCGTCGAACCGGTCGATGTAGGTTTCGTTGGCCGAACATGAACGCGTCCGAGTGCTAGCACTTTGAAATTGGAATTATAAACAAATGTTTGTTCAATCAATGTTAATAACTGGTCAGAGTGTAAAGAATTAGTTTTTCTGCGTAAATTTGCATATTTTTTCAAGGTGCTAGTCACATTTTGAGGTTTTTATAGTGTTTTATCTTCATTTTCGAGCGTTGACGCTACTAGCGCCATCTATCGAACACAAGTTGAGGCACATATAATACATTATGATACATACAATATTATTTACTTCTATCAAGTTGGGTACTAGCGTAGTGGGACCCGACGATGCAAAGTAGACGAGCTATCATAAATATATATTTCCTAACAGATCGTTTAGGCATCGGATATCAGCTTAATCAGACAACTTTGCTAATTTCCATTCAAGTATCAGTCCTTGAATCATCGCCGAACCACCGGTCTTTTGGCTTCGAGAATGGGAGGAGAGATTCAAGGAACAAGCCCGAGAAAACTCGTCTTCTCTGATAAGAACCCACTATAGCAGCAGTGGTTTCTCTCATAGAATATGCAAATCCATTCTGCTCCTAAGTATACGACATGAAGTTAAGCAGACTCAAAACTAAATTTTAATGGATAACCAAAGCAAGAAGCAATATATTCCGATAACTATTCCGGTACTTGAGGCTCGCCTGGAGCATTTTGATAAGCTTGCCGACAAGATATGATATATTCCATTGTGACCTATCTAAGCCTCTGAGGTCTAGCTAGGTTGAAATCCTGGCTCAAAGTGGTCGTGGACCGTAGTGCTTGATTTGGGTTTCGGCCAGTGGCGTAGTCCGAGGTACACGTATGGGTATACTCACCTTTCATATTAGAAATTTACTTACACTCAGTACTCACCTTTACTTTAAAGAAATACGCGAGTATATATGTACACTGGTATACTTAAATTCTAACGTTTATTCGGCTTACTTTAGCGAGTTTTCAATACTTATTCATTGACCATTGTTTCACCATAAGATTACCCAATCAAGATAACCAATGCGTATGTCGCGGGGGAATAGGGAATGCATATTTAGAATAATATTAGTGATTGTGGTGAATACAGAGAGGTGTGTACGTATTTGAGTGCAACATGTAGTACAACGCTTACTGCGTAGAGTTAACGGCTATCTTCGTTGACAGTTGACACTGTGTAAAATGAACCATATAAGAGTTTGTTATGGATAACGAACTTGCTGTTGAATGTCTAATTAGCAAGAGATTAGAGTTTTATAGGTTTTTTTTTTCACGGTAAACAATTCTATTCAAAAAATAAGTGTCTGTTTTTTCGAATACGAAGTTCTCAATTACATCAATCGATTCATCTCTAAAAACTGATCAATACTCTTCATGAATCGTATATCTACATTCTACAATGATTATGAGGTGGGCAAAAGGCTTCGGTTCGTTAATTAATTTACAAAACAATCTCGGCTGCTAATCCTTGCAGTTTCTCGAGCGTCTATTTATAAGCAGATTACGCCAGAACGCAGATAATAACGAACGCCGAGAGCGTGGTCTTCAAGACGCAATGCAGACCATGGTGTCTGGTTCCAGTGGTAGATCGATTTTACTGGCTAGATTCAATATCAACACACGGGAGCCTAAACTACCACGCCAAATAACTGGAATTTCGACCACAAACCAATTAACGAAACATTTGGAATGCTTTCCTGTATTTAAAAATTAAAAGTCTTCTATGGTGTTTCAAAAATTAAAAAATCAGGGGGATGACGGAAAAATTTCCAGCGAAGAGTCCTTGGTTAAATGTGCCATTTTTGCTGTAGGTAACCAAGGAGCAAAGTGTACGCAATGCTGTGTTCAAATTTGGTGTTCATATCTCCAGCCAATTATACTCCTACGTAAATGAAGTTGAAAACATGGCCTAAACTTCGTTTATCTCAGTGGGATGTGGGTATTTTGGTATACATATATTTTTTAATATAGTGTTCTCTAAAATCGTGTCATCTTTCAGGTTCGATTGCCAAAAAATAAATTTTTACCGTAGATCTAGAACCTAAATACTTTGTCTTCACCAGTCTTAAGCTGGGTGTATAGCTACCAATGTCAGTGACACGATGTCATAAACATTGGAGGACAAATCAGCGACTCCGTGGCAGAGTCGCGAACATGACGTCATGCACACCCTATGTCTTTGATTGGTCCAGAGCCAATATTCATGACATAGCGTCACTGACATTGCCAGATGTAAACCCAGCTGAATACAACCAAAACGACGAAAATGTGGACATAAGAAATACTCATTTTGCCTCATTCCTTCCACCCCCTCCTCCCCCTCCTCCTCGTCCCACTAGACGCAGGTTGACGAAAAATCACAGTCTACCCACCTTTATTACCAGCAGTGCACCACTGGTCTCTGCCCCCGTGACCAGGTCAATATCGTGGGCGAGCACAAAGAGACATGTACCGCTGCCAGCGGCCATGTTATATTATTATATTGTTGTCGTCGTCGCAAAGCACACTTCAATATGTGACCGCACGGGGCGCGATTTCAAAGCCTTGTAATTCAATGACAGGGGTACAAGTTTGGGGGAGTTTGGGGGGCAGCCGGGCAGCATTCACCGTGATATGCTGGATGTTATTATGTTGGAGGTCGTTTGCAATGTATTTAATAAAAAGTTTAAAACGAATATGAATTAGCTACTGGTTGAAGAGGTTGAACACAGACAATTCCGTTTGAAGAGATTGTTGGATTGAAAAAAAAGTTATACCTGTAGTTTTACTATACATAAGTTATATCAGGTATGTAAAGCTTGCATATATTAATTGTATAAAGATATGTTAACTGTATAAAGTGTTAACATCCAGTCTCTACGAGTTTCAACATATTTCGGATCAAATAGATTCTCTACGAGTTTCAACAGATTTCGGATCAAATAGATCCAAAAGGAAATAAATAACAACATCTTTGCTTATATCGTGAGCGCGCCAATAAATCGTTATTAACATGTCAACTGCAAGTAATTCGAGCCACTTTCTCCGATATTTCGAGTTTTATACGCGCACCAAAACCTAAGAAACGAAAGTATTTAATTAACGCAGGGGCGTAACTAGAGGGGAGCAGGAATACCAGTGCTCTGGGGCTAAGGGCTAAGGGCGTAACTAGAGGGGAGCAGGCATGCCAGTGCTCTGGGGCTAAGGGCTAAGGGCGTAACTAGAGGGGAGCAGGCATACCAGTGCTCTGGGGCTAAGGGCTTAACTAGAGGGGAGCTGGAATACCAGTGCTCTGGGGCTAAGGGCTAAGGGCGTAACTAGAGGGGAGCAGGCATGCCAGTGCTCTGGGGCTAAGGTCTAAGGGCGTAACTAGAGGGGAGCAGTAATACCAGTGCTCTGGGGCTAAGGGCTAAGGGCGTAACTAGAGGGGAGCAGGCATACCAGTGCTCTGGGGCTTCGAGCTAAGGGCGTAACTAGAGGGGAGCAGGAATACCAGTGCTCTGGGGCTAAGGGCTAAGGGCGTAACTAGAGGGGAGCAGGGATGCCAGTGCTCTGGGGCTAAGGGCTAAGGGCGTAACTAGAGGGGAGCAGGAATACCAGTGCTCTGGGGCTAAGGGCTAAGGGCGTAACTAGAGGGGAGCAGGCATGCCAGTGCTCTGGGGCTTCCTGCTATAAGGGGGGCCTAGCGGTCCAGGCCGAAGTTAAACCAAAAAAAAGAGGTGATGAACTTTTTATAGGGAATGGACTTTGAAATCTAGTACGTTTTCCAAGAAGCTTTCAAAAAATCCGTCCCTAAAAAACGTCATCGGCCTTCATTTTCCGGCTCAACTTTAACAAAATTTGCAACACTGGTGGGGGTAGGGGGTCTCGCATTTTTATGCTGTGTGGACTCCGATTTGAAGGTACGCCACTGGTTTAACATGACAGTGCAAGTGCAACCAACACTGCAAACTGCACAAGAATATGAATTTTTTCAATTTGTAGAATTTGTGGTTACAACCATACATACTGCCACAGTAATTTTTAAACATAAATACATTAAAATCCCATGTATGAATCCACATAGATACACGATTTGTTTGAGGAAAAATGAAAGAAACTGCAGAAAGAAACCCATGGGTAGACATTTTCTTCAACGAGCTAAGTAAATTTGAATAGATACGTATTCGATCTTGAGACGACACCACGCACTTTCTTAAGTCTGTTTCCATCGCTTTTCCGATCATCTCAACAACGTTTTCTCTCTCGTTATTTGAAATCTTTTAAGCGTGCTCAGCGGTGTAACCGACACGGCACAGGCTTTGTCAAAGATTTTGTCAGCATTACATTTTTTATAGATGTTTCCAGAACCGTATGCTTCCTTTAATTTCGTTATTTCGAAATCTTATAAGAATCCTCTTAAGTCTGTTCATTGAGCTCTGAAGTCGAGCCGTTTCCTTCACCTCGTACGGGATACACTTTCCAGGCCACACCTTTGGTCGGATCGCGGTTTCGGAATCTTTACACTCCTGCCAACCAATTGAACCATTTTCATTTCGAAAAATTCACCCGTCATTTACTTACAAGCGTTTTAAAACAACCCTGTTTTGCCGGTACGTTGAAAGATGTAAATTCCAGCTAAGAATTTACCTCTTACTGGATACACTTTCCAGGCCACACCCGTTATCTGATCGCGACGAAACAAATATCTACGGAATCCTCACACTTTTCAGTTTTAACAACCAATTGAATATCTCAGAACCTCGAAATATCTCCTGGAAATCCAAAAAATGTTAAATTCAATTTTCCTCAACAACCATCAGAAATAGATATCCGGAATCAAGCAAAATGTTTTCTTAAAGGCTGGAAGACACCGTGTCAGTGCTCGGAATGGATTTGTTTCGATTCAATTTCGATGTAGCAAAAATTATTTTACCTTGATCTTGAGTGAGATTTGGCCTTGAGTGAAATTCTTCCTCACAGCCTCCTAGCAACTTAAATGCACTATGGGCACTAAGGGCACTAATGCCTGGTTTTACCAAATATTTCAACTCCTAGTTGACATCCCAACTTGGAGTTAGAGCTGAATTTGCTGCATGTGATTGGCTGAATCCAGTTTTAATTCCTAGTTGGGATCTTAACTAGGAGTTAAAAAAACTTGGTAAAACCAGGCATAAGAGCACGAAGGGCACAAAGGACACTAAGGGCACTAAGGGCACTAAGGGAACTAAGGGTGGACTAAACTACATTTCACTTTAAGAAGGAGAGTGGATTTGCATCTTCCTCGAAGAGCTGGCTGCTAGACACGAGCTATGAGATTCAAAACATGTCTTGACCCGGAAAAAAGGCTCTGTGGGCAGTTTTGACTTTTGAGAAACGTAACTCATACCTAGCGGCAGAGGGTCATTGAGGAAGCTGCAAATCCACTTTCCTCCTTAACGTAAAATGAAGTTTAGGATATCTGAAATTAAAACATGACTGTGTATAGTACATTCGCGAATTTCTGGTCTAATCCACTTCAGGGCTTCGGACAATGCCATTGTTAAAACAGATATGTATAATTGACATCCGTCAAGACTTTGAACCAACTCTGTCCCTTTCTCATCCCGATGTTACCAATTTTGGGGGAAACCCTTTCATTGCCAATCATCAGGTAGGTAAGCACGCAAGGTGACGAAAGTGACAACGCAGCTATTTGCAAGGAGATCCGTCAGTTGTCACTCTCGAAGAGAACACAATGGAGCTTAGCAGAGCTTACAAGGGTCGGCACGCGTCTTTCTACACCAAAATCTCAAGTGGTTTCGAATATTAATTCGCGAATGTACTATACACTATTAGTTCGTACTCAGGACCCCTATTCTGTCACTTTTCTGATGTGAGATGAAATGAAATGAAATGAGAGCGAGAATCTTAATTTGTTCCATATGAAAACATATGCGAACTTGGAGTTGTCACTCTAATGAGAGTGTTCGCATATGTTTTCATATGGAACAAATTAAGATTCTCGCTCTCATTTCATTTCATTTCATCTCACATCAGAAAAGTGACAGAATAGGGGTCCTGAGTACGAACTTATAGTATATAGTACATTCGCGAATTAATGTTATGTCATCTCACTTAGGAGAAGTTACAGAATAGGGGTCCTGAGTACGAACTTATAGTATATAGTACATTCGCGAATTAATGTTATGTCATCTCACTTGGGAGAAGTTACAGAATAGGGGTCCTGAGTACGAACTTATAGTATATAGTACATTCGCGAATTAATGTTATGTCATCTCACTTGGGAGAAGTTACAGAATAGGGGTCCAGGGCGGTCTCAGTGGCGGCCACCCACCTCCCAGATGTGACGGAAGTCATGCTGCTCGACGCGCAGGAGCTCGCACGTTGACCTTGTGACCACGGTCGACTCTCTGACGTCATTGCTGAGGACGCCCTCGCCGAAAGTGTCACCGACGCGCAAGTGACCCAAGGTCATGTTGGCCTGGAACATCATGCATGGTCATTGGGTGATGAGAAATGAATCTGCAATAACTTTAGCATTGACAAAACGACGTTATAGTAGTTTTTTCGTGAAGATAGAACTAAATGGTTGTGGTTTTGGCTGATAATCGCATAGATTTAACATTTAAACTGAACTTCTCCTAGCTACTAATATTAAGAGATCAGACTACCTCGCTGCCAGATACGAGCAGCTGTGAGATACCGCGAATGCAGAGTCTAACGAGTATGCGCTTTTGTACTAAACCGTATGAGATAAACGATTGAAGTAAGCAAGGAAGTTGTAGATAAAGAAAAAATCTGTAATGGTAACGGACCCTTTTTTCAATTTTAATCTCCTTCTTCTCTTAATATTCACGAAAAAGCGCAAAAAAGAGCAAAATACCACAATTTTAGAAGCGGTTTCGGCCCTCTTAACTACCCAAAAATGGAAAAACGGGTCCGTTACCGACACAGATTGATTCTTTACCTACAACTACCTCGCTTCCTTCAATAGTTTATCTCTTACGGTTTAGTAAAAAAGCGCATACTCGTGAGACTCTGCATTCGCGCTATCTCGCAGCTGCTCGCATCTGGCAGCGAGGTAGTCTGTCTCTTAACGCAAAATTTTGAAAAATACACATGTTATTAACGAGTTGCTGGATGGCTGATAATACATTTTTTGTTGTATGTTGAAAACCTACAGTGGAGGGAATTTTCGAAAAGTGCCATTTCAGTCACTTTTAGACGCTTTTTGAAAATTCCCTCCGCGGTAAGTTCCAAATTACAACAAAAAAATGTAGTTTCATCCATCCAGCAACTCTTTGACAACACGTGTATTTTGTTTCAAAATGTTATGTTAGTATTTGTAGCCAGGATAAGGAAATCCATGCGAAAATCAGCCAAAACCACAACCGCTTAGTCACCTCTTAAGAAGGTGAGTGTTGTTCTCTAGACCACAGACGTTGCGCTGTCAGTCATTCGATGCTTTCCCTCTAGCGGAAAAATGCGACGGCCTTCGATTATTGACTCATTTGCCTCTCCTATAACGGCAGGGTAGCATTTTTGAGCGTGTATCACTGCTCTCCTTAGTAAACGGGGAAAATAGTACAGTTTGCATTCTTGGCTGAGTCTGGTAGCTATTGGCGCTCGTGACATGGACTCTATTGGTATCTCATTGCCCGTCATCTCGCATTTTGGATCAATTTTGATCATTTTTGGTTGGGTTTGGTTTGGGTGGTTGGTTTGGTTTGGTTGGGGGGGGGGGGGGGGGGGTTCTGCCAATTTTGCAGCCAGACTCAGCCGAGAATGCAGAACCATATTCTGAAGTTACGTGCAGTTATTTTTTTCTCAGCAATGGAAGGAAATTGGTCCACGTTAGGCTATGCGCAATGGGACAGAACCACAAGCATTTGCATAACAAGCACCTCACCACCGAAGTTAAGCAACAATACGCTGAAGCGTATCAAGGCCTTTAATAGAGTGAATAAGGTTAATGGTATATAGAGAGAGTTGGAATTCTTCACTCACAATTACTATTTAGTTTTTATTCACCCGACAACATGAATTTGTGAAGGGATTCTGTTGTTGAGTTTTACATCCAGGAGTACAGAATATAGGTATATCCAGTGTTTTTTTTAAATAAAAATAAAGGTGCCGGAACGCCAATTTTCATAATAGAAATTTACCCTTTCCCCCCACCCTTTCCGTCTAATCCTTTTAATTATTTTAAATAAAAAATAATTAATTTTCATCATTATGTCCACAAACTCGGTAAGCACGCGGGCACACGAAAAACAACACGGACGAACAAACCCCTATTTCACGTTGAGAATGAGAGTGTCATCGCATCTTACTCGTGGACTCTCTGCGGCTAGACACAAGCAAAGAGTTTCAAAACTGCCCATGGCCATGGCCATGCCCATGGCTCAAGACATGGCTTGTTTGTTTTGAAACTCAGCTATAATGTCATAGTAGCAGAGGGCTCACGAGGAAGGAACAAATACACTCTTCACCACTTGAAATGGAGTACACATTTCTCCAGCGATTGCAAATATTCCCGCCGATTTTTAATTTTTCTTTCAGAGTACCGAAAAGAGGTGCCGCAACGGCGTTCCGGTGCGGTCCGACACAATAAAAGCAGTGGGTATTATAGTATGTCCTCGAGCTTTAAATGTTGAGTAGGTGTATTATCATATTGTCGGCAAATACTTTCCAACAATCCCTTCTTTCTAGGCTAGATTAGTTTCACCACCACCAAAAAAAAAGATAATCAGTCAATCATCCATAGGTTAGTAAAATAACGCGTGTGTTAATTAAAATCATCTCAATTGCAGCGATTTTATAAATTGCAGCGTGTATAAATCCGTTTATTTTCGGAAAATTTGCCGGTGAGTGTAATTTCTAGCCTCACAAAAGTTTTCGTCGCTTTCATCACCGCAGTATAACCAATTAACTGCTTCAGACTAATCTGATTACAATGTTCAATGCCTATAATTTAGATTTGACATGAAAAGTTTCGGAATCATTTGGGTAATCAATTTTGCATTTGGTCTTTAGTCATACCGTCGGCACCTTTGATACCATACTTACGTGCAAAGTCACGAACAGTTTACGAACAAGAAAAGCATCCCAACATGACAAGCTTTGTTAATTATTGGCACCGAAACTTTCCAACCACCCGCTACATTTGCGCCACGGCTCCTAATTTAAGCTATTAAGTGTGCCCATAAATATCACACTCTATAACCGATGATACACTTTGTGAAAGATGCCAATTTTACGATCCCTGTCAAAGTTCCTATAGTATAATGCTATATATTTGTATGGTGTGACTATAAAGCATGGTTACTATAGTATAGTACCTACAGTAAAGTAAATACTACAGTGAATGCGTGTGATATTAGTATTAGCAATTTTGAGCATGATATGCCATTTTAATCATTTTTTAAATGTAACCATGTCTGCATATCAGCATCTTCTGAAAGTTTTAGATTTATGATGACAATAAACAAATTATTATAGAATAGTATAGTAGTGTAGTATAGTAGTATATAGTAAAGTCAGTGCTTTTTTTGTAAAAATAAAAAGGAACCGGAACGCCAATTTTCATAATAGAAAATTACACTTTACCACCCCCCCCCCCCTTCCTCTCTGCCAATAAACGACAATCGGCGTTGTGTTTGTTGTTTTGTTGATACTGGTCGCCGTTCTTATAGCTGTGATGAGCTGCGAATGCTGTATTATTTCCATCTAATCCTTGGATTGGAAATACAAAATTATCAGTTTTCTTCTATTTGATCCACAAACTCGGTTATCACTCGGGCACACGAAAAACAACACGGACGAACTAAACCTTATTTCACTATAAGAATGAGAGTGTCTTCGCATCTTCCTCGTGGACTCTCTGCTGCTAGACTCGAGCTAAGAGTTTCAAAACTGCCCATGGAGCCTTTTGTCTGGCTCAAGACATGGCTTGTAAGTTTTGAAACTCAGCTAATGTCTATATAGCAGTGGGCTCACGAGGAAGGAGCAAATACATTCTTCTTTTTGACGTGAAATAGAGTATAAATTTCTCCAGCGATTGGCGCGCGCTGATATTCCCGCCGAGATTTAATTTTTTTAGAGTACCGAAAAGAGGTGCCGGAACGGCGTTCCGGCTCGTTCCGACACAAAAAGCACTGAGTATAGTAGTATAAAAGTTAAGTAGTGTGGTGTAGCATGGTATAGTGTGAAGTAGTAGTAGTAGTATAGTTAGTGTAGTATATAGTTAATGGTTCCTAATTCCTATATTATAGTACTAAAGTATGGTTGGTACAGTACACAGTATACTATAGTAAAGTTTATTTATAGTATACTATAGTGTAGTTGATTAGTAGTATTATATTAACCTTGGATACCTGTATTCTGTCGTCTTTGATGTGGTACCCTCCCTTCTCGGGCCATAACGGCGACTTGCCGCAGCGGTTCCCTATGATGGCTGCCTTGTCAATCTCCCCAGCTGTCAAGCAGCAGCTGTCAATCAGTGTCGTCTCGATTGGCCGTCATTTGAGCTGTCACCGCGATAGCTTCATTGTGTGTTCGTTATGTGATACTGACGGAGCGTTACGGATTTTGTTGACAGCTATGTGCTTCAGGGCACTTCACGAAAGCTGGGCACGGCACGAATGTTGCGGTATTATCGGATTAGTTTTCGAACACGGTGGTAGAGTTTTTTGAATAGAGTTTTAAAACGCGCCAAATTGGCTTGGTGAATGTCTGCTTTGTTTAGTCATTTCTTTACGTGTTTGGTGACAGTTTTGATATTGCTAAAACGGATTTTGCGGTTACACTTTAAAATATTTATTATTATACTTGCTCATATACTAGATCAAGTGATTTGCAATCTGCCCCATCCTAATTCAACGGATCTGATGGGAGAAAACTGGCACAAAATCTATCAACTCAACTTGGAGTCGTATATAAATGAACTAAAAGGCTTCCATGTTTCACTAGATGAAAGAAAAACTCTTCACTAATTAAACTCTGTCCAAACATTATTATACTGGCGGCCACGGTAACATATTGCTTCCAGTGATCGAAAGTTTAACCTGTATTCAACAAAGGTATGTTGTTTTTAAACGGTGGTTATAAACATTGTTCATTGAGCACCAACTGAAGGAGAACTAAATGGAAATTTACATTTCTAGCTCTAAGGCTTATTTTTAAATTAAAAGTTCGGTTCAATTAATTCGCATTTCGATGTTATTATTTCGGATATGCCGGTGGAAAAAAAGTTGCATACTCCAACTGAAGACATGGCTTTATAATTTTATCTTCTTGCGAAGTAGCGTGCCGATGCATATTTGTTGCAACACTAAAATATATATAATATAGATGTTTATTTGCTAGTGTTTCAGTTACGGAATGCCAAGATCCTTTGCGGGGAGCGAAACAAGCACCCTGTCACGGAATGTCCAGCACAGAGGCGACGGCGAGTGTCCGCTCCTTTGCGGGGAGCGAAACCAGCACCCTGTCACGGAATGTCCAGCACAGAGGCGACGGCGAGTATCCGCTCCTTTGCGGGGAGCGAAACAAGCATCAGTCACGGAATGTCCAGCTCAGAGGCGACGGCGAGTATCCGCTCCTTTGCGGGGAGCGAAACAAGCACCCTGTCACGGAATGTCCAGCACAGAGGCGACGGCGAGTGTCCGCTCCTTTGCGGGGAGCGAAACAAGCACCCTGTCACGGAATGTCCAGCACAGAGGCGACGGCGAGTGTCCGCTCCTTTGCGGGGAGCGAAACATGATATGGTTTAGGCTTAGAGGAAGTAATTCTAAGGTTTAGGCCTCTTTAGTCAACACCCTCGATTTGATTTTGTGATTTGGTTCCCGTCGATACGAATAAACATCCCCAGCCACGGATCGTATCGGCGCTGCAGCTGTTGATTGTTTTGTTCGAAATCCAACGTGCCCTGAGGACCCAAATCGATCTGCAATTCACTAACCACGCTGTGTGCTGCTGACTTTGAACTCGTAGCTGTCACTGCTCGTCAATTATACACCTCTGGCAAACTCGCATTTGCATAGGTTTTAACTTTTAAATGAATTGGTTGGTAACTCAGTTAAATTCCGTTTTATTAAAGTTTTACTTTTATCGTGGACGTTTTTGCTTTTTGTGACATGTGTTAAGCAAACAAGTTAGATTGGTGTTAGTGTAAATGAAAGTAGCGAGTGGGCTGGAGTTCATTCGCTGCCTCATCATTTGAGTAAACATTATTTAGTAATTATATTTTTCTGATGAACCGACTTCATGATGTTCAACATTGCATGCGGCTACAGTTTTTAGGTCATATCTTTTCATTTTCCTGTGATTACTGTTTGTAAGGCTAGCTTATTCACTATTTCCACATGGGAAAAGTTTTTTCTGAAACTACCTTCATTTGAAACTGTCGTGAATGTGTGTATTTACTATTTTATGACATCACCAGCCACATTGCCTAAGAAAAGAATTGAAACACAGTTTATCTCACTTACTTTTTGGTGACGTGGAATAGAATAATACGAAATTGTTGTATTTTAAATGTATTTTACAATTTTCAGATAGGTGCTAAAAAATGTAAGCGTCATGAGTTTCAAAAGGTTTCTCCATTGGGATGATTTTGTTAAGAGTTCATTATACATGGCATGGCTCCGTTTCCTGTAACTTTTTTCAGGTGAAATGCAAAAAAATAAGAGCGATCATAGGTTTTATTGGACGAATTGGCGCACGTGGAGCTGTTGGCGTATAACCACGGTTTGGCAACCAGGGAAAAGTTTGAGGGCCTCAGACTCAGCGGGTCCTAGGCCCAGAGGGCATCAGTCTCAGAGGGTCACAGACTCAGAGGGCATAAGACTCAGAGGACCTCAGATTCAGAGGGCATAAGACTCAGAGGTCCTCAGACGCAGAGGACTCAGGTGCCCTCAGACTCAGAGGGCCACAGACTCAGAGGGTCTCAGTCTCATGGGCTGTTATCAGGCCCCACTGAGTATGCGATTGCAAATTACTGAGTCAACTACCGATCAACTGATTTGATATTTCTTCGACATTTCGTTAAAATTGCCATTATATTTTTGTATTTCTGACATGGGAAAGATGTTCGCTTATAAGTATTTAAAGCTTTTTGGTATTAGTTTAAGATCTAAGGTAGTTATTGCTTACTGCTTTATAAGTGTGACGATGAAAGACCGAACCCATCTTTCTGGCTCTGATCGAAAATGTTGCCGAATCGACTTGTTTTCCCGAAGCAATTCGAAGTGAATGATGTTACATATTTAACGATCCCATGTTACAGTCACCACCGCTGAAAGATAACTTCGAAGCACTATGGAACTGCGACGTTTGCAAGTTAAAACGCGTCGTTAGTGGAGTGAGCAGCCTAACTAGCACAAACACGTTATGTGAACGTTCGAACGTTCGGTGGACGTCGAAAAGCTAACGTGGGATAGCTTGCGTTCAACGTTCACATCCGCCAATCGTTCGATTAGGTTCTACCCGAACGTTGAACATAGTGAACCCCTGTTAGCTTTTCTACGTCCACCGAACGTTTTGTGCTACTTGTGGTGGGGGGGGGGGGGGAGGGGGGAACGAACCTCATGCGTAAACATCATCGGGGAAATTTTCAGTGACCAACGTCAGGCAAAAGGCAATTTATGTGTATTTTTTTCTCTTTATTCTGTAGCCGGTACCTGGTTGTTGAGTATGGCCTGTTGTTTGGTTGGAATTGAGGGTTGGGAGGACACATCCTTATTTATCCGGGGGCTTCCGTCTTTGAAGTGACGCCACTGATTTGGAGTTGTCATCTCTCAATTCTTATAATCTCTCTCCCCGAAAAAGTTACAGAGGGCCAAGCTAGCAAAACTTAAAACATTGTGCATAGGTGAAAAATATACTACGATGGATTTGTATACTGTGTAGTACACCTAATTGAACTTTGTACAACCTCTAATGATGCACCCTCAGCCCTAAGGTTTTAAGGGTTCCGGTTAATAACAAATTTTCCTTGAAATCCTGTAATTACCTTAGCATCAATTAATCCATGTAGTTAAGATAACTTCATGGTTTCTCTTCTAGCTACTTATTGTAATTCGCTTCAAATCAAAGCACCCACTGGATTTATATTTCAGTAAATCGTTTCTTTTGAACAAACACATTTAATCCAAGGTTAGCATTATATAGAATGCCAGTAGTGTATGCCAGTAGAATGTAGTAGTGTAATTGCCAGTAGTGTATAGTTAAAAAGTTACTCCATGGTTTTCTCAGTTTTCGAATTGGATCGCCTGCCTTCACTTTTTTATCTGCTATACAAACCGCTGCGCTCGTCTTCAACGCGACACTAATTGCGTTTGCGATGTCCTAGTTACTTTTAGGGCTATTGAAGAATATCCACCCCGGATGTGATTTGCAATGATCCTCCAAATGCCACGTCCATCGAAATGAGCACGATGTAACGATAAAGTTAACCAAATCACAGTTACAGCTGTGCTTATAATTTCAAACATATCCCCTCGGGGTGCGTTAGTGCTGCAGTCTCTCGCCTAATTAGCACAGCTTGTCAATACAAACACTCATGGAATTGATTGTGCCGAGCAGATACGCTGTTTAATCTAATATACTAATTACTAAACAATTCCTATGTCATTCGTATAATCCGGTGCTTTATGTAGCTATGAATTGCTGTATCTGACTCTGGCATTTTAGTAATGAACCTGAAATGTCTTGCTATTTCGTCATTGCTAAATGCTAAGTTCAGTGCGCTAATCTGTGCACTAATCATTAAATTAGACACAAAGAGATAAGATAGATTTATTTGAATTTCGTAGCGAATATCTTGTTAGTTGTTTATATTTTGTGTAGTTACCCAATATACCGGTACTCTGTATAAATTGCGGTCCGTTTATTTATAGGGTCATGGCAATAAACCCCATTTATACCTTAGTAATAAAGTAATAGTTTACTTTACAAAAACCTAGAGTAAAAAGTTACCAATATGTTAAAGCTGTTGTTTTTCGCAGGGGCGGAACCACGATTCACGGGCCCGCCCGCAGATCTGGCTGAGAATGCCCCCCCCCCCCCTCAAGACAACAGGGTTTGGAGCCACCGAGAAAATTTTGAATCATGGTCATTTTTTTGAGTGAATCTATGCGTTTTAATCTATTTCAAACTGCGACAGATTTGGAAAAGCAGCTCGATTATTTTCATTTTGCAATCAGCAGGCTAGACCCTTGCCTAGAAATTTTGATTCAGATCACAGCATACGATACTTTCAAAATGTAAATCACTAAAGGGTCCTGTCTTTTATAACTGCTCACATGGGTGCATTCAAATGATAAGTATTGACGATGTTTTTCTTTATAGCTTTGTTATTTTTTCTGTTATTTTTTACCCTGCACTATCTATATCAAGAGGGGTCCTCAGGGTACGAAATTCGATGAGGCCTGATACGAGGCCCCCGCGTACTTGGTCAGTCTGCCTCACACATTGTATATTTGCAGTGAAGTGGGAAACAAGGAAACATAAAACTAAAAGTCTTGCATAAAAAAGTTCACGAGTTTCTGATTTAAGTTCGGCCGACGGGCCCCCAACGGAAGTGGACGGGCCTGGGCCCGCCCGCGGCCGCGGGCCCTGCGGGCGCCTAGTTCCGCCCCTGGTTTTTCGGCTCCTTAAATTATAGCCCGTGCAAACGGCGTTTTTTGACCCCATTGTGTTTTTTGCAATTATTGGTTTTCTTGAAACGCTTAATACAAATTGGTTCATCGATTAGCATTATTATCTTCCGATATATTCCCTCCAAGGTCTGCTAAGTTTGTGCTGATAATGTTACACACATCGCTATACATTTGTAGTAATGATAAAAAGAAATACAATTTTACAAGAAATCCGTGTTTTTCTTAAATGATTAAGGTAAGTGAAATGTATTTTTCATAATTTTCCTAGACCTTTTACTTTACCTACAAATTTTTAAAAGGTAATTTTTCTTTGAACTCTTTTTCCAAGATTGGAGAACGAAAAGAAATGCTCGTTTTTAGTTGGATATATGTTCAGTTAGTGAAAAACTCCCCTTGCTCAAGTAGTCCAGTAGGTACCAGCTCTTTCTTTCTAGCCGTTTTCTATCGCACTCGTTCCTCCAGCCAGCCAGCACGACCCGACAAAGTTCACTGCTAACGAACTGTTGCTAATAATAGAAAACGATTTCTCGACTTTTCTTAATTTTCCGCGGTGGTAGAGAATTCCTCAAGACATTAACAGAAAATGTCTGTGAATTTCTTGTTATAGTTAAAAAATGTGTCCCCTTTTCAGATTACATTTTGATATCCGCTCGTGTTTGTCGACCAGCAATCAAATTTATTGTTGCATTTCAGAAAAAAACTTTTTGATGTGCAATTACTTTTGGAAAATAAATTGATCTGAAATTTCCACCACATCCTTTAATAATGAGCCAATGTTTTCTATGTATTTTCAGGCTAAACTCTTCTGAAAAACTTTTACGATTTACACCAAAAGCTATGCTTAAAATTACTCTTTTCTTGGGGGCTGTGCCCCTAAACCTACAAATCTGTCAAATCTTCTTCATTATCATATACCATGTCATGGAAAAGGTCAAATAAGTGTAATACCATTACTAAATACATAAGGCTTAATTTTATAAATCGCACGTTTTTTGTTAAATTCGCCGTTGCGGCCTGCTGAGCCTATACACATTCTTTTAAAACGAGGAACAGAATTTGGTAGCAAGCGTTTTATCAGAATTCAGAAATTCAGTAATAATGCAATACCAAATAAAATATTTGGGTGTGATGATTCTTTGAAAAATGAGCAGCACAAACTGAGACGTTGACATAGACGGAAAATGAGTGCCAAATAAATGCCCCGATAGAAATAAACTTTAATTTGAGAACCGCACTGTAATTTGGGGTATTTTGGGGCCAAGGGAGTATTGCTAAAAACTATCGCGTATGGACTTCAAAAGAGTGAAACTTGAGGCTTGTCCGGGTTTATCGCCTAACAAACTCTATGCATTTTATAACTGTGGTTTAAATAAGCTCAGGCCAGAGATATTTTTTACCTTTGAAGATTACTCATGGAACATGTATTTTTCATTGACAATCTAAATACTTTGAAGTTTTAAAGCGTCGCGCGCAACAATTCCATCTGGCTTCAGTCACACGCAAAGCCGAAACGCAAATTCCAGCAACAAAAAAGCACTCAATCACAGTTTGGAAGACACAATCACCGAATTTTTTAGTCGTTCAACTTTTTCGTAATGAAGATAAATGAATAATGAACAAGTGCGGCCATGGCCGGGTCTACCGATGACTCACTACGCTTCTCGAATTGGATTTCACTCTATGTATAAACGTCCGTAGAATTCCCCATAGAGATTCGAAAATATCTCCCTTTATATATACGGTCCCGGGTCCAGTCAAAATTTGAAATGAGTATACACAAAGAGAGCCTATAAATGTATTTATTGTGGCTCTGATGTTGAGATGGCTACGGGCAATAGTAAACTCAAATAACAAGATACTAGTAGTAGCATGGAATTTGAAGGCTATAGACGCTCAGCGCTTATATGTAAGGCGGGACACTTGGAATGTAAGTGTATACAGCACATTCTAAGTGACCCACCTTACAAACGCGCTGAGCTACTACAGCCTTCAATTTCTATGGTAGAAGTAGCACTACGAAATTTCCTCTGTCAGGGCTGTGTATCAACCGATCCATACTACGAAAAGAAAATTTCTCCCTCTGAAACGTTCGAGCAAAATTATTTTCTTCCTCTTGAACAGACAACAGATCCGTTCTTAAAAGTAAATCGACTCCACAATACAAACACGACGCAACGCTACCAACGCACGCCAATCATTCTTCATCAAATCACCAACAGCAAAACACTTCACAACGCTTTCTCGCTGCATCAAAACATCTCTAAAACTTCACAAAACTTCACAAAACACATGATCACTCTTTTCGCGTCGCTCCTAAAAGCTAAAAAACACTCGACGTCCACGATAAATTCACCAGCTCACGCGAGTTCCCACGTACAGCAACCTAGCCGCGTATCGGACTTAGTCGCAACTGTCGCAGGTTTTTAGGTTAACCGATTGCACCTGTCGAATGAGATAATGCGCAACAGCTGGCCCTTATCATCCGCCTACCTCTGCCTACCTGCTTCCCGGCTGTTTACACAACATTGAGCACAAAACGTGCTCGAATTTATATTGAGGCGTAAGCACAGTAACGTTAGGCAGGGCGCGATGGGACAGGGTGGGTTCTTGGCACGCTGCAAGCACAGCCATGGTGTGATTCGTACCCCACGACCTCCAGGCAAGGCTGGGAC